>CAWUFW010000019.1:3243940-3696440 GCA_963921515.1 Calotriton arnoldi
GAATCTGTTAACAAAGCATCAGTTATTTCACAGACGCTGTTAACAAAGCATCAGTTATTTCACAGACGCTGTTAACAAAGCATCGGTTATTTCACAGACGCTGTTAACAAAGCATCAGTTATTTCACAGACGCTGTTAAAAAAGCATCGGTTATGTCACAAACACTGCTCACAAAGCATTGGTTATTCCACAGACACTGTTCACAAAGCATCGGTTATTTCACAGACACTGTTAACAAAGCATCGGTTATTTCACAAACGTTGCTCGCAAACCATCAGTTATTCCACAGACACTGTTCACAAAGCATCAGTTATTCCACAGACACTGTTCACAAAGCATCAGTTATTTCACAGACGCTGTTAACAAAGCATCAGTTATTCCACAGACACTGTTCACAAAGCATCAGTTATTTCACAGACGCTGTTAACAAAGCATTGGTTATTTCACAAACACTGCTCGCAAACCATCAGTTATTCCACAGACACTGTTCACAGAGCATTGGTTATTCCAGAGACACTGTTCACAAAACATTGGTTATTCCAGAGACACTGTTCACAAAGCATTGGTTATTCCACAGACACTGTTCACAAAGCATTGGTTAGTCCACAGACACTGTTCACAAAGCATCAGTTATTTCAAAGATACTGTTCACAAAGCATCAGTTATTTCACAGACGCTGTTAACAAAGCATCAGTTATTTCACAGTCGCTGTTAACAAAGCATCAGTTATTTCACAGACGCTGTTCACAAAGCATTAGTTGTTTCACAGACACTGTTAACAAAGCATCAGTTATTTCACAGACGCTGTTAAAAAAAGCATCGGTTATGTCACAGACACTGCTCCCAAAGCATTGGTTATTCCACAGACACTGTTCACAAAGCATTGGTTATTCCACAGACACTGTTCACAAAGCATTGGTTATTCCACAGACACTGTTCACAAAGCATCGGTTATTTCACAGACACTGTTAACAAAGCATCAGTTATTTCACAGATACTGTTCACAAAGCATCGGTTATTTCACAAACGTTGCTCGCAAACCATCAGTTATTCCACAGACACTGTTCACAAAGCATTGGTTATTTCACAGACGCTGTTAACAAAGCATCAGTTATTCCACAGACACTGTTCACAAAGCATCAGTTATTTCACAGACGCTGTTAACAAAGCATCGGTTATTTCACAAACACTGCTCTGCAAACCATCAGTTATTCCACAGACACTGTTCACAGAGCATTGGTTATTCCAGAGACACTGTTCACAAAGCATTGGTTATTCCACAGACACTGTTCACAAAGCATTGGTTATTCCACAGACACTGTTCACAAAGCATTGGTTATTCCACAGACACTGTTCACAAAGCATTGGTTGTTCCACAGACACTGTTCACAAAGAATCAGTTATTTCACAGATACTGTTCACAAGGCATCAGTTATTTCACAGACGCTGTTAACAAAGCATCAGTTATTTCACAGTCGCTGTTAACAAAGCATCAGTTATTTCACAGACGCTGTTCACAAAGCATTGGTTATTCCACAGACGCTGTTCACAAAGCATTAGTTGTTTCACAGACACTGTTAACAAAGCATCAGTTATTTCACAGACGCTGTTAAAAAAAGCATCGGTTATGTCACAAACACTGCTCCCAAAGCATTGGTTATTCCACAGACATTGTTCACAAAGCATTGGTTATTCCACAGATACTGTTCACAAAGCATCAGTTATTTCACAGACGCTGTTAACAAAGCATCAGTTATTTCACAGACGCTGTTAACAAAGCATCGGTTATTTCACAAATGCTGCTCGCAAACCATCAGTTATTCCACAGACACTGTTCACAAAGCATTGGTTATTCCACAGACACTGTTCACAAAGCATTGGTTATTCCACAGACACTGTTCACAAAGCATTGGTTATTCCACAGACACTGTTCACAAAGCATTGGTTATTCCACAGACACTGTTCACAAAGCATTGGTTTGTTCCACAGACACTGTTCACAAAGAATCAGTTATTTCACAGATACTGTTCACAAGGCATCAGTTATTTCACAGACGCTGTTAACAAAGCATCAGTTATTTCACAGTCGCTGTTAACAAAGCATCAGTTATATCACAAACACTGCTCCCAAAGCATTGGTTATTCCACAGACATTGTTCACAAAGCATTGGTTATTCCACAGATACTGTTCACAAAGCATCAGTTATTTCACAGACGCTGTTAACAAAGCATCAGTTATTTCACAGACGCTGTTAACAAAGCATCGGTTATTTCACAAATGCTGCTCGCAAACCATCAGTTATTCCACAGACACTGTTCACAAAGCATTGGTTATTCCACAGACACTGTTCACAAAGCATTGGTTATTCCACAGACACTGTTCACAAAGCATTGGTTATTCCACAGACACTGTTCACAAACCATCAGTTATTCCACAGACACTGTTCACAAAGCATTAGTTATTTCACAGACACTGTTCACAAAGCATTGGTTATTTCACAGACGCTGTTAACAAAGCATCGGTTATTTCACAGACGCTGTTCACAAAGCATCAGTTATTTCACAGACACTGTTCACAAAGCATTGGTTATTTCACAGACGCTGTTAACAAAGCATCAGTTATTCCACAGACACTGTTCACAAAGCATCAGTTATTTCACAGACGCTGTTAACAAAGCATCAGTTATTCCACAGACACTGTTCACAAAGCATCAGTTATTTCACAGTCGCTGTTAACAAAGCATCAGTTATTTCACAGACGCTGTTAAAAAAGCATCGGTTATGTCACAAACACTGCTCCCAAAGCATTGGTTATTCCACAGACATTGTTCACAAAGCATTGGTTATTCCACAGATACTGTTCACAAAGCATCAGTTATTTCACAGACGCTGTTAACAAATCGTCAGTTATTTCACAGACGCTGTTAACAAAGCATCGGTTATTTCACAAATGCTGCTCGCAAACCATCAGTTATTCCACAGATCTGTTCACAAAGCATTGGTTATTCCACAGACACTGTTCACAAAGCATTGGTTATTCCACAGACACTGTTCACAAAGCATTGGTTATTCCACAGACACTGTTCACAAAGCATTAGTTATTTCACAGACACTGTTCACAAAGCATTGGTTATTTCACAGACGCTGTTAACAAAGCATCAGTTATTCCACAGACACTGTTCACAAAGCATCAGTTATTTCACAGACACTGTTCACAAAGCATTGGTTATTTCACAGACGCTGTTAACAAAGCATCAGTTATTCCACAGACACTGTTCACAAAGCATCAGTTATTTCACAGACGCTGTTAACAAAGCATCAGTTATTCCACAGACACTGTTCACAAAGCATCAGTTATTTCACAGACGCTGTTAACAAAGCATCGGTTATTTCACAAACACTGCTCGCAAACCATCAGTTATTCCACAGACACTGTTCACAAAGCATTGGTTATTCCAGAGACACTGTTCACAAAGCATTGGTTATTCCACAGACACTGTTCACAAAGCATTGGTTATTCCACAGACGCTGTTCACAAAGCATCAGTTAATTCACAGATACTGTTCACAAAGCATCAGTTATTTCACAGTCGCTGTTAACAAAGCATCAGTTATTTCACAGACGCTGTTCACAAAGCATTGGTTATTCCACAGACGCTGTTAACAAAGCATCAGTTATTCCACAGCCTCGTTCACAAAGCATCAGTTATTTCACAGACGCTGTTCACAAAGCATTGGTTATTCCACAGGCACTGTTCACAAAGCATTGGTTATTCCACAGACACTGTTCACAAAGCATCAGTTATTTCACAGACGCTGTTAACAAAGCATCAGTTATTTCACAGACACTGTTCACAAAGCATCAGTTATTTCACAGACGCTGTTAACAAAGCATTGGTTATTTCACAAACGCTGCTCGCAAACCATCAGTTATTCCACAGACACTGTTCACAAAGCATTGGTTATTCCAGAGACACTGTTCACAAAGCATTGGTTATTCCACAGACACTGTTCACAAAGCATTGGTTATTCCACAGACACTGTTCACAAAGCATTGGTAATTCCACAGACACTGTTCACAAAGCATCAGTTATTTCACAGATACTGTTCCCAAAGCATCAGTTATTTCACAGACGCTGTTAACAAAACATCAGTTATTTCACAGACGCTGTTAAGAAAGCATCAGTTATTTCACAGACGCTGTTAACAAAGCATCAGTTATTTCACAGACGCTGTTAACAAAGCATCAGTTATTTCACAGACGCTGTTCACAAAACATTGGTTATTCCACAGACAGTGTTCACAAAGCATCAGTTATTTCACAGACGCTGTTAACAAAGCATCGGTTATTTCACAAACGCTGCTCGCAAACCATCAGTTATTCCACAGACTCTGTTCACAAAGCATTGGTTATCCCACAGACACTGTTCACAAAGCATTGGTTATTCCACAGACACTGTTCACAAAGCATCGGTTATTCCACAGACACTGTTCACAAAGCATCGGTTATTCCACAGGCACTGTTCACAAAGCATCATTTATTTCACAGACACTGTTCACAAAGCATCAGTTTTCATACAAGGTCAAAGGTACCCCTTAAAATGTAATTCATGTGGTCTGGGAGAAAGGGGAAATCAAAATGCAATTATATGTAAAGGACCTCCCACTCGACCAACAATTATTTTCTCAATGGCTAAATGTAGCTCATACGGGCTATCCCTTTGTTATAGATATGACTAAATACAGAATCAATTCATCAGTTCATATATTTTATTTGTCTTGTTAATTTTCTGTTATAATTTCATTTTACTAGTTATAAACAATTTTTTCTTTTGTATTTTTTGTAATTTAAAAGTCAAAATCTTTCTGTGTTCTTATATACAGTGCAAATCATACATAATTCAACAAAGTAAACAATTTTCCTAAAATAGACACATAAAGCATGATTGTGCAGTATTAGACATACATATAGGCATGATAAAGTTCAACCCCTTCCATCATCACAAGTGAACTCACCTCACATACAGTCATCACATCCCAGTCTTACACATTCACACATCACAATTATAAAATTCCAGCTTAAATGGCTAACACAGAATAACTTGTGGTGAGAGTCCTTCTTTATTTTCCACGGTTGTGACGCCAGCTGGAAAAGGATCAGGGTGACGCACGTTTCAGTGGATTATTAAACTTGAGTCCACTTTCATCAGGACCACTCAATTTCATAAACAGAAGATTATCAAGACAAATAAAATATATGAACTGATGAATTGATGCTGTATTTAAGCATCAGTTATTTCACAGACGCTGTTAACAAAGCATTGGTTATTTTACAAACGCTGTTCACAAAGCATTGGTTATTCCACAGACACTGTTCACAAAGCATTGGTTATTCCACAGACACTGTTCACAAAGCATTGGTTATTCCACAGACGCTGTTAACAAAGCATCAGTTATTTCACAGACATTGTTGAGAAAGCATCAGTTATTTCACAGACACTATTCACAAATCATCGGTTATTTCACAGACACTGTTCACAAAGCATTGGTTATTTCACAGACGCTGCTCACAAAGCATTGGTTATTTCACAGACGCTGCTCACAAAGCATTGGTTATTTCACAGACGCTGCTCACAAAGCATTGGTTATTTCACCGACGCTGCTCGCAAAGCATCGGTTATTTCACAGACACTATTCACATCGCATCGGTTATTTCACAGACACTATTCACATCGCATCGGTTATTTCACAGACACTGTTCACAAAGCATCAGTTATTTCACAGACACTGTTCACAAAGCATCGGTTATTTCACAGACACTATTCACATCGCATCGGTTATTTCACAGACACTGTTCACAAAGCATCAGTTATTTCACAGACACTGCTCACAAAGCATTGGTTATTTCACAGACATTGTTGACAAAGCATAGGTTATGTCACAGACACTGGTCACAAAGCATTCAGTTATTTCACAGACACTATTCACATCGCATCGGTTATTTCACAGACACTATTCACAAATCAGCGGTTATTTCACAGACACTGCTCACAAAGCATCGGTTATTTCACAGACATTGTTGATAAAGGATTGGTTATTTCACAGACGCTGCTCACAAAGCATCGGTTATTTCACAGACATTGTTGACAAAGCATCGGTTATTTCACAGACATTGTTGACAAAGCATAGGTTATGTCACAGACACTGGTCAGAAAGCATTCAGTTATTTCACAAACACTGCTCACAGAGCATCAGTTATTTCACAGACACTTTTCAGAAAGCATCAGTTATTTCACAGACGCTGCTCACAAAGCATCAGTTATTTCACAGACGCTGCTCACAAAGCATCAGTTATTTCACAGACACTGTTCACAGAGCATCAATTATTCCACAGACACTGCTCACAATGCAGGACATTCAGAGTTTACCAGGATCACAAACATCTGCCCCTGCTTTAAAGTCTGATGTATTGAACCCTGTAGCCCCCTCTAATGATAGGTCTGATGTAAAGCCATTTCACAATGGACAGTGATGCTTCCGGAAGCTCTCCGGAGCGATAACTGAAGCCAGGTTTTAGGAGGTAACTGGGATGAACATGCTTTATATCACAAGAAGAGACCCTCTGTATTACAAGGAGGGTGCACGTGCAGGCATGTCTTTCTGCGAAGTGTAAATAACAGAAGGGTGGGATACTGCCAGGTGTCCAGACCACCAGCTACCCCGGGGTAATGTTGCACTAATGCAGACCCAGTGGACGTCAGCCACGTGAGGGTTTCACGCAGTCTAGCAGGGTTGATCACAAGCCAGTGGCTCAGTGGGAGAAGTGGACCATGGATTTGAATGGGGTGGGGATAATGGCTGGATGAGTAGGAGACTGGGCATTAATAGGTGGATCAGTAGGAGACCAGGCATTAACAGCTGGATGGGTAGGAGACCAGGCATTAATAGCTAGATGAGTAGGGGACCGGGCATTAATAGCTGGATGGGTAACAGACCATACATTAATAGCTGGCTGGGCAGCAGACCAGGCATTAATAGCTGGATGGGCAGGAAACTGGCTTTAATAGCTGGATAAGTAGCAGACCAGGCAATAATAGCTGGATGAATAGCAGACCAGGCAATAATAGCTAGATGAGTAGCAGACCGGGCATTAATACCTCGATGAGTAAGAGACCGGGTATTGACAGCTGGATGAGTAGCAGACCAGGAATTAATAGCTGGATAAGTAGCAACTGGGAATTTTTAGCTGGATAGGTAGGACACCAGGCATTAATAGCTGAATGGGTAGGAGACCGGGCATTAATAGCTGGATGAGTAGCAGAAAGGGCATTAATAGCTGAATGACTAGCAGAACAGGCATTAATAGCTGGATGAGTAGCAGACATGGTATTAATAGCTGTATGAGCAGCAGACCAGCTATTACTAGATGGATGAGTAGCATTCTGGGCATTAATAGTTGGATGAGTAGCAGACCAGGCATTAATATCTGGATTTGTAGGAGCCCAGGCATTAATGCCTCTATGGGTAGGAGTCTGGCCATTAATAGCTGCATGGGTAGGAGACCGGGCGCTTATAGCTGAATGGTTAGGAGACCGGGCATTAATAGCTGGATGAATAGGAGATCAGGCATTAATAGCTGGATGAGTAGCAGACCGGGCATTAATAGCTGGATGAGTAGGAGAACAGGCATTAATAGCTGGATTAGTAGAATACTGGACATTAATAGCTGGATGAGTAGGAGACCGGGCAGTAATAACTGTATGAGTAGGAGTGTGGGCATTAATAGCTGGATGAGTAGGAGACCGGGCATTAACAGCTGGATGAGTCGGAGACTGGGCAATAATAGCTGGATGAGTAGGAAACCTGGGATTAATAGCTGGATGAGTAGGAGACAGGGCATTAATAGCTGGATGAGTAGGAGACCGGGCATTAACAGCTGGATGAGTAGAAGACCGGGCATTAATAGCTGGATGAGAAGCAGAACAGGCATTAATAGCTGGATGAGTAGCAGGCCGGGTATTAACAGCTGGATGAGTAGCATTCTGGACATTAATAGCTGGATAAATAGCAGACCGGGTGTTAATAGCTGGATAAGTAAGAGACTGGGCATTAATAGCAAGATGGGTAGGAGACCAGCTGTCAATAGCTGGATGGGTAAGAGACCGGGCACTTATAGTTCGATAAGTAGGAGACTGGGCAATAATGGCTGGATGAGTAGGAGACCGGGCATTAACAGCTGTATGAGTATGAGGCTGGGCATTAACAGCTGCATGAGTAGGAGACTGGGCATTATTAGCTAGATGAGTAGGAGACTGGGCATTAATAGCTGGAAGAGTAGGAGACTGGACATTAATAGCTGGATGAGTAGGAGACTGGGCATTAATAGCTGGATGAGTAGCAGACCGGGCATTAATACCTCGATGAGTAAGAGACCGGGTATTGACAGCTGGATGAGTAGCAGACCAGGAGTTAATAGCTGGATAAGTAGCAACTGGGAATATTTAGCTGGATAGGTAGGACACCAGGCATTAATAGCTGAATGGGTAGGAGACTGGGCATTAATAGCTGGATGAGTAGCAGAAAGGGCATTAATAGCTGAATGACTAGCAGAACAGGCATTAATAGCTGGATGAGTAGCAGACATGGTATTAATAGCTGGATGAGCAGCAGACCAGCTATTACTAGATGGATGAGTAGCATTCTGGGCATTAATAGTTGGATGAGTAGCAGACCAGGCATTAATATCTGGATTTGTAGGAGCCCAGGCATTAATGCCTCTATGGGTAGGAGTCTGGCCATTAATAGCTGCATGGGTAGGAGACCGGGCGCTTATAGCTGAATGGTTAGGAGACCGGGCATTAATAGCTGGATGAATAGGAGATCAGGCATTAATAGCTGGATGAGTAGCAGACCGGGCATTAATATCTGGATGAGTAGGAGAACAGGCATTAATAGCTGGATTAGTAGAATACTGGACATTAATAGCTGGATGAGTAGGAGACCGGGCAGTAATAACTGTATGAGTAGGAGTGTGGGCATTAATAGCTGGATGAGTAGGAGACCGGGCATTAACAGCTGGATGAGTCGGAGACTGGGCAATAATAGCTGGATGAGTAGGAAACCTGGGATTAATAGCTGGATGAGTAGGAGACAGGGCATTAATAGCTGGATGAGTAGGAGACCGGGCATTAACAGCTGGATGAGTAGAAGACCGGGCATTAATAGCTGGATGAGAAGCAGAACAGGCATTAATAGCTGGATGAGTAGCAGGCCGGGTATTAACAGCTGGATGAGTAGCATTCTGGACATTAATAGCTGGATAAATAGCAGACCGGGTGTTAATAGCTGGATAAGTAAGAGACTGGGCATTAATAGCAGGATGGGTAGGAGACCAGCTGTCAATAGCTGGATGGGTAAGAGACCGGGCACTTATAGTTCGATAAGTAGGAGACTGGGCAATAATGGCTGGATGAGTAGGAGACCGGGCATTAACAGCTGTATGAGTATGAGACTGGGCATTAACAGCTGCATGAGTAGGAGACTGGGCATTATTAGCTAGATGAGTAGGAGACCGGGCATTAATAGCTGGAAGAGTAGTAGACTGGACATTAATAGCTGGATGAGTAGGAGACTGGGCATTAATAGCTGGATGAGTAGGAGACCTGTCGTTAGTAGCTGGATGAGTAGGAGACCTGGCATTATTTTATTTATTTGAAGAGTTTTATATAGCGCTGGCTAGACCCGGAGGTATCAGAGTGCTTTACATGAGGTTAGCATTTTTACAAATGTTACATCAGTTACAAGAAAAATCATTGCGAAGAGAAAAAAAAAAACCTTGTTACAAAATTACATCTGTGCTAAGAGCAATACAAAACTTAGAAAACAGGTTCTATGGTGGGATGAGAGGGTGAGGGAAAATTAAGGGGGTAGGGATGCAGATCAGGGCTGGTAGGAGCGGCCATGGAGGATAGTACTTAGACGGAACGCAAAAAGATAGAGAAAGCGAGTCAACAAACCGGTAGTGTCCAATGGATCAAACAAAATCCAGGGCCAGGACTCCTTCACTACTCCAGGTTGCGTTAGAAAAGGGAACGGGTCAGAGGGAGGGGGCAAAGGGAAGCATCCCAGAGAAAAAGCAAGGAAAGTGGGATGAAGAGTTCCAAGAGGGGATCCATTAGGGCGATGAAGAGACTGGAGGGTACAAGGCGTAGACCGGCGGCAGGATTCAATTTGAGAGTCTGAAGAGACCGCAAAATGGAGGATCCAGGTCATGGACCCCAATCACTTTGTGACAAAATGGCGGGAAAAACGGGCAAAAAACAGTCCGTTCGAAATACCAATAAGGGAACCTACCCCTGGGACATGGCTGGAAGGGGAAGACTGTCACCAGATCAGGCGGGGCTGCGGGACGCTGACCGTACTCGGGTCGACGCAGTCAGGAGGCCGTCAGCGCGGGCCCCCAGGCAGCAACCTCAAGAGGAAGGCAGCAGTTGGATCAGGAGGGCACGCCAAATCGTAGGAAGAAAGGGAAACACAGGCCCGGAGACCATGGCAAGCAGCGATTTCGGCACCCTCGTTCCAGTTCTGTCGGGGTGACAGGCACCATGCGTCCCAACTGCAGTCAAGGAGAGGTGAAGGGAGACGCCAGGCAGCTGCGGCTCAGGTCCGGAGGACAGGCAACGGCCAGAGGGCTGCTCCCCAATCAACGCCCCAAGAGCATCCAGGGTAGCCCCATCGTGCATCAGCTGCGATGAACAGGATCCGCCATCGACATACCCCCGGTGGTTGATCGGGCGGTGAGGGGAGGAAGGAGAACGAGGCGGGGGGACGAGAAATGAGTGTCCAGTCCAGAGATAAGGCGAGGCCGAAGAGGAGAATGGAGGCAACAGCTGGGACCAAGCGGGCACGCCTCCCATGGCTCGGAAGGCGAAAGCAAGCTCAGGGGCACCGCGTTGTATCTGGCTCCATCGACAGAAAATCATCGGTGAGGAGGAAGGAGATAGCAGCGGAGAGACAACAACAACTGTGCCCCATGTCCGGCTGGGTAGGTTACAGCCGAGGGAAAGAACCCGAGCCGGTCTCCTCTATAGCCAAACGAGTGGCTCCACCGGGCATCGGCCATATTGATCGGGTCTCCACAGTCAGGACTTCAATCACGGTTCATCTGGAAGAACTCGAGACTCCGTCGCGGGAGTTGGAGAAGACGAGGATTGCAGTCCACACAATCCAGGTGAGCAAAAAGGGTCCAAGGAATTCGAGGGATTAGGGCCCAAAAAGGCGATCCCTGGCCGGGAGCTCCCGGCAGGAACTCATCACCTGTCGGCCATCTTGGAGGTTTCCTCAAAACATTAATATGGCATTAATAGCTGGAGGAGTAGGAGAGCAGGCATTAATAGCCAGATGAGTAGGAGACCGGGCTTTAATAGCTTTATTAGTAGGAATCTTCTTAAAGTCAATCCAGAGTTTCTTTTTCCAGGACCACAGCTGACCTTAGAGCGTTCTTCCTTGTGGCCTTCAGCCCTGAGAGGATGTCCCACTTCAACAAACCAGGTCTGTAGTCTTGGTGCAATGGTTGACCAAAAGTCATCAGTGGAGACACACAAGACGCTTACAGAGAGAAGAAGCTCCTCTCCCTTACTGTGGGGTTGGGGAAGTTATTATATTGCTTTCAGTATAGTCCATGTTTCAGTCGGTGGTGTAACTGATGCTGTCGTGCATTGACCGCGTGAGGGGGTTGCACCTAGGCCACCCACTGATCTAGTCTGCGTAAGACAAGACTCTGGGTGGCCTTAAGCGTAGAGAGCTCATGACATCTACTATCGCCTCTCTCCTGTTGCTTCTTCTGGCAGAGACTGTGGGTTTTATGGTGTGGTGTAGGGCAAATCAGGCCTGTTTAAGAGCTCCCCTCGCTTCCTTCAACAGAAGGCAGCTCACCAACCCCCTCTGAGATCCATTAGAATATTATTTGAGTACTGTGGAAAGTTTCACAACTACAAGAGGCCTCCTTGGTGCTATGTCATTGTCTTTGATCTACTGTGTGAAAGTTTGCACCACATACCTTGTGGGATATCATAAAGAAATGTCTCCCACATTAGCTAAAAAGTGGTTTTAAATGGCAGTGAGGAAACAAAACTTCCACCTCTCTTGTTGGCTGAGATGTTCTGTGACAATATTCATCATGTCTCTTATGTGGTCAACATCTGTACACTGCAGGAATGTCTTGTCCCAACGTATGCCCAGGAGCGAAAACAGAGCAGACTAGGACACCGATTAGGGGTAGCCAGGACTAGCACCTACTACCCCTGGCACTGTCCTTGCTATTCCTGGTCTCTTGGGTCTTGACAACAGCAAAAGAAGCATAAAGTCAACAGTGGTCTAAGACAGATATTAGCCAGCTGAAGTTTTCAATGATTTGCCTTACCTTACCTCTCAGGCAAATTGGAGGCTGTTGAAGACGTGAGGGTGGAAAGAGGAATCAACTCTGTGATGTCATTGGTGGTCTAAGGGTGTTTGTCAGGCAGAAGAAAAGTCACAGTAATTCACCAGACACAGCCCTTCCACCTGCCTAGAGTCTGATGCCGAAACATGGTGGCAGACGACAAGAGCATCAAGAGGAGTGGGAATAGAGAGAGCTGGCAGCGTGCTTCTTCGGTGCACGTCACTGCTGTGTTCCAGCTCCCCCATTACCACAAGCCTGTGCTCCACAGTATTCACTGATCCTGAGTGCGAGCATCTCTGCGTTGTCAAAGAGCGTCAGATGGTCCATGTCTCTGGATTGAGTTCCACCGTCACCCTAAGAGATCCCTGCCTGTGAAGCTCTGACTGTGAGTGATGCCACTCCCATGATGCATGTCATGTCTCTGACTCCATGGCAACAGACATGTTTCTCTAAAGCATGAAGATGGGCTGCACATGCCAAAGATGGTGGTGTGTGGATGGGGAGGAGTGACAATGGGTCTTTAAAAGTATTAATACACATCACTGCTTATTTTCAAAAGCACAAAAGAGAGGCAACTCTAAAGCAAGCAATTAAACACCAGCAAATGCTGCTTGTTCAAAAAATAGATGAATCAATCAATCAATCAATCAATCATGTCACTTGTAAAGCGCACTACATACCCGCGAGGGTCTCAAGGCGCTGGGGGAAGAGTGGGGTGGTGCTGCTACTGATCGAAGAGCCAGGTCTTGAGGAGTCTTCTGAAGGCCAGTAGGTCTTGGGTCTGTCAGAGGTTGGTGGGGAGGGTGTTCCAGGTCTTGGCGGCGAGGTGGGAGAAGGATCTGCCACCGGCGGTCGTTTTCCGGATGCGGGGGACTGTGGCGAGGGCGAGGCTGGTCGAGCGGAGCTGGCGGGTGGGGGTGTAGAAACTGAGTCGTCTGTTGAGGTAGGCTGGTCCGGAGTTGTGGAGTGCTTTGTGTGCGTGGGTGAGGAGCTTGAAGGTTATCCTCTTGTTGACAGGGAGCCAGTGCAGGTCTCTCAGGTGGGGTGTGATGTGGCTGCGTCGGGGGATGTCGAGGATAAGACGTGCAGAGGCGTTCTGGATGCGTTGCAGCCGTCTCAGGAGCTTAGCCGTCGTTCCTGCGTAGAGGGCGTTTCCGTAGTCCAGCCTGCTGGTGACGAGGGCCTGGGTGACTGTTTTTCTTGTTTCGGTGGGGATCCACTTGAAGATCCTGCGGAGCATTCGGAGGATGTTGAAGCAGGATGAGGAAACGGCGTTGACCTGCTTAGTCATGGAGAGGGTGGGGTCGAGGATGACCCCTAGGTTGCGTACGTGGTCGGTGGGTGGCGGGGCTGTTCCCAGTGATGTTGGCCACCAGGAGTCGTCCCAGGCTGAAGGGTTAGAACCAAGGATGAGGACCTCCGTCTTGTCCGAGTTCAGCTTCAGGCGGCTGGTCCTCATCCATTCGGCGACGGCCTTCATTCCTTCGTGGAGGTGGGCTTTGGCGGTGTGAGGGTCTTTGGTGAGGAGAGGATCAGCTGGGTGTCGTCGGCGTAGGAGATGATGTTGAGGTTGTGCTGTCGGGCGACGTGGGCGAGGGGTGCCATGTAGATGTTGAACAGCGTTGGGCTGAGGGAGGAGCCTTGGGGTACGCCGCAGATGATCTTGGTGGCCTTGGATCGGAAGGGGGCGAGGCGGACGCTTTGTGTTCTGCCGGAAAGGAAGGATGTGGTCCAGTCCAGGGCCTTCTCTTGGATCCCGGCGTCGTGAAGGCGTGTTCGTAGTGTGTGGTGGCAGACCGTGTCGAAGGCGGCTGATAGGTCCAGGAGGATGAGGGCTGCTGTTTCTCCGTTGTCTAGCAGGGTCCTGATGTCATCGGTGGCGGCGATGAGGGCGGTTTCGGTGCTGTGGTTGCTGCGGAAGCCGGACTGGGAAGGGTCCAGGATGTTGTTCTCCTCGAGGTAGCGGGTCAGTAGTTTGTTGACGATTTTCTCGGTGACCTTCGCGGGGAACGGGAGCAGAGAGATGGGTCGGAAGTTCTTGAGGTCCTTGGGGTCTGCCTTGGGTTTCTTGAGTAAGGCGGTGATCTCGGCGTGCTTCCAGCTTTCCGGGAAGGTTGCTGTCTCGAAGGAGATGTTGATTATTTTCCAGAGATGGGGCGCGATGGCTGTACTGGCTTTGTTGAAGATGTGGTGAGGGCACGGGTCTAGCGGTGAACCGGAGTGGATGGTGTTCATGATCTCGCTGGTGTCCTCGTCGTTGATGTTGGTCCAGGAGAGCAGGCGGTTGGTGGTTGTGGGGGCAGTGGTCTCGGTGGTTGCCGGGGCGGTCGTGGTGTTGAAGCTGTCGTGGATGTCAGCGATTTTGCGGTGGAAGAAGGTGGCCAGTGAGTCGCACAGGTCTCGCGACGGCTGGATGTCGTTGGTGTTGGAGCTGGGGTTGGAGAGTTCCTTCACGATGTTGAAGAGCTCTTTGCTGTTGTGTGCGTTGTTGTCTAGGCGGTCTTTGAGTGAGGCCCTTTTGGCGGATCTGATGAGGTGATGGTGACTGCGGGTGGCGCTCTTGTGGGCGGCGTAGCTGTCCGCTGTCCGTTCGTGGAGCCAGATCTTCTCCAGTTTTCGGCATGTTCGTTTGGAGGCCTGGAGGTCTTCGGTGAACCAGGTGGCTTTCTTGCTGGTGTGGCTGTTGGGCGGATTCTTGAGCGGGGCGAGGGTGTTGGCGCAGTCGTCGATCCACTGTCTGAGGTTGCGGGCGGCGGTGTCGGGGTCGGAGGGTTCGGCGGGTGGGCTCAGGGCGAGGGTTGTGGTTAGCTGGTCTTCCGTGACTCTGCTCCAGCAGCGGCGAGGCATTTGTTCGGTGCGGTGGTGCGTGGTGGGCTTCCTGTAGGTGAAGTGGATGCAGTGGTGGTCAGTCCAGTGGGGTTCGGAGGTGTGGTTGAAGGAGACGTGTGGGCTTGCGGAAAAGATGGAGTCGAGCGTGTGGCCGGCGGCGTGGGTGGGTGTAGTCACGAGCTGTCTGAGTCCGAGGGTGGCGAGGTTGTCGATCAGGGTGGTGGAGTTGGTGTCCTTGTTGTTCTCGAGGTGGAAGTTCAGTTCCCCGAGGAGGATGTAGTCCGTGGAGGCGATGGCGTGTGTGCTGACGAAGTCAGCGATGGAATCGCTGAACTGTGGTCGGGGTCCGGGGGTCTGTAGATGAGGGTTCCTCTGAGGGTGGTGTTGGGATCGGTGTGGATCTGGAAGTGCATGTGTTCGGCGGTGCTGAGGGTGTCGTCGGTGTTGGTTGAGACTCTGAGGGTGTTCCTGTGGACGATGGCGATGCCTCCTCCGACTCCGTTGGTGCGGTCCCTGCGGGTGATCTTGTATCCGTCCGGGATGGCAATGGCGATGTCGGGGGCTGAAGCGGGATTCAGCCAGGTCTCCGTCAGGAATGCGACGTCTGGGGAGGTTGAGTCGAGAAGGTCCCAGAGTTCGATGGCGTGTTTGCGAGCGGAGCGGGTGTTGAGGAGGATGCATCTGAGGTAGTTGGGTTCTTTCCTGGGCGGTGGTTTGGCGGGGCGGGTGCTGGCGAAGCTGCAGTTCCGGCAGGTGAAGGGCCCTTGGGTGCGCTTCGGGGTGGCCTGGTAGCAGGCGTGATCTTTTCCGGGGTTGAGTGCGTGGAGGGTGCTGGCGTCGTATCGGCGTCTGTTGATGTGGCGGGCGCGGGGGATGCCCAGACCAGGGGGTCTGGCGCTGGGCGCGGTCACGGCGCGGACGGGCGCAGACAGGCTTGCCTTAGGCGCGCCTTCGGCGCGCCAGCGGTGCACCCGCTGCGCACGTCCGCTGCGCGGCCGCACAGCGACCGCCATAAATGGGGAGGTGGGAGGGAGGAGCAGGGAATGGGGCAGCGAATGGGCAGTGAGGGGGCGGGGCCGCAGGGGCGCAGCGGCGGAAAACAGGCACAGAAGGGAAAACGAGCACAATCAGGGCATCAAGGGGGCACAGAAAGGAAAAAAAACGAGCACAATGAGGGGCAGCAAGGGGGCACAGAAAGGAAAAAACTAGCACAATGAGGGGCAGCAAGGGGGCACAGAAAGGAAAAAACGAGCACAATCAGGGGCAGCAAGGGGGCACAGAAAGGGGAAAAAACGAGCACAATCAGGGGCAGCAAGGGGGCACAGAAAGGAAAAAACTAGCACAATGAGGGGCAGCAAGGGGGCACAGAAAGGAAAAACGAGCACAATCAGGGGCAGCAAGGGGGCACAGAAAGGAAAAACGAGCACAATCAGGGGCAGCAAGGGGGCACAGAAAGGAAAAACGAGCACAATCAGGGGCAGCAAGGGGGCACAGAAAGGAAAAAACGAGCACAATCAGGGGCAGCAAGGGGGCACAGAAAGGAAAAAACGAGCACAATCAGGGGCAGCAAGGGGGCACAGAAAGGAAAAAACGAGCACAATCAGGGGCAGCAAGGGGGCACAGAAAGGAAAAACGAGCACAATCAGGGGCAGCAGCAGGGCACACAGACGGAGCTGTGTGGTGGGGGAGCGACCTACCAGTCAAGGTCAGAGAGGTAATTTTCTTGAGCATTGCAGTTCTTTATTCAAGCATCTTCAAGTTGATAAAATTAGTTTTCACGCTACCAAAGTGTTACGCCCAGCTATGGGCTTCTTTAGGGCTGCAAACATATACAAGCATAACTTACATTACTTATTAAAACTTATAACTTTACATTTACTCTATATGCACGTGTACCGTATGAGACAGGTTATTGACATTATGGCATACATTACAATTCTTTTCCAAATTGCCTCATTTCTTTTATGAATAACCTCTTTTTTTCTTTGTTTTCAAATTTCCTATAAAAACTTTACCAATTGTTCTTAATGAACAGTAACCGAAATAAAGAAGGGGTTGTTAAACATTGTCCCTTAATTCTGTTTCCGGACACCTTCACCAACAGACAGTTAAAATTATGATTTCTTCTCACATCATTCCTGCCTTCATACAAATAGTCAGGAACAAACACCAGGTCCCCCATATCCTTGCCCCCCAATCCACCAAATTGATGGCTAGGGTGAGCTTGACCAGGGCTCTGCACCTGGTGTGATTCAATGTTATTACTATGGGGCCGATTCCGATCTCGGCCGGTAGGGCTCCGAATCGGATTCGGATTTACCGGATCCGATTCGGAGCCCTGTTTCCCGACCGAATCGTACGCGGGTCCGGCCGAGCGAGTACGATGCAGGCACCCGCGAAAACTCCGACCGACTCGAACGCGGCTTCAACACGCTCCGACCGACTCGCACGGACACGACTCGCACCGCGCTATGGAGATGTTTCCCGGCCGGGTAAGTACGATGCGTGCCGCGAGCAGTCCGATCGACTCGCGCCGTCCGGCTCGAAAAAGCTGTCGGAGCCGGACTTTGGGGGTCCGCGTCGGACCCCCCTGTACGCGTAGGCGCGCGAGTCGCACACAGGGGGGACCCATGGGTCCCCCCTACCTGTGCGTGTACAGCGCGAATCGCTTCACCGCGTACACGCTGTAGGGGGCGCCCTTGTCCGCCTCGCACCCATTGAGTCAATGGGAGCCCGCGTACGTGTTGTACGACAGGCTCCCATTGACTTCAGTGGGAGTCCGACCGACTCGAGTCCGATGGCATACGTGCGCATCGTACTCGTTCGGTCGGGCTGCACGGGTCCGATTCGGTCGGAAATCTCTCCGGGTCCGGCTCGGTCGGAGAGATTTCCGGCCCGAATCGGAATCGGCCCCTATATCTTTGCAGTCATTATACACGCATAGAACATTGAGGGAAAGTCAAATTATTCCAAAAAAGAAAAGAAAGTCACGGAGTGCATCAAATACCACATCTCAAATCCCATATACCATATCGTTTCCATATCAACTGACTAATCTCATGCACTTACCCTATAAGAAATTATGTATTAATCTTCTGTATTTTGAAAAGAGAAGCGTCCATCAGTTTTCCCCTGTATGTATAGACACAATTTCCATCTATGGATCCTGTGAAGCGAAAGAATAAGAACCATCATGAGTGTTGCCGCCCACTTTCTATAACTCAACAAATTATCTGTACTTTCGGCATGTTGGCATTTCCCCAAGATTCGCTCTAGTGTCAACAGTTATGCACTATCAGGGCCTACAGATCAAATCTCATCTACTCGTGATTGATTTTACCATAGCATACACATGTATTCTCGACAACAGTAAGTCATTCAACTGTCCATTTGCCAAGCAACACACTGTTTGCTACTGGTCTTATCCAAACTGCAAAAAGCGAAGAAAAACGAAAAAAGTAATAAGTAATAAGTGAAAAACATTGTGAAAAAAGTGGGGGGAAATCGTATGAGTTTATATGCACATACCTCTATGTTACATTGCAGGGCGACAAAGTAATACCCTCAAATACAGCGCTTTCTGGCCCGTTTTCTTTAGATTGGGCCAATTATCTTGAGCTACATGGAAAACAAACAGTATGCATTGTGACAGAAATTCACAAATTTAACGTATTGTTTACAATTTTCATAACCCATATCCTGCTTGGGTTATGCTAACTATAGGTGCAGCAGTTATTCTCACGTTCTATTCTTAATGGTGATTTAGAATTCATTTAGATAATGCTTCTTATGCCGGCATGTATCCTTTAGCCGCACTGCTTAATTTGAGCCTGTGGTTTCCAGTGTCTGGCACCGGCACTTAATTGTCAGCAACGGCTCTAGTGACAGCCCACCACATGGTGGCGCTGTCTTTCTAATTTTGAGATGACCACAACAACAGTGTTTAACAAGTCAATATACATTAAAAGGGAACAATAGCTGCTGCTCACACCATTCTTATAGCTTTGGGTGGCCTCTAATAGTCTGAATTGTCACACTTGTAGGATTGCGATGCTTAGTAGTTGTGTTGATACCATCACTGACAGAGCTTACAAGGGCCATGAGTGATGCAGGCTGCAGTAGCCCCCCGAAAAGGGCCCTGATATACATTAATAAATAACAAATGTAAAATGATGTGAATAATCTTATGAGGGTGGCCTCTACAAGTGATATGTTTCCTATCCTGTCCATTCTGGACTTCTCTGGGGGACTCATACAATTCTACCACCTGTGTTTGCCAATAACTACACCACATTCTATGTATGAGTAATAGTTGTATTTACTAAGTAGGACCACAGTTAGGACATGAAAGGTGGGTAGAGAAGTATATTGTCAACAAGGGGACAGATCCCGTATTTTTATGGCTAGGTTCTGTGAATAAATTTCCCATATTCCAGAGATTATGCACAAAAATTAATGGTTTTATTTTAACCAAGCGATCAGAATGGTGCAGAAAGCGAACAGCCGACACGAGTTCCAAGAACCTAGCCATAAAAAAGCAGGATCCGTCTCCTTGTGTACAATTGTTTCCAAATTTTGGTGGACGTTGGGGTGTGACCATCGGACAGTTACCCTGCATCCGCATTGCGTTTTATGTTCTTGACTAGTTGCACGCAAACCCCATCAGCCGTAGACCCCCACAAAACTCTTAAGAGTAGTATATTGGTAGTGTACACCTACATCTGATAATTGCAACGTTAGGTCTCTGTCTCTTAATGCAGTTGAACTCTTCCCAGTCTCAACGTAATCCTAACTTGGGAACCTCTGTTGCATTGTAAAGCGCCCTCATGCTGACTGGTCCAGGTGCGCTGTGTAAATAAATAAATAAATAAGGATGTCTGCGTGAAATGAACTGCTTTCAAGACAAGAAGAAGCAGGACCTCCCCAGACAGACAGGTGCTAAGGGAGGACTTCACACAGGTAGATGGGAAAAAAATAGACTCCAAAAATATCTTTTCATTTTCTCCAAATAGTAGACTGACAAAATCTCAACCGTATTTATTTTATTCATTGAAAATATTTATGAAGCACAAAGTGCCACTGCGGTTGCTACCTTGACGCTGGTGAGGCCGTGCTAGAGCGGCTGCCTTCATATATAAGGCAATGTAAATCTAGGAATGCGTCAAAAACCATGGGTGTTGCTTGGGAACACCCACTGCAGCGCCCATGAAACAGCTCCCTGATGCAGTGTGAGGCAACGCAGCGACTTGTGCTGTGCTGCCTTACACCATATCTACAGGGCCATGAAATGCCACACAAACTGGCTTTGTGTGGTCTCATAGATATGGGACATGGACTCTGCGCCACCGGAGCGTCAAAAAAAGTGCCTTACTGGTGGTGTACGGGGCTTGCAAATAAGCAGGCCCGGGCGGAGCTGGCGTAGTTACACTACGCGGAGTTCCACGGAGTTGGGCAAAAACTCCGTGCAACTCCACACCGCTCCGCTCCTCCACCCACTCCTAATAATTTTTAAAAAAAATAACATTTACAAATAATACACTTACCTTTATACACGGCGTCTCCGGGCTGTCCTCTTCCTCGCCATACGTACGTCATGGTAGGACTGCGCGCGCATGCGCAGTCCTACCACGACGTACGTATGATGTAGGGGTGTGCAGAGACCACGGCGAGGAGGAGGGTAGCCCGGAGACGCCGCATATAAAGGTAAGTGTATTATTTTTAAATGTTATTTATTTTATTTTTTTAAATATTTATTAGGGGTGGGGTAGAGGCGGGGAGCTAAAGGTGGGGCCCGGGGCTCAGAACTCCGCTCCACTGTGGAGTCAGAGTTTTGCCTAAACTCAGCGTTCTCAGCAGAACACGGAGTAGGCAAAAATCTGCAAGCTCCGCCAGCGGAGCGGAGTTCTCTGCCCGCCGCTACAAATAAGCCCTTGAGCCTATAGACTCAGAAGGTGGGATTAAATAACCAGATCTTCAAATTGGCCTCCATTTTGCATGATCGCTATGTGATGTATTCAGCAGAGGGCGTTGTCTCCAAGCTCTAGAAGTGCAAGGACAGAGCTCTGCGTCGGCTCTGCTTCAGAGCTTTGAGGAACCTTCAGAAGACGAGGAGAAGCCGATCCTATAGACATGGATGTCATTTAGGGGTCGCAGCTGCAACCCCTGGCTTGCCCCTTGCTACCCGTGGCACTGCTTCTGCAACACCTGGCCTCATAGGTGGCAAATCAGTGCCTGGAACACAAGGGCAGCTTGTCCTTATAGTCGGTGGTTGGAGCTCCACTTGCTGGTTTTTTTCATTTTTTTTATTGTACAAATAGTGAATAATATTATTTACTGTTAGTGTAATAAAAATGGAGTACATTAGCTGGAATATGACCCTACCTGGAAGCTAAGGTACGTAAAAAATGGTGTTAAATTTATGTTGTTTGCATGTTTGCGGGTGAGAGTGTGTTTATGTGCACGAGAGTGTGTGAACGTGTTAGTATATGTAAGCATGTGTGTGTGAGTCAAAGTAAACGTCACATGGCGTGCAATGTCACTTCTGCCACCCACTAGCATTTTGGTGAATTGACGTCCATGCTTATAGAGTGGCTGGAACGGTTTTAGACATCGTTTCTGCTGGAAAGAGTGGGCCTGGATAACATTCCAACTACGCCAGCATTACTGAGGCATTGCGCTGATTACGCAAAGTTCCCAAAATGGCGCCATTCTAGCCCACCGCTTGAAAGAATGGCTCAGGCTCGCAGAATACAACGCAGACAACTAGAATGCGAGCAGTGACGTCACTGCACTTGTGTTTTCTGATGCCATAAATGTGTCCTCGCACCTAAAATGGAGTATTTGGAGCTAAAATGTAGCTCTAAATCACAAATTTACATTACGCATTATTTTGCTTCTTTTCCTGATACTTTACGTAATTATACTAAAGCAAATGACATGAGTTTCGTCCACCCCTAGAAAAGCGGGCCTTCTGGGGGCACCAGCGGGTGGGCGATTCATAGGCAGTTACACCACATTCTTTTGTGAATTGGGAGCCACTGGCTGTTGGGTAAATAGAATCCTGTTTTCCTAGGTCTAGTATCAGCCAAGCTGTGGCTTTCTCGCCAAGTGTTGTAAGTAGCCTCGTGGCTTCACAAGGCCTTCAATTGTAAGTAATGCGAGAGCCCCGCAGACGCCGTTCCGCTCTCCGAGCACGGAATCATGGCCAACCAATAACACGGCATAACATAGATGATAAGGCCTGATGAAAGCCTCTTGCTCGATAGTGCTGGAGGACGTCTGGTTGCCTACAACCCATTGCCCAGGCAGGGTTAGATTGGGATTAAAAATCGGCCCGGGCACGCTAAAAAAAAGTGGCCCACTGCTTCGGCGAAATTTTATTAAAAAAAGGGGGGGGGGGTTTAAAAGATGCATGGATTAGTTTACACTGGTGAAACACACCTGAAAACAAGTGAGGCCACTTTTGCTCAGGCCCCCGCTCAATATGCATACATTAATGGGCCGGCCGAGCCAGAGAAAGGGAGTGACACCTCTGCGCGTTGATAAACGGGAGGTAATGGGTGCCCATCTACCTCCAGAAAGGACACTCAGGCACCCACTGGGCCGATGACGGCATCGAACAACGCAGAAACCGCCCAAATCGGCCCCCAGGCTGCTCAAAAAAGCAGCCCACAGCTGGAATTCGCACACCGGCCCCTCGGACATTGCCCGAGTGCCCGCGTTACCAATCCGACGCTGTGCCCAGGTACTGCGCCTAGACCAGACAAACAGGCATCTACATGGGGGAGTGGTCTCTCAAAGGGGCTCGGCCGATGTAAATAAGGGTGTGGCTTAAAACACAGTAAGCTTTAAACCTGTGCTTACTTAGCATAGTGTGCCGCCCGACTGGTATTTTGCTGCTTCTGTCATTGCATCCAGATATATAACACAACAAGTAACATTATATCTACAACCGGGAGAGTCCGACACCTCCGAGCCTCTCCTGGAACTGATTAACGTTGTTGAGAGCCCCGCAGACCCCGTTCCGCTCCCCGAGCACGGAATCATGGCCAACCAATAACATGGCATAACATTAGATTATAAGGCCTCGTGAGGCCACATGTTACAATTGAAAGCCTCGTGAAGGCTACTTTCTACATCAACCTGCAATTTTCTTTTAATAACTCCTTGAATAAACTTCAACAACACCAAAACGCACTACCAAACACATGTTCAAAGCGTAGAAATAGGTTACAAAATAAACTGGTTGGATTTGCCAATTAAATGCAGTCTGAGCTTTTTATTAGAAACTACTTACATAAGGTCGAGGTTCAGATAGTCTATAGTTTACAGGTTTATTCTCCCAAGAGCTCTTATGGCAGTCCATGTTTTCACATACACCCCATCACACCCCCATACCATGTCCTGCCAACCAGCTGAGATCTTACCTCCCCTGTGATGGGAGCGATTCTGAGAGCATGAAGGAAACCACCTCCCACTGAGGGGCATTTGCATACTGTAATTGGATATGCAATGGAATGAATGAAATTAAACCTCTCATTTAGCAGGTTTTATGGAACCCTCTCTAGGCGCTGTTCAGCCAGGAGGCTCCTTCTCTGCGATCGCCTGATGAGATCTGAGGTCTGAGATCTCCATCTTCCAGATCTAATCTTAGATGAAAACAAGAGCCACAGTGTCCAGTCCGCCAGTGACAGCTGGCAGCTCCACGGGTGGTGAGCCCATGTGTGGTAGGAGATTCTCAGTTACAAGAGGGAGCCTCGGTTGTGTGGTTAGTCATGTATTATGGCTTCTTCAGGGGATCCAGAGATCTGGTGGATCAAGCATTTAAAGACCAGTGCAGTGATCTTCCGGCTGCTGACACTCAGTGGTTCTTAGGAAGCTTACGTCAGGCTCCTTGCACGGTGGCCACTCCCCTTTTCAACTTGCCTGATATAAACGGTTCCGGCGATACTTGGCATTGGATCTCACGAAGGCCCTCATTACTAGCGACCCGTAAAATGTGATGGTCCTGGTAAAGTGAGTGACTGGATCCACCTACCGCAAGCAGACGAAGCCTCGAAAGGGATACACGGGTATCGGCACGGACAGCCTGATCTCTCCTTCTAATTGGGGCAGGTGGAAGATGATGTCACTATTACTTCAGCCTACCAGAGGTTCGAATGAAGGTGCATTGTCACAAGTAACTCCCAGGATCTATATTGTAGTGGCGACTTTTATCGCTGGACCAAAGAAAGGTGTAAATCCTTGGCGAGGTCCTTCTGTGGTTGGCCGATGACACAACACAATCGACTGAGTTTTCCAAGCCTTTGACTCCAGCCAACTCTCCTCCGTCTTCTTCTGTGTTGCTGCCGGGAAACTTATATGGTTGTCCAACTGGTGTGGTACCAGAATATCTGTGTCAGAATATCTTAATATAGTGTAATAAACATCATCTACACATAATCGCCCCATTGGACTTAATAGAAAACCTACACCCGGGTAGACATTTTTGTAAACTATATTTAGAACACAATATTTATCCCAGACGATATTTCTGTCCATGATACTCTGACGTACAACAGTTGAGCAGCATTCCCATCAACCCTAAGCAGGAGATGGGTATGGGCAGCGTATACTAGAAGTAAACATTGTGCCACCTTACAAGTTTGAGATGACGCATCATATAAGTGACGAGGAGCCTGCTGACCACCATGGGACCACCATGGGACAGGAGAGCGCTGCAAAACATGAGCAAGTGCCAAGTATAACTGCTCATGCTCGTCTCTCAAAGAAAGAGTCAAACCATATCCACCCAGTCCCAGTGACCCCTACGGTAGAGCTCTGATGGCGAATCAATATTGCCTGAGCCACAGTGCTGGACCCTGCAAAGAGGTCCAACAGGACGAGCATCAGCAGTTTCTTTTCCTCTAGTATGTCTCTGATGCTTCCTAGCATGTCTCAAATTATGAGCATCAGCAGCTTCTCTCCCTCTAGTATGTCTCTGATGCTTCTTAGCATGTCTCAAACAATGAGCATCAGCAGTATCTCTCCCTCTAGTATGTCTCTGATGCTTCCTAGCATGTCTGACAGGACGAACATCAGCCATTTCTCTTACTCTAGTATGTCTATGATGCTTCCTAGCATGTCTCAAAGGATGAGCATCAGCAGTTTCTCTCCCTCTAGTATGTGTCTGATGCTTCCTAGCATGTCTGACAGGATGAACATCAGCCATTTCTCGTACTCTAGTATGTCTTTGATGCTTCTTAGCATATCCGACAGGATGAGCATCAGCAGTTTCTTTTCCTCTAGTATGTCTCCGATGCTTCCTAGCATGTCTGACAGGACAAACATCAGCAGCTTCTCTCCCTCTAGTATGTCTCCGATGCTTCCTAGCATGTCTCAAAGGACGAGCATCAGCAGTTTCTTTTCCTCTAGTATGTCTCTGATGCTTCCTAGCATGTCTCAAAGGATGAGCATCAGTTTCTCTCCCTCTAGTATGTCTCCGATGCTTCCTAGCATGTCTCAAATGATGAGCATCAGAATTTTCTCTCCCTCTAGTATGTCTCTGATGCTTCCTAGCATGTCTTACAGGACGAACATCAGCCATTTCTCTTACTCTAGTATGTCTATGATGCTTCCTAGCATGTCTCAAAGGATGAGCATCAGCAGTTTCTCTCCCTCTAGTATGTGTCTGATGCTTCCTAGCATGTCTGACAGGATGAACATCAGCCATTTCTCGTACTCTAGTATGTCTTTGATGCTTCTTAGCATATCCGACAGGATGAGCATCAGCAGTTTCTTTTCCTCTAGTATGTCTCCGATGCTTCCTAGCATGTCTGACAGGACAAACATCAGCAGCTTCTCTCCCTCTAGTATGTCTCCGATGCTTCCTAGCATGTCTCAAAGGAAGAGCATCAGCATTTTCTCTCCCTCTAGTATGTGTCTGATGCTTCCTAGCATGTCTGACAGGATGAACATCAGCCATTTCTCGTACTCTAGTATGTCTTTGATGCTTCTTAGCATATCCGACAGGATGAGCATCAGCAGTTTCTTTTCCTCTAGTATGTCTCCGATGCTTCCTAGCATGTCTCAAATGATGAGCATCAGAATTTTCTCTCCATCTATTATGTCTATGATGCTTCCTCGCATGTCCGACAGGACCAGCGTCAGCAGTTTCTCTTCCTTTAGTATGTCTCCAATTCCTGTGCCTATTTCATCCCAATTCTCACTGATTCCCATCTTCCCTCCCTTCTCTTCCTCTGCCTCTCTGATTGTCTCTGTCCTCTGTCCTATGTCTCCCTGCTCTTCCCTCCCTTCTCTGTCCTATGCCTCCCTCAATCCACCATCCTTACACTGTCTCCCTCTCTCTCCCTTCTCTGTTCTATGTCTCCTCCATTCCCTCTCCTTCCTATGTGTCCCTTCCTCTCCACCAGTCTTGGTTCCTTCCTCTGCCCTGTCTCCCTCTCTCTCGTCTGTCCTCTGTCTCCCTGTCTCCTCTCTCTTGTCTGTCCTCTGTCTCCCTGTCTCCTCTCTCTCATCTGTCCTCTGTTTCTCCGTCTCTCGTCTGTCCTCTGTCGCCCTTTCTCCCTCTCTCTTGTCTGTCCTCTGTCTACCTGTCTCCCCCTCTCTCTCGTCTTTCCTCTTTCTCTCGTATGTCCTCTGTCTTCCTGTCTCCCCCTCTCTCTCGCCTGTCATCTGCCTCTTGTCTCTCCTCTGTCTCCCTGTCTCTCGTCTGTCCTCTGTCTCCCTGTCTCCTCTCTCCTGTCTATCCTCTGTCTCCCTGTCTCCTCTCTCTCGTCTGTCCTCTGTCTCTCATCTGTCCTCTGTCTCCCTGTCTCTCGTCTGTCCTCTGTCTCCCTGTCTGTCTACTCTCTCCTGTCTGTCCTCTGTCTCCCTGTCTCTTGTCTGTCCTCTGTCTCCCTGTCTCCCCCTCTCTCTCGTCTGTCCTCTGTCTCTCGTTTGTCCTCTGTCTCCCTGTCTCCCCCTCTCTCTCGCCTGTCATCTGTCTCTCGTCTGTCCTCTGTCTCCTCTCTCTTGTCTGTCCTCTGTCTCCCTGTCTCTTGTCTGTCCTCTGTCTCCTTGTCTCTTGTCTGTCCTCTGTCTCCCTGTCTCCTCTCTCTCGTCTGTCGTCTGTCTCTCTGTCTCTCTGTCTCCCTGTCTCTCATCTGTCCTCTGTCGCCCTGTCGCCCTGTCTCCTCTCTCTTGTCTGTCCTCTGTCTCCCTCTCTCTTGCCTGTCCTCTGTCTCCATGTCTCCCGTCTGTCCTCTGTCTCCCTGTCTCCTCTCTCTCATCTGTCCTCTATCTCCCTGTCTCTTGTCTATTCTCTGTCTCTCCCTCTCTCTTGCCTGTCCTCTGTCTCCCTTTCTCTCCCTCTATCTCGTCTGTCCTCTGTCTCCCTGTCCTTCTCTCTCTTGTCTGTCCTCTGTCTCCTCTCTCTTGTTTGTCCTCTGTCTCCCTCTATCTCGTCTGTCCTCTGTCTCCCTGTCCCTCTCTCTTGTCTTTCCTCTGTCTCCATCTCTCTCTGTTCTCTGTCTCCCTTTTTACGTCGAGCCTAGCATTGCAGCGCATGCGCTGCTCGCTTTGCGAGGCATGCTGTATTAGGGTATGTTTTAGAAGTGGTGTGGAAGCCCCGCCCATATTTCTCATTGGCTTGCATCATCGTCCATGGTAAACGCTGGCTTCCGATTGATAATGAGGCTTCTTAGTCCCTCCTTGTTACCACCCTGTCTCCTTTTGGGACCGCCCATCAGGACTGGATCTTTTACTTGCGGAGTTACACTGTCTCCTTCATTAATCGGTAAGCACTTTTTTTTATTTGCAGCGCGGTCGCTTTCACTTTAGCGGCCGCGCTTGTTTTTAATTGCATCCTGGGTTTCATACAAGTTTAACTTTCGGTAAATGCGTCTGACCGTATGCGTGTTACTGTAACTTTAATTATAAATTGGACCATGAATAAAATTTCTTTCGCCCTTCCAAAGCTTGGGTGCTTCATTTTGTTTTGAATAAAAGCCTTGGGGTCGCTGCTTCACGTCGGGTTCTTACTCCGCATTGCACACGCACGCCGACGTGCCTCTTTTAATTAGGAAGGATCTTGGCTTTCAGGGCCGGTTACTCACAGCCTCGCAGCTCGCATGTCGGTGACTTGTGCTTATGTATTCGAGTTTCTGATTACTCACGCGTGAGTCAGCCTGTACTCACTTCCTGCCCTTATTGTCTTCAGAGTGCAATGGACTTCAAGTTCTTGATGCGGTGCCCCCAATCCCTCAAACTATATATACATTCACAAAGGTAAAATATCTTCTTTGATTCCAGGCCCACGACTTTCCTCCCCCCGGCCCTCTAAGCGTCCGGGGTGGGGGGAGGGGGAGAACTTGAGCGAGAAGTCTCGCAATGTAATGGTTGCTTTTAACAAATTGTGTGTTTTCAGTGCTTGTGGATGCAAAAAAGGGGCAGCTGTGTTCAGGTTTCACAGTGCTGCCAGGTGCCGAGCGATGAGTATTGTATTGTATTGTATTGTATTGTATTGTAATTGCATTTGTATAGCGCTTACTACCCCTGACGTGGCGTCGAAGTGCTTTTTCGGCGAGTAGCACGCTACTCCGGGACCCATAGAGGATTAGTGTTGAATTAGTATAGTGAAACATGCAAGTACATTTTTAAGTGGTGGATAGGTTAGTCAGTTATTTGGATGCAATTATCCCTTTATTTACCTGATGGTGGTATTTGCTTTACCTAATGGACTGTGTAAAAGCTGTGTGCGTTTTTTTTTTTTAAACTGGGCATTTGTAATGCTTTGTTTCGTTTGCATCTAAGCGCTTGACAGGATCGGGGAGAATGTATAAGGGGGTCATGGAATAGGTTGCCTCAGATCTCTCTTTTGCCATGGTTCCTGTCACCAAGGTTGTCTAAACCAGATGTTTGCCAACGTGCACACTCACTATAAACCTTTAATTCAGGAATAGGAGAGGTCATAATTTACTAAGAAATGAAATAATGCTCTTAGCATAAGAATCCCCGAGATGTGTTGTAACTCATTTGCTTACTTGGTTTCTGATGAAGGGTACCAGCTGGATGGCTCAGCGAGTAAAATACTTGCCGCTGGGAACGTGGTGACCTGCAGGTCACGTGTTCAAATCCTCAAAAAAGGTCCGCCTCAGCCCCACTTTTCAGGTTTGGTAACCTGGGTACCAGTGAGGTTGGTGATTCCAACACCTGTTACTTGCAGTGCTCAGGGATGACAGAACATTGGCTTTTCTGATGCCTGTTTTTTAAATGTATTCTAACTAAGGCTGGGCGTAGTTCGCGAAGTAATGCTTCGCGAAGCTACGCAAAGTGCA
The DNA here is from genome assembly GCA_963921515.1 of Calotriton arnoldi. NCBI lineage: Eukaryota > Metazoa > Chordata > Amphibia > Caudata > Salamandridae > Calotriton > Calotriton arnoldi. Next base: position 3,273,522 of record CAWUFW010000019.1, read on the forward strand.
GTTCGCACTAAGCAAGCTTCGCGTAGCACTACGCGAACTGCGTAGCGCACTGTTCGCAATGATTGCACAGTGCCGGATGCTTGTCCGCACTGTGCAATCATTGAAAACGGCAACTTGCACAGTGCGAGCTGTCTTTTACTGCCGCTCGAGTAGATTTTTACTCGAGCGGCAGCTTTCTCAACGCGGACTGGTAGTTTCTCATCGCGAGCGGTCGCGAGCATACGCGACCACTCGCAATGAGAAACCTGACCTCCCCGCGTTGAGAATCTCGCCGGAGGTTTATTTTCCACGCTCGCGATCGGCAACTTGATGTTGCTGATCGCGAACGAGGAAAAAGTCTCGCCGGGATGTCATTTTGCTTGCTCGCGGTCGCCAACTTGACGTTGAGGACCGCGAGCAAGCAAAAATGACCGCGGCACTACGCTACGCTACGCTACGCGTGTTTGCACTGTGCTACGTGCAATTCGCGTTGTGCGAAGTAGCGCAAACTTCGCAAACTACGCGAGCGTAGCGTAGCACTTCGCCCAGGGTTAATTCTAACTATTCTTTCATTATCGAGGTAAGGGGTGGGTTTTCTCTTTGTAGACTTCTCGCCCTACTCGTTTCGCCATGGAATCTGCCTGAGTTGAGCAGAATGCCATCTGCTGGGATAGGTTCCCACTTCAGGGGGTTGTGAAATGGGTTTGTATTAAGTGGGTCTGGGCTGTGATCACCCCTAACGCACATGAATTTTGCCTAAGATATAGCGCGGGCTGCTTTTACATGTCACAAAGAGAGGAAGCCTTTGTGTCTGTATTTCCTAGCGGTTTCTTCATTAAAACACTTTGTTTAGTTTTTATGTAGTGCAGACTGCATGTTTGTGAGGTAGGGTGTAAGGTCGAGTAGCGCCTAGTAGGAAACAAGCATTTGAATTGAAAGTAGCACATAGATTTCGGCAGCGGCTGAATCAAGCCAGCCCGGGCTTTATTTATTAATATACAATGCCCCAGTCCATCATTTAGCCCCGTTTACTGGCTCCGAATTTTGCCAGATAAGAAAATTGTGGTGGAAGAAAAGCAAGCCATGAGCCCAGGATCACACAGCGTGGGGCAAATTGTAAAGTTAAGATTAGGTCCGAGGTTTCCTAAATCCAAATTCTGCAAATTATCTGGTTTCCTTAGCAGCTTGATAGACTGAATGAAGAAGGACAACCGAGATACGAAGGTGGTGGTGTGTGTGTGTGTGAGGGGGAGAGTATTTATTTTTTACAGTGTGTGTTTTAGTTATTACAAAATCGCAATGTATAGAAATGTAATTCTCAAAAGTAAATGGGTTCCCATTGTGAGGTGGAAATAGGTCTCTCATTTACAAGAGCTTGAGCTATTGGCATTGTACATTACAATGCCTTTTATTTATGTGTTAATTATCAAAACAGATAAATAAAAGGAATTATCATTTACAATGCCAATAGCTTAAACTCTCGCAAATGCGAGACCTATTGCTTTGCAAATGCTTGTTCCTCTCTCTACTCTGTCCTCTGTCTCCCTGACTCTCAGTCTTGCTCGGTTCCCTCCTCTGCCTCCTCACCGCTCTTTCTCTCGTGGTGTCTATCTCCCTGACCCGCCACTCTCTCGCCTTCCAGGTCACGGGTGTGACCGGCACATTATGCTCACTCTCTCTTCCTAAGGCAGGCCACCTTCACAGATGCAAATTGCTAATTAAATCAGATGTCCAGACAACTAAATTCTGCCAATTGTGTCCATAAAGGTGAAAATTGCTTATCTGCCCAGGGTCAGGCGATGTGCGCGTCTGCCTGCCAATGAGCTGGGATGGCGGGAGTGTGCGCGTGAGTCACTCGTCTCTTCCCCTCTCCCCTGCATGTACTTTATTGCTTCTCCTTCACTCCACCATAGCCCCCCTTCACACAACACTCCCACTCACCCTTAAGCACTGCGGATATACTTTCACCCTCCGTCAATATTTTGACAGCTGAGTCACTCTTTCACGTAGAATCACAGTAATAGTTGGCACATGTAACTATTGCTCTGCAAAGAGGCCAAAGATCGGATGAGCATGAGTTCTGAATATCTTTATGGCAGCCACTGTTAGTAACTAAACCTGGGCGTAGTTTGCATAGTAGCACTACACGTAACTACGCAAAGTACACTTTGAACTACACGTAGCTACGCAAATTGCGTAGTGCGTAGCTGTGTGCTTGTCTGCACTGTGCAATAATTGCCAACGGCATCTTGCACAGTGCAAGTTAAGATAAAATAAGTATCTTTGTGCTTATATGCTAAAATGCATATAGTGAAAACAAAAAATTAACAAGCAGTGAGAGAGGTGATGATTTTGGGGTCCCCCCTAACCTAGGGGGAGGACCAAGCAGATGCCTTGAACACAAAAAGCATATCATGTGAACGATTCAGTGGTGGTCCCTTCCTCCTAGGACCACCCCAAGCACAGTTATGGGCAAAAATACAATCCCAACCAAAGGCCCTGCAAAGCATTATGGGACGAGATTGGCAGTGGGCAGTGAATATTATAGTGTCCAATATCAAAATAATTCTACAAAGAGCTGCAGTTCAACTAGTCCTTACTAGATGTCCCTCACGAGTCAAATGCAAAAGCATTGAAATTATTAATACATCAAGCTGCAGTTCCACTAGTCGTTACTAGATGTCCCTCACGAGTCAAATGCAAAAGCTTCATGAAAGGGTTTCAATGCTTTTGCATTTGACTCGTGAGGACATCTAGTAACGACTAGTGGAACTGCAGCTTGATGTATTAATAATTTCAATGCTTTTGCATTTGACTCGTGAGGGACATCTAGTAACGACTAGTTGAACTGCAGCTCTTTGTAGAATTATTTTGATATTGGACACTATAATATTCACTGCCCATGGCTAATCTCGTCCCATAATGCTTTGCAGGGCCTTTGGTTGGGATTGTATTTTTGCCCATCACTGTGCTTGGGGTGGTCCTAAGAGGATGGGACCACCACTGAATCATTCAGCATGATATGCTCTTTGTGTTCAAGGCATCTGCTTGGTCCTCCCCCTAGGTTAGGGGGGACCCCAAAATCATCACCTCTCTCATTGCCTGATGTTTTTATTCTTAAAGTTCATTTTTGTGAACTGGTTATATGCTTTATAGCATGTAAAATTGTATTTGTAGGTGTTAATTGTTTTGCTGCTACGCTATGTCAATTAGCACAGTTTTTGCACTGTGCTATGTGCAATTTGCGTAGTGTGTAGTAGCACAAACTACGCATGCTCCGTGAGCGTAGCATAGTACTATGCCCAGGGTTATTAGTAACATGCACTGTCTTCAGCCTCAACTCCAGAGGTCTCCATCGAGGCACCTTACAAACACCCACCCACAACTTCAACTCACTGGACACCTGCATGTTCACAGTACGTACTGTAAAAGGGTGATTGCTGCATGAAAAAAGGAACTACAGAAGCACAACATCCTGAAAAAACCAAACTCTCTTAGGCAATTCCAGAATAAGTAAACATGTGAAATGTTAACAAGAATTAAATTAAATTAAATCAGTTTAATGGATCAGCACTCCTTGCCTACTGAGGCAGAAGACATTGTCTGAATCAGAAAGACACCAAGAGCAATTCCTAGACCAGTGACAGTAATCATCTCTTGAAGCATAAAGGCTCAGATCAGCACCTATAGCAGAGAGACAACCACCATCTCTTCAACCATAGAGGGTCAGATCAGCTCCTAGACCAGAGAGACAACCGCCATCTCTTCGACCATAGAGGCTCAGATCAGCTCCTAGACCAGAGAGACAACCGCCATTTCTTCCACCACAGAGACTCAGATCAGCTCCTAGACAAGAGAGACAACCTTCTTCTCTTCGACCATAGAGGCTCAGATCAGCTCCTAGACCAGAGACAGCCGCCATCTCTTCGATCATAGAGGATCAGATCAGCTCTTAGAGCAGAGAGACAACCGCCATCACTTCGACCATAGAGGCTCAGATCATCTCCTAGAGCAGAGAGACAGCCGTCATATCTTCGACCATAGAGGATCAGATCAGCTCCTAGACCAGAGACAACCGTCATCTCTTCAACCATAGAGGCTCAGATCAGCTCCTAGAGCAGAGAGACAACCGTCATCTCATCAACCATCGAGGCTCAGATCAGTTCCTAGACCAGAGAGACAACTGTCATCTCTTCAACCATAGAGGCTCAGATCAGCTCCTAAACCAGAGAGACAACCGTCATCTCTTCAACCATAGAGGCTCAGATCAGCTCCTAGACCAGAGAGACAACCGTCATCTCTTCAACCGTAGAGGCTGAGATCAGCTCCTAGACCAGAGAGACAACCGTCATCCCTTCAACCATAGAGGCTCAGATCAGCTCCTAGAGCAGAGAGACAACCGTCATCTCATCAACCATAGAGGCTCAGAACAGCTCCTAGACCAGAGAGACAACCGTCATCCCTTAAACCATAGAGGCTCAGATCAGCTCCTAGAGCAGAGAGACAACCGTCATCTCATCAACCATAGAGGCTCAGATCAGGTCCTAGACCAGAAAGACAACCACCATCTCTTCAACCATAGAGGCTCAGATCAGCTCCTCCTGACATCCTTAGAAAAGGAGGGAACATAATATTAGTTGAACTGACAAATCTCCTCAGCTACTCACTAGAGAGCGGCATGGTTCCTCGAACATGGAAATATGTAGTAGTAAAATCTCTCCTGAAAAAGCCCACCGCCAGTCCTTTGATGGTGGAAAACCACCGCCCCCTATCACTCCATCCTGGGGTGAGTAAGGTTCATCTCGCCAGATCTGGTGGCTGCCTTCCACATTTCAGCCCTGCTCCGGGGGTATATTTCCTTAGTGACTTTGTGTTTTTCCGTAATGACTTTGTGTTCGGATCTCTGTCTCTCCCGCAATCCCGCCATTTTGTTCGAATTTATTTGGGGCTCACGACTTGGATCCCCCATCTTGCGTCTACGACAGATCCCCTTGATCGATTCTTGCCGCTGGTCTCCGCCTGTGCCACCAGTTTAACCACTGCCTTAGTCGACCCCTTTTTGAAGACTCTTACACCCTTCACTACTTGTTTTGGTCACGGTGAAGCACCCTTGTGACCCTTTCGGATCCTCGCCATTTATTTTTCGACCCGACGCAGTGATGATGTACGGCTTTAGTTGTTTTATCACCGGTCCCCTTCCGGTTCGTAGACTCTCATACTCGGACTTTTTCTTTGATGTCCCCTGTAGTACTTGATCTTCATGATAACCCCTTTACTATCCCCCACCCCCCTCCGTGCTCTACAGGACTTGCTCTCTATTTTTATTTAATGTCCTAGCTATGGATGTAATTTTATAACTCGGTTTTCTCTATGCTATGTTTTATTCTCTAATAACTGATGTAACTTTGTAACACTGTGGATCTGCGGAATTTGATATTAATTTAAACTAATGATTGCTTCTGCCCTATTCCCTCCCCCCCTCTACTCTATTGCTACCTTTTCCTATTGTTTACACCTTGCTCCGCCTCATTTCCGATGTTTCTCTTGTTCAATGCAATCTGCATCTACGCATATGTTACTTATGTAATCTCTTATGTCAAGCGCTCTGTTTCCTCCGGGTCTAGCCATCGAGCTCGAAACTATTTTTTACTTACCGCGGAACCCGACTACCTTTGGCCGTTGCCCGGTGGAGCTGTCCTTTGCAGCTATAGAGGAGTCTGGCTCTGGTTCACCCCCTCGGCCATCACCTACCCAGCTGGACTTCGGACATTGTTTTTAACGGTTCTTCACGGCACTGTCTGTCTCTCTCTTTGACTGCCTTGTTACTCCTGAGGTACTTTCCCCATTCTGGTCGGTCTGACTCTATCTGCTTTCCTTTCCCCTGTGTTCCTCTCCCCCCTACCTTCTATTCCCCATAAGACATGTATCTTTGCTATGCAATGCGCTAATCACTTATGTTATTGTGTAATCTCATGTTTTTCTCCTATGCCTATACTTGTAACTGTAACTGAAACCAATGTAACTTTTGTTAATTGTAACTTACTGTTCCTCATGTAAAGCGCTCTGATACCTACGGGTCTAGCCAGCGCTATATAAAACTCAACAAATAAAATAAATAAATAAATAAAATAAATAAATAAGTTCTCGAAAAATATGTGGCCAAACTTCTCTCCACCCACCTTGAAAATCATTTGATGCTGCACCCTATGACCAGACAGGGTTCAGACCAGGTAATAGTGCTGAATCAACCCTTTTAGCAGCAACTGAAGAACTAATATCGATCCTGGATCATGGTAGCTCAGCAGCAATGATCTTGCTGGACCCGAGTGCCGCCTTCGATATGGTAGCCCACCGAGTCTTCAATAATACTAATAATAATAGAAGAGATTGGAGGAGGCAGGAGTAAATGGTAATGTCCTCCTCATTGGCTACTAGTCCAGAAAAGAATACAATTCAAGTCCCTCTGCCTGCTCCATGAGCTGTACATAGAAAAGGACCCCTGCCAATTCAACGTCTAAACTACACCCCAACATGAACCCTACGTTCCGAGGGTCAAGGCTTTCTTCTGGTTCCAAGGATTAAGAAAGTAAGGCGAGGCAGAAGTTCCTTTAGCTTTCTAGCTCCCAAGCTCTGGAACGAGCTCCCTTCCCACATTAGACGGGAGACATCAGAAATCTCCTTTAGGAAACTACTGAATACTCATCTATTCTAGTGACTCATGGATAACCTTATCCAGAGGGAAGGTCTTACCAGCGCTGGGAGGCCTGTTGGGTAGTCATGCGCTATATAAATCCTGGAAAATAGAAATAGAAATCATTTAACTGTGAGCAGTTTGACCAATTTTTCTGGTCAATGGTGCTGTAGAATATATAGTGTGCCTCAAATTACCCACAACTTATGGAGAGCTCCTTACCTTACTAGTAAACTTCTATGACCAGTACATTTCTGTGACGAGTGCACTTATATAACCAGTACACTTCCATGACTTACACTTCTAAGACCAGTGCACTTCTATGACCAGTACACTTCTAAAACCAGTACACTTCTATGACCAGTACACTTCTAAGACCAGTGCACTTCTATGACCAGTACTCTTCTATGACCAGTGCACTTCTATGATCAGTGCACATCTATGACCAGTACTCTTCTATGACCAATGCACCGCTATGACCAGTACACTTCTATGACCAGTACTATCTATGACCAGTACAGTTCTATGACCAGGTCACTTCTATGACCATTGCACTTCTATGACCAGTACACTTCAATGACCAGTGCACTTCTATGGCCATTAAACTTCTATGACCAGTACGCTTCTATGACCAGTACACTTCTATGACCAGTGCACTTCTATGACCAGTACACTTCAATGACCAGTACACTTCTATGACCAGAACACTTCTATGACTTACACTTCTAAGACCAGTGCACTTCTATGACCAATGCACTTCTATGACCAGTACATTTCTGGTCATAGAAGCGTAAGTACACTTCTATGATCAGTGCACATCTATGACCAGTACACTTCTATGACCAGTGCACTTCTATGACCAGTACACTTCTATGACCAGTGCACTTCTATGACCAGTACACTTCAATGACCAGTGCACTTCTATGACCAGTACACTTCTATGACCAGTGCACTTCTATGACCAGTACTCTTCGAAGAGGTGTGGTGCAGGGAGAAGAGGTGTGGTGCAGCGGCCAGGGCGGCTGACTCTGAAGCACAGGGTCCCACGGTTCGATCCCTGGTGCCGGCAGCAGGTTAGCCCAGCACTCTGGGCAATAGCTCGCTTAATCTTCCCGACGGCCCCCAGCACCGGGACATCTCACCTGAGGTAGCTGTGCGCTTTACAAATGCTGGTATGATTCTATGACCATTGCACTTCTATGACCAGTGCACTTCTATGACCAGTACACTTCTATGACCAGTGCACTTCTATGAAGAGTACACTTCTATGACCAGTGCACTTCTATGACCAGTACACTTCTATGACCAGTACACTTCAATTACCAGTGCACTTCTATGACCATTGCACTTCTATGATCAGTGCACCTCTATGACCAGTACTTTTCTATGACCAGTTCACTTCTATGATCATTGCACTTCTATGACCAGTACACTTCTATGACCAGTGCACTTCTATGACCATTGCACTTCTATGACCAGTACACTTCTATGATCAGTGCACCTCTATGACCAGTACTTTTCTATGACCAGTTCACTTCTATGACCATTGCACTTCTATGACCAGTTCACTTCTATGACCATTGCACTTCTATGACCAGTTCACTTCTATGACCATTGCACTTCTATGACCAGTACACTTCTATGACTAGTGCACTTCTATGACCAATGCACCGCTATGACCAGTACACTTCTATGACCAGTACACTTCAATTACCAGTGCACTTCTATGACCATTGCACTTCTATGACCAGTACACTTCTATGATCAGTGCACCTCTATGACCAGTACTTTTCTATGACCAGTTCACTTCTATGACCATTGCACTTCTATGACCAGTACACTTCTATGATCAGTGCACTTCTATGACCAGTACACTTCTATGACCAGTACACTTCTATGATCAGTGCACCTCTATGACCAGTACTTTTCTATGACCAGTTCACTTCTATGACCAGTACACTTCTATGACCAGTGCACGTCTATGACCAGTACTCTTCTATGATCATTGCACTTCTATGACCAGTGCACTTCTATGACCAGTACTCTTCTATGATCATTGCACTTCTATGACCAGTACGCTTCTATGACCAGTGCACTTCTATGACCAGTACACTTCTATGACCAGTGCACTTCTATGACCAGTACACTTCTATGACCAGTGCACTTCTATGACCATTGCACTTCTATGACCAGTACACTTCTATGACCAGTACACTTCTATGATCAGTGCACCTCTATGACCAGTACTTTTCTATGACCAGTGCACTTCTATGACCAGTACACTTCTATGACCAGTGCACTTCTATGACCAGTGCACTTCTATGACCAGTGCACTTCAATGACCAGTGCACTTGTATGACCAGTGCACTTCTATGACCAGTACGCTTCTATGACCAGTACACTTCTATGACCAGATCACTTCTATGACCAGTACACTTCTATGACCAGTGCACTTCTATGACCAGTACACTTCTATGACCAGAACACTTCTATGACCAGTGCACTTCTATGACCAGTATACTTCTATGACCAGTACACTTCTATGACCAGTGCACTTCTATGACCAGTGCACTTCTATGACCAGTACTCTTCTACGAGCAGTGCACCTCTATGACCAGCATACTTCTAAGATCTGTTCATTTCTATGACCAGTACACTTCAATGACACATACAGTACTATGACCAGTACAGTTCTATGACCAGTGCACCTCTATGACCAGTGCACGTCTATGACCAGTAACTCCTATGAATTACACTTTTATGACCAGTACATTTCTATGACCAGTACTCTTCTATGACCAGTACACTTCTATGACCAGTAAATTTCTATGACTAGTACACTTCTATCACCAGAGCACTTTTATGGCCAGTGCACATCTATGACTTACACTTCTATGACCAGTACACTTCTATGACCAGTACATTTCTACGACTAGTACTCTTCTATTGCCAGTACTCTTCTATGAACAGTGCAATTCTATGAACAGTACACTTCTATGACCAGTACACTTCAATTACTTACACTTCTATGACCAGCTAACTTCTATTACCAGTACTCTTATATGGCCAGTACACTTCAATGACCAGTACACTTCTATGACCAGTACACTTCTATGACCAGTGCATTTCTATGACTACTGCATGTCTATGACCAGTGCACTTCTGCGACCAGTACACTTCAATGACCAGTACACTTATATAACCACTACACTTCCATGACTTACACTTCTAAGACCAGTGCACTTCAATGACCAATGCACTTCTTTGACCAGTACACTTCAGGTCATAGAAGCGTAAGTACACTTCTATGATCAGTGCACATCTATGACCAGTACACGTCGATGACCAATGCACCGCTATGACCAGTACACTTCTGTGACCAGTACACTTCAATGACCAGTGCACTTCTATGACCAGTACACTTCTACGACACACTTCTATGACCAGTGCACTTCTATGACCAGTACACTGGCCATTGCACTTCTATGACTAGTGCAATTCTAGGACTCACACGTCTATGACCAGTACTGTTCTATGACTAGTGCACTTCTATGACCAGTACATTTCTATGATCACCACTCTGCTATGACCAGTACACTGACCATTGCACTTCTATGACCAGTACACTTCTGGTCATAGAAGCGTAAGTACACTTCTATGATCAGTGCACATCTATGACCAGTACACGTCGATGACCAATGCACCGCTATGACCAGTACACTTCTATGACCAGTACACTTCAATGACCAGTACACTTCTATGACCAGTACACTTCTACGACACACTTCTATGACCAGTGCACTTCTATGACCAGTACACTGGCCATTGCACTTCTATGACTAGTGCAATTCTAGGACTCACACGTCTATGACCAGTACTGTTCTATGACTAGTGCACTTCTATGACCAGTACATTTCTATGATCACCACTCTGCTATGACCAGTACACTGACCATTGCACTTCTATGACCAGTGCACTTCTATGACCAGTGTACTTCTATGAGCAGTACACTTCTATGACCAGTACTCTCCTATGAGCAGTACACCTCCATGACTTACACTTCTATAACCATTACATTTCTACAACCAGTACTCTTCTATTGCCAGTACACTTTTATGACTTGCACTTCTTTGACCAGTACTTTTCTATGACCAGTGCACTTCAAGGACCAGTACACTTTTATGACCAGTACAGTTCTATGAATTACGCTTCTATGACCAGTACACGTCTATGACAAGTGAGGTTCTATGACTAGTACACTACTATGACTAGTACACTTCTATGACCAGTTTACTTCTATGACCATTGCACTTCTATGACCAGTACACTTCTATGATCAGTGCACCTCTATGACCAGTACTTTTCTATGACCAGTTCACTTCTATGACCAGTACACTTCTATGACCAGTGCACGTCTATGACCAGTACTCTTCTATGATCATTGCACTTCTATGACCAGTACGCTTCTATGACCAGTGCACTTCTATGACCAGTACACTTCTATGACCAGTGCACTTCTATGACCAGTACTCTTCTACGAGCAGTGCACCTCTATGACCAGCACACTTCTAAGATCTGTTCATTTCTATGACCAGTACACTTCAATGACACATACAGTACTATGACCAGCACAGTTCTATGACTTACACTTCTATGACCAGGACAGTTCTATGACCAGTGCATCTCTGTGACCAGTGCACGTCTATGACCAGTAACTCCTATGAATTACACTTTTATGACCAGTACATTTCTATGACCAGTACTATCTATGACCAGTACAGTTCTATGACCAGTTCACTTCTATGACCAGTACGCTTCTATGACCAGTACACTTCTATGACCAGTACATTTCTATGACAAGTGCACTTCTATCACCAGAGCGCTTTTATGGCCAGTGCACATCTATGACTTACACTTCTATGACCAGTACATTTCTATGACAAGTGCACTTCTATCACCAGAGCGCTTTTATGGCCAGTGCACATCTATGACTTACACTTCTATGACCAGTACATTTCTATGACAAGTGCACTTCTATCACCAGAGCGCTTTTATGGCCAGTGCACATCTATGACTTACACTTCTATGACCAGTACATTTCTACGACTAGTACTCTTCTATTGCCAGTACACTTCTATGACCAGTACTCGTCTATGACCAGTGCAATTCTATGACCAGTGCACTTCTATGACCAGTACACTTCAGTGACCAGTACACTTCAGTGACCAGTACACTTCAATTACTTACACTTCTATGACCAGCTAACTTCTATTACCAGTACTCTTCTATGGCCAGTACTCTTCTTTTGCCAGTACTTTTCTATGACCAGTGCACTTCTGTGACCAGTACACTTCAATGACCAGTACACTTCTATGACCAGTGCACTTCTGTGACCAGTACACTTCTATGACCAGTACACTTCTATGACCAGTGCATTTCTATGACTAGTGCATGTCTATGACCAGTGCACTTCTGTGACCAGTACACTTCAATGACCAGTACACTTCAATGACCAGTACACTTCTATGACCAGTACACTTCTATGACCAGTACACTTCTATGACCAGTACACTTCTATGACTTACACTTCTAAGACCAGTGCACTTCTATGACCAGTACATTTCTGGTCATAGAAGCGTAAGTACACTTCTATGATCAGTGCACATCTATGACCAGTACACTTCTATGACCAGTGCACTTCTATGACCAGTACACTTCTATGACCAGTACACTTCTATGACCAGTGCACTTCTATGACCAGTACACTGGCCATTGCACTTCTATGACTAGTGCACTTCTAGGACTCACACATCTATGACCAGTACTCTTCTATGACTAGTGCACTTCTATGACTAGTACATTTCTATGATCAGCTCTCTTCTATGACCAGTACACTGACCATTGCACTTCTATGACTAGTGCACTTCTATGACCAGTGCACTTCTATGAGCAGTACACTTCTATGACCAGTACTGTTCTATGAGCAGTACACCTCCATGACTTACACTTCTATGACCATTACATTTCTACAACCAGTACTCTTCTATTGCCAGTACACTTTTATGACTTGCACTTCTTTGACCAGTACTTTTCTATGAGCAGTGCACTTCTATGACCAGTACTCTTCTATGAGCAGTACACCTCCTTAACTTACACTTGTATGACCATTACATTTCTACGAACAGTACTTTTCTATTGCCAGTACACTTTTATGACTTGCACTTCTTTGACCAGTACTTTTCTATGACCAGTGCACTTCTGTGACCAGTGCATTTCTATGACTAGTACACTGCTATGACTAGTAACTTCTATGACTTACACTTTTATGACTTAAACTTCTATGACCAGTGCACTTCTGTGACCAGTACACTTCAATGACCAGTACACTTCTATTGCCAGTACAGTTCTATGAATTACACTTCTATGACCAGTACACGTCTATGACCAGTGAGGTTCTATGACTAGTAAACTGCTATGACTAGTACACTTCTATGACCAGTACATTTCTATGACCAGTAATCTTCTATTGCCAGTACAGTTCTGTGGCTTACACTTCTATGACCAGTAACTTCTATGACTTACACTTCTATGAACAGTGCACTTCTATGACCAGTGCACTTCTATGACCAGTACACTTGTAGACCAGTACACCTCTGTGACTTCCACTTCTAAGGCCATTACTCTTCCATGACCACTGACCAGTACCCTGATCAGTGCACTTCTATGACCAGTGCAGTTCTATGACCAGTACACCTCTATGACCAGTGCACATCTATGACCAGTGCATTTCTATGACTAGTACACTGCTATGACTAGTAACTTCTATGACTTATACTTTTATGACTTACACTTCTATGACCAGTGCACTTCTGTGACCAGTACACTTCAATGACCAGTACACTTCTATGACCAGTACAGTTCTATGAATTACACTTCTATGACCAGTACACGTCTATGACCAGTGAGGTTCTATGACTAGTACACTGCTATGACTAGTACACTTCTATGACCAGTACATTTCTATGACCAGTAATCTTCTATTGCCAGTACAGTTCTGTGGCTTACACTTCTATGACCAGTAACTTCTATGACTTACACTTCTATGACCAGTGCACTTCTATGACCAGTGCACTTCTATGACCAGTGCACTTCTATGACCAGTACACCTGTAGACCAGTACACCTCTGTGACTTCCACTTCTAAGGCCATTACTCTTCCATGACCAGTGACCAGTGCACTGATCAGTGCACTTCTAATACGAGTACAGTTCTATGACCAGTACTTTTCAATCAACAGTACCCTGACAAGTACACTTCTATGGCCAGTGCACATCAATGTTGGTCAGTCCATTGCTGTCTTTCCCGGGGTCCTTCCCTACACAGCACACTCCTGGCGCACTGTGGACTGGACAGCTCCTTGGGAAAGAGCCCTATGCTCCATTCTCAGGCGTGCTTGGAGAGTGTTTGTGACAAGCTGGGCCTTGAGCACTCGCCTAGAATGGGCCCCTGTGGTCAAAGGAGAGAGCATGCTGGTGCAACGACCCAATGGGCACACGAGGATCGACATACATTACCATGTTAATCAAGAACATTCCTTCTATTATGAAGAACCACATCCTTAATTAAACTGATCCAACAGTAATTAAGGCTTCATCAATTATAAAACTATCCATGAAGTTCTTTCCAAGACATTGACAGATATGCTCGCCATGCTTCATGGCTGACCTTGCACTTAGGAGGAAGCACTTCATAGTCACTCCATCAGCACTTTCTTCCATGGATGACGCTTTGCTTGAGTTCACAAAGTGCAAGGCTCTATCCGCTTGTGGGGCCACTATGTGTAAAGAAACCATGAAAACTTGAATTGGTGTCAGTTGAGGGCACCCGGTGACCACATCAGCACCTTCCTACATGCCCTCCTAAGATGCGTCCTGGTGGTCACACTACAGAGGATGTACACTAGGGAAAGTGTGCTCACACTACAGAGGGTGTACACTAGGGAAAGTGTGCTCACACTACAGAGGGTGTACACTAGGGAAAGTGTGGTCACACTACAGAGGCTGTACACTAGGGAAAGTGTGCTCACAGTACAGAAGGTGTACACTAGGGAAAGTGTGCTCACACTACAGAGGGTGTACACTAGGGAAAGTGTGCTCACACTGCAGAGGGCGTACACTAGGGAAAGTGTGGTCACGCTACAGAGGCTGTACACTAGGGAAAGTGTGCTCACACTACAGAGGGTGTACACTAGGGAAAGTGTGGTCACGCTACAGACCGCGTACACTAGGGAAAGTGTGGTCACACTACAGAGAGCGTACACTATGGAAAGTGTGGTCACACTACAGAGGGCCTACACTAGGGAAAGTGTGCTCACACTACAGAGGGTGTACACTAGGGAAAGTGTGGTCACGCTACAGATGGCGTACACTAGGGAAAGTGTGGTCACACTACAAGGGGCGTACACTAGGGAAAGTGTGGTCACACTACAGAGGGGGTACACTAGGGAAAGTGTGGTCACACTACACAGGGCACATACTAGGCAAAGTGTGATCACACTACAGAGAGTGTACACTAGGGAAAGTGTGGTCACACTACAAAGGGTGTACACTAGGGAAAGTGTGGTCACACTACAGACAGCGTACACTAGGGAAAGTGTGATCACACTACAGAGGGCGTACACTAGGGAAAGTGTGGTCACACTACAGACGGCGTACACTAGGGAAAGTTTGGTCACACTACAAGGGGCGTACACAAGGGAAAGTGTGGTCACACTACAGAGGGCGTACACTAGGGAAAGTGTGGTCACACTACAAGGGGCGTACACAAGGGAAAGTGTGGTCACACTACAGAGGGGGTACACTAGGGAAAGTGTGGTCACACTACAGAGGGCACATACTAGGCAAAGTGTGGTCACACTACAGAGAGTGTACACTAGGGAAAGTGTGGTCACACTACAGAGGGCGTACACTAGGGAAAGTGTGGTCACACTACAAGGGGCATACACTAGGGAAAGAGTGGTTGCACTACAGAGGGTGTACACTAGGGAAAGAGTGGTCGCACTACAGAGTGTGTACACTAGGGAAAGAGTGGTCACACTACAGAGGGTGTACACTAGGGAAAGTGTGCTCACACTACAGAGGGTGTAAACTAGGGAAAGTGTGGTCACACTACAGAGGGCCCACACTAGGGAAAGAGTGGTCACACTTCAGAGGGCGTACATTAGAGAAAGCGTGGTCGCACTACAGAGGGTGTACACTAGGTAAAGAGTGGTCACGCTACAGAGAGCGTACACTAGAGAAAGAGAGGTCGCACTACAGAGGGTGTACACTAGGGAAAGAGTGGTCGCACTACAGAGTGCGTACACTAGGGAAAGAGTGGTCACACTACAGAGGGTGTACACTAGGGAAAGTGTGCTCACGCTACAGAGGGTGTACACTAGGGAAAGTGTGGTCACACTACAGAGGGCCTACACTAGGGAAAGAGTGGTCACACTACTAAGGGCGTACACTAGGGAAAGTGTGGTCGCACTGCAGAGGGTATACACTAGAGAAAGTGTGGTCACACTACAGAGGGCGTACACTAGGGAAAGTGTGGTCGCACTGCAGAAGGCGTACACTAGGGAAAGAGTGGTCACACTGCAGAGGGCGTACACTAGAGAAAGTGTGGTCATGCTACAGAGGGTGTACACTAGGGAAAGTGTGCTCACACTACAGGGGGTGTACACTTGGGAAAGTGTGCTCACACTGCAGAGGGTGTACACTAGGGAAAGTGTGCTCACACTGCAGAGGGTGTACACTAGGGAAAGTGTGCTCACACTACACGGGGTGTACACTACGGAAAGTGTGTTCACACTGCAGAGGGTGTACACTAGGGAAAGTGTGCTCACTCTACAGAGAGCATACACTAGGGGAAGTGTGCTCATTCTGCAGAGGATGCAGGTAGTAGTGGTTTAGTTTTCGGACTTCAATTACAAACGCATATTTTTTGTCGGTTTAGTATAAGTAACAGTAGTAATCACCTAGGAAATGGTGCTATATGTTTATCAACATCCAACTACCCCCGGTGTTGTTTACAAATTGGCTCAAAGGACCCCAACTGTACAAAATGTTTATACAAAAGAAAACCAAAGCACTCATATAGTGTCACATAATAGTATAGATTCCAAACAGTAAGGATTGAGTTTCAATAGAAGTACACTTTATTAGCAGATGCAGTAATCTTGTATTCTTCTTTACATTCCACTCTGACAAAGTCACGCAGTGACGAAACACGTGTCGGCTGTTTGTTGAAGAAAAAAGACTTTGCCAGAGTGGAATGTACAAAAGAATACAAGATTACTGCATCTGCTAATAAAGGGTTCTTCTATTGATACTCAATCCTTACTGTTTGGAATCTATACTATTATGTGGCACTATATGAGTGCATTGGATTTCTTTTGTATAAACACTGCATAGGGTGTACACTAGTGAAAGTGTGGTCACACTACAGAGAGTGTACACTAGGGAAAATGTGATCACACTACAGAGACTGTACACTAGGAAAAGTGTGGTCACCCTACAGTGGATGCACGCCTGGAAAGGTATGGGTACCCTACATTAGATATAGACTCAAGAAAGTACAGGCACCATATATTGGATACACACATGGGAAAATGTAGTCTCCCTACATTGGATGCACACCTTGCAAGGTGCAGTCACCCTACAGTTGGCACACTCTTTGAAAGTGTGATCACCCTACTGAGGATACAGCCTGGGAAAGTGTGGGTCCCTACATTGGGCACACACTTCACAAAGTGTGGGCACCCTACAGTGAACGCACACTTGGGAAAGTGTTGGTAACCTTGAGTTAGCACACACTTCACAAAGTGTGGTCATCCAACAGTGGATGCACACTTGGGAAAGTGCAGTCACCCTACAGTATAAGCACTTTTAGGAATGTGCAGTCACCATACAGCAGTCGCACGCTTGTGAAAGTATGGTCACACTTGGGAAAGTGCGGTTACCCTGCAGTAGATGCACACTTAGGAAAGAGTGGTCATCCTATAGTGATTGTACTCTAGGACATATGTAGTCACATTTCAGAAAGTGCAGTTATCTTACGGAGGATGCAGGCTTGGTAAAGTGTAGTCACTTGGGAAAATGCGGTCACCCAACAGGGGATGTACACTTGGGAAGGTGTGGCCAATCTACAATGTTCGCACACTTCGGAAAGTGTGGTCACCCTACAGAGGACAAACGCTTGGGATAGTGCCATCAGCCTATAGTGGACGGATGCTTGGGAAAGTGCCGTCGCCCTTCAGTGGGCGCACACTTCAGAAAGTACCAGACATTTTGTGTTGGAAGACAGAGAGGGAAGGTTCAATGCTGTGGCTTCAGATATGATACTGGAACAGACGATCCAGAGATCACAGAAAAGCTCCAAGGGAATTGTTGGTCAGGCACATAAAAGTGAATATGTTGCTCAATGGCAGCTAGTTTACCATGAAGTCCTTTCTATTTGCAATGTTTTCAGAGAAATGACAAATTCAAAATTAATGGACCATCGTGAAACTGTTCCTCACCACGAACTTGTGGGAACGAATTTTAATAAACATGTTGACAGCCTTCTTAATTTCATGCAGCAGCAAGGAAACCCATTTAAAATGACTGAGCCTGTGCGACTGAATAACTTTGTGACCAAACAATATGTGGATAATGATATAGAAACACGTCTAGTCAATGTCCTGGAACATGGATTGAAACTATATGCAGAACTGAAGCAGGAGAGATTTGTATTGAAAGAGAAAAAGCTGTTTGACATAATCACTAAAGCTAAACTTTTACACTTTAATTGCCATAGTAAGAGTTTCATTCAACCAGCCACTACAAAACAGGTTGCAAAAAACAACTTTCACAAGCACATAAGGAGATGGATTTGGCAAAAAAAAGGGGTGAATTTATCAAGGACATTCTGTTGCATGATCTTCTTCCAGCAAACGCATTATTTGATGGAGATGCTGCAACCAAACCAGTTAAGTACAAACTTGTACAAGAGCTTAAAAAAACCTTTCACCTGAAAAATTTCAATTCGAAAAGATGTCCTCATTGAAAGTTGCTGTTGTTGTGGACTATATGTCACAATTGCGAATGGTCATGTTTTCATCCATGCAAAACTTTGGTGAGGTCGTTCAGACTGTTCTACAGATATCAAAGTCAGTGTGCTCCTTGCAATAACTGCACATTGTCTTAGACAGTTATCTTGAACTATCTGTCAAAGAATGTAAGAGAATCAGACGAATGTCTACAAGTGGAACAATTGCCCTTGCCTGCTTCAAAAATTCGACACCTATACCTGTGCAACTTGATAAATTCTGGTCATTAACATCGAACAAGATGAACTTGGAGATGTTAACTTGCCAAAACACTGCTGATGCTTCAGTGAATACTGAATTTCCGATTATTGCAAGTGGAATGATTGTCAATGAGGAGTTGGTGTCTGCAGAGATATATTCAAAAGGTACAGGCCATATTGTTCAAGAACTTAACAGCAAAATGGAGGAAGCGGACCTTCGTGTTGTGCCACATGTTGAGTGGGCTGTTCGAAATGCATCTAATCGAGTCATTGTACTTTCAAATGACTCCAATGTTAATATTGTGCTACTGAGATTTGTTGCAATGTTTGTAAGTGAAGGATTGTCAGAGTTATGGATACGTTATGGATTAGGCGGAAAAAGACACTTAATCCCGTTTCATATTCTGTACAAGAAACTTGATCCAGAGATGCCCATTGTTCTGGCACATATTCTTACTGGTGATGACACTATGAGCAGAATTGGAACAAACGTTGGCGCTTTAACTGCTAGACCTGTGAAGTTTCTAAAAGGATTTGCTGAGACAGAAGAAGAATGTAACTGTAAAGACATAGAAAAATACCTTGTGCATGTGTGGAAAACGAATTCTGACTATCACACATTTGACGATCTTCAGTATAGTGAGTTCAAGAGATCAGACCCGCTTAGTGACCTTCCACCGACGTCATATTCTGTGCATGGACACATAAAAAGAGCGTTCTACTTGATCAGAAGATGAGTAAATGTTTAGAATCATGTATATGTAGAGAAAGACCCATGTGAATTTGGTTGGAAAGATATTAATGGGGTGCTAAAACCTATGACATTTCTAAAGCCTCTACCCACAGAACTTACACGTACATCTACTTGCAAAACCTGTGCTATAAAAAGACGTCCCTGTCGATATGCTCTTCTCAAATGTTCAACATTCTGCAAATGTACCACGAACGGTTGCCGAAACAAATAAACAAAGTAAACTATGAAAATGTGTCTAAATCAGGAGTGACAAACATTTTTTTCATATTCAGACCATAAACATTATTTGATGTATACATAAAAGGATTAAAAACCATTATTATGTGTTTCACTTCTATATATGTTTCTTCTTCCTCTAATGGCGGAAGGGTTGCTCTGAGGAGTTATTTTTTGTCTATATAAGACTACTTGACCCCCAAAATCTATGTTTTGACACCAAAATGAAGTATATAGGTTTCATGGTTCCTGAAATATAACATCATCACATGCCATACCATGCCAATTGAATGGTTTTCTTCTTTAAAAAAAACAAATCACCCTATCACTCTCTTTGATTATTGTCTTGGACTGCTATATATGCTTATAATGATAATCCTGGGTTGACCATACCGTGGCTACCCACTTTGTAAAGTTAAGACCCCTTTCACCCCTTGTTTATTAATGCATAAACAATACTGTGTTGCTACTTTCTTTGATCCATACGTTGTTCCCACCTAATGGTACCAATGGAGAGGTAGATCCTCTCTTCATTTATTATATCTATGCATACTCAGCACTTACTATTTGCAGTGTAGGGATATTTAGACACAGCCCTGATGAATGCCTTAGACCCGCGGCTAGTAATAGGCAGAAACATGTTGGCATGAAACTTAGTCATACACAGTGGCGCATACAGGTCATCATACCCAGTTATGCCTCCTGCATTTACCCATTGGTAATTTTTTAATAACCCTAGGATACCACCAAAATAAAGGACACTTCAGTGGTTTATCCTAAGTTTTTTTTAACTTACAAACTGGACCTGATCATTGTCCTGAATAGACAAGAAATATCTAAGAACTCCTTCAGGTAAGCCCCAATCTGAGGTCGAGTCCACCCTGGTAGTACCAACTTACCAGGGTAAGACGAGGTGGCAAATGATGAAGCATGTCACATTGCTTGAGTGAGCCGTCCACGTCCAATTCTTGGAATTGCCTAGAGATTGGGTATAGCGCAGGTAGCAACAGACAGGGACCTTTCCAGGTCCTTCATAACAACTCGCATGTTAGCCAAGTAGGCAGATAGCAGAGCCCTGAGGTTACCACGCCAATACTAGTGTTTATATATATAATTAAGGGCAGGCGTGAGCCCTATAACGCCCTACAATCACTCTTTTTGGTGTGATATAGGATTTGACCACCAGCCATGCTCAGGGGGAAAGAGCAGGTCGACTACTAACGTGGTTAGTAAAATTGGAGGACAATTCTCCCATCAATGGTGTTCGAAACTCAGAGAGTGAGATAGTGTTGTCAGAGAGCGACATACATGACATATTTGTTCAGTATTATCGAAAACGTTATAGCAAACAACCTCAGACCTTGAGGACTGTGATGGAGAGGTTCTTGAGCAGGACACCGGTGGCCTGCTTAGACGATCAAGCCTGTGTGGGCCAGGGTGAACCGGTTACAGAGGAAGATATTAAGGGGGATATCTCGAAGTTGGTGCGGGGTATATTGCTGGGAACTGATGGACTGCAAGTAGAGTTCTATTATACCTATCTGGAGAATCTGTACATGGTTGTCCTGGAGAAGGCTGTACTGCCAGACACCACAAGGTTAGCACTGATTATATTGATCCCAAAACCTCACGGCGATACGCTTGATGTGTCGGCGTACAGGCCCCTGTCCAAGCTCAATCTGGTAAGGTCCTTAGCAGAATACTAGCTCACCATCTGAAGCCTCATCTATCGACATTGATCCACTGCAATCAGTGCAGCTTCATACCTCAGCGTAGCTATCAGAAGGTTGTTTAGAGTGATGGGTGAAACCCCTGATCTGTATCGTGGCACTTCACTGGTCCTTTCTATAGACATTAAAAAAGCATTTGATACTATACATTGGAACTACCTCGGAGCAGTAACGGTGCGAATACATCTAGAACAGGGGTGGGGCAAGTGGGTCATTCTACTATCCTCAGGAGCCACTGCCGGAGTCCGATTGGGGCCAATTGGGGCAGTGCATATCGGAGGCATTCGGGGTACATTGTGGCACTCAGCAGTGTTGCCCGCTGTCCCTGATGCTTTTTGCGTTGGCTGTGCAGCTATTTGCCAGTATACTTAGGTCAGAGGGAGTGTGGAGGGGGATCCCGTTGTGGGACAAGGAGCATGTGGTGTCACTGTCTGCAGACAACATGCTCCTGTATCTTCAGGATGCTGAGTCAGGTATACCATGGTGCATTGAGCTACTTGAGAAACTGGGGAGAGTGTTGGGCCTGCACATGAACTGGACTAAGTCCTTTGCCTTCACAATAACTGCTAACCTTTTGACTACCCCATTGGCGGTAGTGTGGGCGGGCATTCAGTTGGAACCTGAGCACTACGGTACCTGGGGGTTAAGGTGTATCACTCTGCGATAGACATTAAGGAGGGAAACCTGGGAGGGGCCATGTGGGCCCCGGAGGGCACTGTTCATTTTGGTGGTACTAAAAACTCCAGATAATTGCACGCATTACACTGTTGAAGATGGTAATGCTGCCCGAGTTCTTTAACTATGTTGCACATTTGATGGTTTTGATGTCACGGTCTTGGTTCAGGGAACTGAAAGGGCTGTTGCAGGACTTAATCTGGGACGGTGGCAGACACTGGGTCTCTTTGGATACATTGAGACCTCCAATGACTGAGGGTGGCCTGGGTGCCACAGACTTTGAGATCTAATTTTTGCTGATGTTGGGGGCGGGGCTGCTGTCAATGGAGAGGCGCCTGCCCTCCTTCAGGTGGCGGTCTGCTGCTTGAAGCCTGTAGACACATGAACTAGGAGTCACCGCATCTATGTGCCAGCTCTGCCCTTGGTGGGATTACCCACTAACAGGGGGGGTTACTTTACTGAGCTGAGGCTACAGGAGTGGAGTAGTTTGCGGATAGAAACTATTGAGGATGACTATGATGAAAGAGGCTCCGTACCATGGAGGCAGTGATGGAGGAGGAGGGCCAGCCGGGGGCAGAGTACCTCATGTTATCTGACACTGAGGAGTGCACTGCTCCGACCTTGGTGGACCGAATACTGCATAGCTGTGCACACATGACCTTTTACAGACCCTCCTCACCTTCGGAGGGGGATGCAAATTATTCATCACCTGGATTTACAAGATGTTTCTTTTAATGACAACCACTGATCTTGCGCCCTTGCGTGCCGGATGAGAGGGAGCACTGGACAGAAAGTTCAGTGGTAAAGATTGGGAACAGGCCCTGGAGCAGGTCCGTAGAGTATCTAGGAACATCAGATTCAAATACACTCAGTTTAATTATCTGCATGCCACATATCTTATGCCCAATAGGCTAAGTGCCTGATTTGGAGATCGGTGAGCAGGTTCCTCCATCACAAACGTGACGGATTTCCCGTCCCCCATATTCCAAGTGCCACTGGATATAATGCACTTGTAATACAGTGGACGGGATGTCCGTCATGTTTGTGACAGAGTAACCCATTTGCCGAACTCTAAATCAGGCCCTTAATGTTATGATGCACACTGACAATATGCAGTGCCTCCGCTGCTCTCTGCCAGAGGCAGACTTCAGACACATGGTGTTGGGTTGCCCTACCCCGGGTCAGTTTTGGGCTCAGGTGACCCAGGAAATGGGACACACGCTAGGCAAGCACTGCTGACCATGGAAATAAGTGTTCGAGGCATATGAGCTGTAGATCATATGCTATGCATAGATCTTCAACTGGTATTGGGTCCGGATGTTTGCACTTTGTTTTTCTTCAAAGAAGTCTTTCCAGTCACAAGGTATGTGACTCCTCCTTTCGGTGATAGTGCGCATGGGCATCGACTCCATTGTTAGATTGTTTTTTTTCCGCCATCGGGTTCGGATGTTAGTCGAAGCGCTCCGGTTCGACACCGTACCTTCGGTTCCCCTCGGCGCGCAAGACATTCTACCTCGACGGTATTGTTTCCGATCGCGTATTCCATTCTTCGTATTTCGTGTTTACTGACAAAAACCCTCTTTCGATCGGAGAGCTCGTGGTAGGCCGTCGGGCCTACCCGCGTCGAATCGACTCGCAGTCGATGGAACGAACTCCATTTAAATTCTGCCCTCAGTGCCACGTGTAGTACCCGCGCACGGACTCACACGAAGTGTGCAACCTGTGCTTGTCCCCTGAGCACAGTGAACAGGACTGCGACGTGTGCAAAGCTTTCTGCTCCAAGAAGACGCTTCGTGACCGTCGGGCTCGACGTCGCGACATGCAGAGCCAACACACAGGCTCCATTCCGGACCTCTTCGATACTGAATCGGAGGAAGAAGCCAGCGATGCTATTGGGCCAAGGAAGAACAGGAACCGATCTCCATTTCCGAGTACGGCTCCGACCAGGATGAAGACATCCCACAGGGACAGCGTACTGTAAGAACAGACCCTCCCTCGCCCCGAAATGCACCTCAAACGAAAAATAAGGCTCCGGACCAACCCGCGCCCTCGGGCTCTGGTCGGAACCGAGACCACGCTTCCGACGCCCCGCCTTCTGGCCCGGCACCGAAGCCTACGAAAAAAAGCCTTCTGGCTCCGAAAAACCCCACGCCAAATCGGGCACCGAGCCGAAACCTTCGGGATCGAAATCTAAGTCCGGCTCCGATCCTCAACACTGGGCACCGAAACACACTTCGGATCCAAAAACACCAGCCCCTAAACCTTCAGCACCAAAACCTTAGGCACCGAAACAACCACAGGCACCGAAATCACCAAAAAAGCACAGTTTCGACGATCCGCTCGATAAACCGGACCCGAAACAAAAAGTGCTGTATATTCATCCAAAAACTGGGCATATCACCACCACAGTGACTCTAAAAAGAAGGACTGAGGCTGAAGAGGAATATCACATTCCTTTGAAGAAGAGAACTGTCGGAACTAACCCTTCTCCTCCTTCTCTTCCTCCTCCTATCCCATCTCCTCCTTCTCCACAGTCTATAACTGTGCCTACTTTACCTCAGCACTCACCACATATACCTGACAACAAGGATGATGGGGATGATAATGGGGATGGGGATGACGATGGCCAGCCAATACCTGCAGATCCATGGGACGATTATAACATTAAGTCGCCCACAGGCAATGATCCTGACTTATATCCTACCAAACCCTCTCCTCCAGACGACAGTGTAGGATACATTGAATTGCTGGGTAGGGCTGCTAATTACCATGGGGTGCAGCTCCACAAAGATTCCCTCGAAGAAGATTTCCTTTTTGAGACCCTTAGCACTACTCAAAAGTCATCACACACTTTACCAATGCTCAAGGGTATGATCAGATATGTGGATGATATCTTTAGTGATCCTGTCAGGGAACGTATCATTACCCCTAGGGTAGACAAAAAATATAAGTCTGCACCATCTGACCCAGCGTACATTAGGGGACAATTACCGTTGGACTCGCTAGTAGTGTCTAACACACGCAAAAGGGCTAACTCCCAAACCATAGGAGATGCTCCACCCCCAGATAAAGAATATAAGCTTCTTGATGCTTCGGAGAAAAGAGTCGCATCTCTGGCAGCAAACTTCTGGCGCATATCCAACACACAAGCGTTGCTAGCTAGATACGACCGTGCGCATTGGGACGAGATGGAACAATAAATCCAATATCTACCCCAAGAACATAAATCTAAAGCTGAAGACCTGATTTGAGAGGGACAACTTATTTCCAACAATCAAATCAGGTGCTCCCTCAATGCTGCAGACACAGCTGCCAGAGCAGTAAATACCAGTGTCCTTTTAAGAAGGTATGGCTGGCTACTTATCTCTGGATTCAAACCCGAGGTTCAAACCTCTATCTTAAACACACCTTTTGACAAGGAACACCTTTTTGGCCCAGTGGTAGACTCTTCACTGGAAAAAATGAAGAAAGACACCGAAGTGGCCAAATCCATGGGGGCGCTTCAGTCACCACAAGGCTGTGGTTTCTTTCGACGCTCTTTCTATTGAGCGGGGTCCAAGAATTCTTCCTCAGAAAATACCTCCACCTACAAGGGTAATAACCAACCCTCTGGCTCTAAAACCTACTTAAGAGGGGGGTTACAGAGGAAATAACGGTAAGGGAAGAGGTAGAGGTTCAAACACACACACCTCCCCCTCCAATACAAAACAGTGACTCACCTCTCCTTCCCCCCGACCACCTGTCGGGGGAAGACTGTCAAATTTCTTACCAGCTTGGCAGTCAATAACAACAGACAAGTGGGTTCTACAAATTATCCGTTCTGGTTACTGCCTGGAGTTCATCAACACTCCTCCAAACATTCCCCCAAAGTCACACAAACTCTCATCAGATCATCAACACCTCCTCAAACAAGAGGTGCAGTCTCTACTCTTAAAAGGAGCTATAGAGCCTGTATCACTACAACACCAAGGGTCGGGCATGTTCTCACTTTACTTTCTAATACCAAAAAAGGACGGGTCTCTCATACCAATCTTAGATCTCAGAGAACTCAATTTTTACATACAGTCAGACCATTTTCACATGGTAACACTTCAACAAGTACTACCTCTTTTGCAAAAAGGCGACTTTCTGTCCACCCTAGACTTAAAGGACGCCTACTTTCACATCCCAATCCACCCTGCTCATCGCAAATTTCTCAGGTTTGTAATATCAGGCCAACATTACCAGTTCAAGGAACTCCCATTCGGAGTCACCACTGCCCCCAGAGTCTTCACAAAATGTCTGGCAGTAGTTGCTGCTCATCTCAGAAGACAAAGCATCCATGTCTTCCAATACTTAGACGACTGGCTCATCAAAGCCAGCACGTACCAACAGTGTCTCAAATACACTTCCATAACCATCAAGTTACTACATCGACTAGGGTTCACAGTCAATGTGCCAAAGTCACATATTCAGCCAGCCAATATTCAGAACTACCTAGGAGCCACTTTAGATACTCAAAAGGCTTTGGCATTTCCCAACGCAGATAGAATTCGCAACATTCAGGCTTTGGTTCTTCAGTTTCAACCCAATCAATCCCTTCCAGCTCGGGCTTACATGCAACTGCTGGGGATGATGACATCTTGCATCATGATCATCCCGTATGCCAGGCTCCACATGCGTCCACTCCAGGAATGCTTAGCCAGTCAGTGGAACCAGTCCCACGGTCTATTAACCGATCTAGTGTTGGTAAGCGGCCATACTCATCGCTCTCTGCAGTGGTGGAACACACAAAATTTGTCGAAAGGACAGCCCTTCATAGACCCTGTTCCACAGACAGTACTAATAGCGGACGCATCTCTAACTGGCTGGGGTGCTCATCTACAGCAACACACAGTACAAGGACTGTGGAGTCACCAACAAAAATTGCTCCACATCAACCATTTGGAGCTCA
Organism: Calotriton arnoldi; assembly: GCA_963921515.1. NCBI lineage: Eukaryota > Metazoa > Chordata > Amphibia > Caudata > Salamandridae > Calotriton > Calotriton arnoldi. Next base: position 3,300,829 of record CAWUFW010000019.1, read on the forward strand.
TGGCCATATTTCTGGCCCTCAAAGCGTTTCAAACCCAGCTGATGGGAAAAACTGTCCTGGTTCGTACCGACAACATGACAGCCATGTATTACATACAAAAACAGGGGGGAACACACTCCCTCCAACTGTCCCACCTAGCCCAGGACATCTGGTGGTGGACCATTCATCACTAACCATGGGCAATGAACTCCTAATATATTGAAAACACGGAATTCATGCAAAAACTCCAACTCCGCCACATAGCGGAGTTAGCTACTACACCCACAACCCTTTGATAAAACAACTTTACTTTTACATGCTAAAAAGCATATAACTAATTCACAAAAGTGAGCTTTGAAAAGTTCAGGCAATGAGAGAGGTGATGATTTTGGGGTCCCCCTTAACCTAGAGAGAGGACCAAGCAGATGCCTTGAACACAAAGAGCATATCATGCTGAACGATTCGGTGGTGGCCCCATCCTCCTAGGACCACCCCAAGCAAAGTTATGGGCAAAAATACAATGCCAACCAAAGGCCCAGCAAAGCATTATGGGGCGAGATTCTAGAGTGCAGTGAATATTATAGTATTAGCTCTCAACTGAGCCGGGAGAGCCGCTGCCGCTTGAGGAATGTTTTGATATTGGATACTATAATATTCACTGCACTCTAGAATCTTGTCCCATAATGCTTTGCAGGGCCCTTGGTTGGGATTGTATTTTTGCCCATAACTGTGCTTGGGGTGGTCCTAGGAGGATGGGACCACCACCGAATAGTTCAGCATAATGTGCTCTTTGTGTTCAAGGCATCTGCTTGGTTCTCTCCCTAGGTTAGGGAGGACCCCAAAATCATCACCTCTCTCACTGCTTGCTATACTTTCATTTTCACTTTTGTGAGATGACAATATGCATTTTGGCATGTCAAGCTAGAGTTACTTGTTTTACCAAAGGTATATGAGGTTTCTGTTTTATTAATTGGGATTAGATGGAGCGAAGTTACAGAGCGGAGTTTCACGGAGTTTGTGTTCAATTCCGCAGAATTCCGCGTAGTGGTACTCCGCCAACTTCGCCCACCCTTATTCATCACAAGATCTATCTCCTAGCAGAACATCTCCCAGGAGTAGACAATCAGATGGCAGACCTGCTAAGTCGTCAGACACAGCAAGTCCATGAATGGGAACTTCACCCTCAAATTCTCTTCCCATAGACCTCTTCGCCACGCACCTAAATGCAAAATGCCCAAACTTTGCGTCCAGGTATCCACACCCATTGTTCAAAGGCAATGCACTATGGATGAACTGGTCAGGGATATTTGCTTACGCTTTTCAGCCTCTCCCACTCATTCCATTAGTGGTTCGGACACTCAAACAAGCATCCCTGACACTAATCCTAGTTGCTCCCACATGGGCACGTCAACCATGGTTCACAACCCTAGTGGAACTCTTGGTAGTTCCTCATCAAAAACTACATCTTACACCCAAGCTCCTCACACAGAGCCATGGAGACATAAGACACCCAGACCCCAGTCAACTCAATCTGGCGATCTGGCACCTGAAGTCTTAGAGTTTGGCTATCTTAATCTACCGCCAGACTGTATGAATATCATCAAGGAAGCTAGACGGCCTACCACAAGAGCCTGCTATGCAGCAAAGTGGAAGCGGTTTGTGATTTACTGTAATAACAACCACATCAACCCGCTTGATGCTTCTGCCAAAACATTATATGCTATTTGTTACATCTACAACGTTCCAATTTAGCGTATACTTCCATACGTTTGCATCTAGCTGCAATAGCTGCATACCTACAAAATAGACAACATCTATCTCTTTTTAGAGTACCTGTCATTAAAGCGTTTATGGAAGGACTCAAAAGAGTTATTCCCCCGAGACGTCCACCTGCTCCAGTATGGAATCTCAATATTGTCCTCACCAGACTAATGGGTCCACCCTTTGAGCCATTGCACAAATGTGAACTGCAATTTCTCACATGGAAAACTGCTTTCCTGGTGGCTATCACATCACTCAGAAGAGTGGGTGAGCTTCAGGCATTAACTATAGAAGAACCTTTTTTACAAATGCACCAAAATAAAGTAGCTCTTCGGACTAATCCTAAATTCCTTCCTAAAGTAATTTCTGCTTTTCACATCAATCAATCTGTTGAGTTACCAGTGTTCTTCCCTCAACCAGATTCAGTAGCAGAACGGGCTCTACACACCCTGGGCCCGATTCACAGAACTAACTTACGACAAAATCCTAAACGTACTACCATTTTGGTATTCACAGAATGAACTTACTCATTTTGGTATTCACAGAATAAACTTACTCATTTTGGAATTCACAGAAGACACTTACACATTTTGTGTAACTTACACATTTTGTGTAATTTACACATTTTGTGTAACTTACTCATTTTGTGTAACTTACACATTTTGTGTAACTTACACATTTTGTGTAACTTACACATTTTGGTATTCACAGAAGGCACTTACTCATTGATGAGTAAGTGCCTTCTGTGAATACCAAAATTAGTAAGTTCATTCTGTGAATACCAAAATTGTTGTAAGTTCATTCTATGAATACCCAAATGTGTAAGTTCATTCTGTGAATACCAAAATTGTTGTAAGTTCATTCTGTGAATACCCAAATGTGTAAGTTCATTCTGTGAATACCCAAATGTGTAAGTTCATTCTGTGAATACCAAAATTGTTGTAAGTTTAGGATTTTGACGTAAGTTAGTTCTGTGAATCAGGCCCATTGGATGTAAAGAGAGCATTGCTGTATTACATAGAAAGGACAAAACCTTTCCGTAACACAAATCATATTTTTGTTGCCTTTGCTCCACCACACAAAGTCAATCCCATATCAAAATCAGGAATTGCAAGGTGGATAGTCAAGTGCATACAAATCTGCTACGCAAAAGCAAAAAGAATATTATCAGTTCCCCCTAGAGCACACTCTACACGCAAACTAGGGGCTTTTATGGCACTCTTAGGAAATATACCCATAGATGACATATGCAAAGCTGCAACATGGTCTACGCCTCACACATTCACAAAACACTATTGTGTAGATGTGTTAGCAAGACAACAAGCTAGAGTGGGCCAAGCAGTTTTACGTACACTATTTCAGACCACTGCAACAGCTACAGGTTAGCCACCACTTTGGGAGATAACTGCTATATAGTCTATGCATAGCATATGATCTACAGCTCATATGCCTTGAACGGAAAATGCTACTTACCCAGTATGCATCTGTTCTTGGCATATAGAGCTGTAGAGTCATATGCGCCCACCCACCTCCCCGGGTACCTATACCTGTTGCAGTAATATCTTACTTAGATACATGCATTCATGGATATCTCCTTTTACTACTCCTACCATCTCCATTATCACCCTCTGCGGGAAAACAATCTAACAATGGAGTCGATGCTCATGCGCACTATCACTGAAAGGAGGAGTCACATACCTCGTGACTGGAAAGACTTCTTGGAAGAAAAATAAAGTGCAAACATCCGGACCCAACACTAGATGGCGATCTATGCATAGCATATGACTCTTCAGCTCTATATGCCAAGAACAGATGCATTCTGGGTAAGTAGCATTTTCCTTACTGAGTCTATATCACTGGCGGCCTGAAAAGAAGGTGGGAGATAGATTACTTGGTCTAGCGCTTGTGGTTGACCACAGGGATATAGCACTGTCTTGGTGGTCACCTGATGGGCCGCCACACTGCAGATGGTGAGAGCTAGGCTATAGCGGAAGGGGCTGCCATTACAGCAGAGGAGTCAAGAGAGCACAACCGAAGCCAATTGCAGAGGTATGGCTAGAAGTACTAACAGCCTTTGTGTTGCAGAGGGGGGTGAGGAAACGGGTAACTGATTGGCTGGGTCAGGCTGTTTGGGGTGAAGGCTAGACTACTCTTCTGACCAGTGTGCTCTGAACAACATGGAATGGATGCTTCTGCGATAACTGCTGTATAAATGTGGCATGACAATGACTTACGTGTGTAGGGGGTTCTCCTGGTGTTGTGAACTCACAGATCTGATGTTAGCAAACTGAGTGTGTGTACAAGTGGTAAATAGTCAGTGAATTGCACCTTGTCTCTTGGGGTGCATGGGGGAGAAGGGTGCCTGGGTGACCCTTCCCAGCATGACTGGAGGGCAACTGTGATTGGTGTACTGAACCTTGTGCTTTGGCACTGTTGCCCAAGCATTGTATTGTATTGTTCCACTCAGTGCTTAATTTGAAAAATATTAAGTGCCAGGGCTCTGACCAGGAAGCCACTGCAGTTTGCACCACCCATCGCCCTTGTCATCGCTGCCAAAACAACTACTAACCATCTCTCTTGCATGTAAATGCGACAGTTCAGATTATTCCAGGTCCCCAAAGCTAAATGAATGGCTGGGGAGGCAGGTACTAGCAATTTTAATGTATATTGTAGTCCTCAACTAACGTTGTTCTGCTCATCTCTAAATTAGATGAGCAGCGCCACCATACGGTGAACTGTTCTAAGTATGGTGTTGACAATTAGGTGCCGGTGCCAAGCACCAGACACGAATTAAGTGCTGGTGCTGAGCACCGGAAAGCCCCGGCTCAAATTAAGCACTGGTTCCACTGCTGCATTGTAATCCCTAAAAAAAAAGTTAAAAAAAGGGAAAGTGTTGTCACCCTAAAGTAAACGCCTGCTTGACAAAGTTTGTTCACCCTAGAGTGGACTCAACCTTCAGTAAGTGCGGTCACCGTACAATGGACACACACCTCGGAAAGTGCGGTCACCCTGAGGTGAATGCACACTTAGGAAAGTGTGGTCACCCTTGAGTGAATGCACGCTTAGTAAAGCTTAGAAAGCGTGGTCACCCTTGAGTGAATGCACACTTGGGGAAGTGTGGTCACCCTTGAGTGAATGCACACTTGGGGAAGTGTGGTCACCCTAGAGTGAATGCCCACTTGGGGAAGTGTGGTCACCCTTGAGTGAATGCACACTTGGGGAAGTGTGGTCACCTACACCTACAGTGGATGCACACTTCGGGAAGTGCAGTCACCCTGAGGTCAATGCATGCTTAGGAAGCGTGGTCACCCTAGAGTGAATGCCCACTTGGGGAAGTGTGGTCACCTACACCTACAATGGATGCACACTTCAGGAAGTGCGGTCACCCTGAGGTGAATGCACACTTAGAAAGCATGGTCACCCTAGAGTGAATGCCCACTAGGGGAAGTGTGGTCACCTACACCTACAGTGGATGCACACTTCGGGAAGTGCGGTCACCCTGAGGTGAATGCACACTTAGAAAGCGTGGTCACCCTAGAGTGAATGCCCACTTGGGAAAAAGGGGTCACCTACACCTACAGTGGATGCACACTTCGGGAAGTGCGGTCACCCTGAGGTGAATGCACGCTTAGGAAAGTGTGGTCACCCTTGAGTGAATGCACACTTGGGGAAGTGTGGTCACCTACACCTACAGTGGATGCACACTTCGGGAAGTGCGGTCACCCTGAGGTGAATGCACACTTAGAAAGCGTGGTCACCCTAGAGTGAATGCCCACTTGGGAAAGAGGGGTCACCTACACCTACAGTGGACGCACACTTCGGGAAGTGCGGTCACCCTGAGGTGAATGCACGCTTAGGAAAGTGTGGTCACCCTTGAGTGAATGCCCACTTCGGGAAGAATGGTCACCTACAGTGGACGCACACTTCGGGAAGTGCGGTCACCCTAGAGTGAATGCACGCTTAGGAAAGTGTGGTCACCCTTGAGTGAATGCACACTTGGGGAAGTGTGGTCACCTACACCTACAGTGGATGCACACTTCGGGAAGTGCGGTCACCCTGAGGTGAATGCACGTTTAGAAAGCGTGGTCACCCTAGAGTGAATGCCCACTTGGGGAAGAGCGGTCACCTACACCTACAGTGGACGCACACTTCGGGAAGTTGTCCTTTGGACATTGACCCTGGAGGATATTTCCCATGTCTGACTGAGATTTCTGATGGCAACGACAAAAACTATTTATTTGTAATGCAAGTATTGAATAGGATCATCAGTTTTTTTTATTTTTAAAGTAAGCACTCTGATACTTGTACAGTTCTGATTTCATTTCCCTCTGGATAAAGGCTAAATTAGTCATTCTGGGGAGGAAATAAAATAAGCCAGTATTACTGACGTGCTCTGTGTGCTGAAAGCGCCCTGGAGCAATGTAATCCGAATGGATTGGGTGTTTTGCGCAGAGATGGCGATCTGCGACCTCCGCTTCACGCGGTGTGCTGCGGATGTGCTCTGAAGCCAGGGAGATAACAGGGGTCTGAACATTAATTACTGAGTGTTATAGTATTGGTTTTATGTCTCCTCCTTCTTCACTGTGCTGGGTGCATTGTGTACACTGTAATCATTTTCATGTTTTCCAGTTTTCAAATCTGTTAAATGAACAGAGCCTGAAAATTAAATGTGAAAATACTGTGGTTTTTGACTACCACAGTGACTTCTTCTTGAAAAAAAAGAGAGAGTGAGAGACAGAATGTGTGTGTGTGTGTGTGTGTGTGCGTGCGTGCATGTGTGTGTGTGTGTGTGTGTGTGTCCATCCGTCCATCCCATGCTGTAAGGACCAGATCAGTCCTCAAAGCGTAGGGGAAACACTGACAGAATCAGGCAAACACTATCTTTGTGAGGACCGGTGCGTTAGGAGGACTGGTCCCCTTAGGTACTTTCGAGTGAGTGTGCTACCTGAACATAAAATACCTTGAAAAAACAAGAGGCATTTGTCGACACAGGAAAAGTTTGTTTAATTAAACACAGTGGCCAGGAGAACAGGCGCGGGGTCTGAGTACCGTCTCAATTTACAATCAGTCTGTGACCCCTTTTTATACAGTTCATCATAGGTAATAAATGTTTCCGGTGATCCTTGCATAGTGAGGAATGTAAGATACTGCCTTTGGAGTCATAAATTAATTGCCTAATGGAAAATAAACGTGGGCCTCGACCTTGCGAGGACACAATGTGTCCAGATGTCCGTTATGGGGAGTGCTCGATCACTGCATGTGCTGTGTCCTGATTAGCTATATGTTCCTAACTTATGTGCCATCTGACTTTATGTTGTTTTAGGAGCGCGCGTTCCCTCTGCCGGCTATGTGTGCTTTATTGGGGCCTGTTGGACTTGACCCCTTTTGCAGGGTCATCCCTGAACTTTTTGCCTTCCTCCTAGTCTTTATTCTGACCTGGTGTTGGTGGTTTTAGGACTCTGGGCACTTTAGCACTGCTGTCCAGTGTAAAGTGTGTGTGCTCTCTGTGGTAAACATGGTAAGATTGGTCTACACCTGTTTGACGTATTTAATTTACCTGTCAGTCCCTTGTAAAGTGGTTTCTCAGATACCCAGGGCCAGTAAATTAAATGCTACTGGTGGGCTGGCAGCGCTGCTTGCGCCACCCACCAAAGTAGCCTTTCAAACCTGTCTCAGGCCTCTGCCATTGCAGGGCTTGTGCACGCAGTTCACTGCCACTGTGATGTGGCACATAAATTGTGTGCCACGTCTGTGGCCCCCCTTTTTACTGCATGTCAGTCACCCCTAAGGTAGGCCCTAGCTAGCCCGATGGGCAGGGTGCATTGTAGGTAAAAGGTAGGACATGTACCTTAATTGTGTGACATGTCCTGGTACTGACAAACAGCCATTTTGGTTTCTCACTGCTGTGAGGCTGCCCTCTCATAGGAATGCATTGGGGATTCCCTGATATGTGTCAGTGGTAATTCCTGATATGAGAGGAGCAGCGTGGTCAAGTTTGGTATGTTTGGAATAGTAATAATAAATGCTGCATGATGGTGTGCGCAGATTTATTATCATTATTTTAGAAATGCCACTTTTAGAAGTTGGCATTTCTGTGTGCTATGTGTCTTTGTGCCTGCCTGATGTGTATTGCATGTCTGGCTCTGGAGTGACAGGGGCTGGGTGAGTCAGCACTAGGCTCAATAGGACTATCTGCATTTGGAGTGGTGTGAGGAGTAGCACCTGGGACTGAATGGGACTGTGCCTGCCTTCCACAATGCTGCCCCCCCCCTCCTGTGGTGTGTCTGGGGCCAGAGCCTACACTGGCAAAGGAGGTGGTGGTGCACCTTTAGAAAAAGGTGTGAGTACCCCCAGAACTGGTTTGGACCGGGCGCAGAGCCCTGGTTCAGGGAGAGAACAAAGACATTGGGGGTATAAGTATTGGGGCTATGACCACATGAAAGGTTGGTTGCTGTTGGTGCTTTCTTGGACTGGCCAGAGGACTGCTAGGTGCCAGGAGGTACCGCCACCTGGGTGGCTGAGAGGACTGCCCCTCTGCTAAGGGGACTCTGCGTGCTGGCCTGCCTGGGCCCTGTCCTCTGCCCCAGGGATCTCTCAGGCTTGGAATCCTATCCTGCAGGACTTGCAAAGATCAGCGCTGAAGGAGCGCTGGATTCAGGGGGTGTGCCTTCTCTTTCCTTTGGGGAAGCCCTGGCGAGGGCGCTCTGCTTTTCCCCTGATCCTTGCTGCATTGCGCTCCCTGGAGTCCCCAGGGAACGGTAACCCTGCTGCCCACAATTGTCCAGATAGGAGTGCTCTCCCCTGCCCTGAAATCCGGGCTGCGACAGCACTCTAGTGGACAGGACGAAGTGCTCCTTTGAGAGAGCGTGCAGAGCATTCCGGTGGCGGTCGACCAGCGCAGGGTGAGCGCTCTGGCTTATATTGGGCCGGGGGCCCGGAGTGGCGTGTGGCCGTGGAGCGTCTGTTGGGCTGCACCAGCTGGGCCAAGACATCGCGGAGACCTCGCTCCATAACCAGGGATCGGGAGCCGCCGCAATACAGGAAGACAGGCTAAGGAGCCTGACTGTGGGCGAGGCGGGCCTGAGGCAGCAGACCGGAAGTCAGGCGAAGGATGCCTGTTTGTGGGCGGGGCTCCCCGCGAGTGAAAGGAAGCAGGTGGGAGCCTACCCCGTGTTCGTGTGTCCAGAAGAGGAGACCGGACCAGCCAGAGCCCCGTATGTGGTCAAACTGCGGAGAGTGAGGGCGGAGGAGCCGGGCCGTGCTCCCGAATCATCTGACCTCAGTACATCCAACGGAAGGAGAGTCCCGAGTCTGCACCGGTGAAGAGCCGTCCGGCCCAGCTGCACTACGAGGAGGTCGCTTGGGTGGTCGCGCTCACAGGAGGCACCCCAGGCAAGTGAAAGGGTTGGTGGGGGCATTACCTGGTGCATGTTGCGTCCCCCGCCCTGCATTCGGTGCGCTGGGCACCGGGGCCATTCTTTGGGTGGTTAGGTTTTTATATTGCGCAAACTAGACCCGAGACATCGGGTATCAGAGCGCTTTACATGAGTACCAGTTTCGTTGCAGAAGGCCACATTCATTTTTGTTAGGCACGGGGAGATTAAGTGATGCAATACCAGTAGTTACTGGTTGTGTTATTTTCACTACTTGTGATCCTAATGGTTATGACAGTGGCCCAATTGGCCCTGTCCTGTATATATGTCCCCTGTAAAGTAATACCTAGTGCCAGGTGGCACAGTGTATATATGTGATTGCATTCTAATGTGTTTATGAGTAATGCAAAGGCTATTTTTTATATAACCTTGTGTGGAGTTTCTTTTGTGGTGTGCCTAGTGTGTCGCTGCTGTGTGAGTGTGCTGCGCAAACGCTTTACAGATTGCCTCCAGGATAAGCCTGACTGCTCGTGCCAAGCTACCAAGGGGGTGAGCAGGGGTTATCTTCGGCGTGTAACTCCCTTGCCCTGACTAGAGTGGTGGTTTCTGCCTGGCTTAGGCGCATGCCCTAGCCAACCAGAAACCCCATTTCTAACATTGGTTGTCAGCGGTGAGGATAGGACTTGCGTTTGCGCAGTACCACAGTGACGCATGGTTGCACTACAAAACTCTGCATTTTAGACATGTGTTTAGGGATTTCTCCTGATTTTTTTTATTTCTCCTCGCAAAAGTCATTTTTATTGTGTACTCCTGTTGCAGCTTTTTACACCTAGGTCTCTCGTGTTGCACTTGTGTCTTAGTGCCTTGCCAAAAATGGAATCTGTCTTTATTGTAGGTGATCTGTTCAAATACAGTATGGGGGAGTTGAGGGAGTTCTGTGAGGAGAGAGACATAGCAGTGAGTGGGTCAGACACCCAGCTAAGCCTCCAGAAAGTCCTGCTCCAATGGCAAGAGGATGAATGGAGACGTGAGTACTATGAGGGGAAGAGTGCCCTGTCCGCATACCAAGAGGGTGGTGGGTCTGAGGGTGGCTCTGAAGAGTCTGCACAGGAGGGAGAAAATGACAGGGCAGGGACGCCAGTAGGTAGTGAGGACCACATAGAGAGGGAGTCCCTTGCTGGGGCCAGTGCCGGGGGCAGTGCCCCATCCCTTTCCCTGTCCCCAGAGGAGTGGGTAGATAGGAGGGAAGAAAGGGAGCACCAGCTGGCTTTGGAAAGGCTCAGGTTAGAGCATGCCAAGGAGATAGCGCAGCTGGGTGTTGGGGAGAAAAAGGCCTTATTGGCTCAGGAGTTGAGACTCAAGGAGTTGGTCCTGGAAGAGAAAAGGCTAGAGACTGAGCGAGTCTTAGCGCAGGAGAGGATGGCGGAGGCAGAGAGGGCCTTCACCAGAAAAAAGCTAACTAGTGAGGATATGTCTCCTGAGTGTAGTTTTAGTGGTCTGGGTTCACCAGTGAGGGTGGGGTCCAGTGGTGGCAGCAGAAGTGAGTCCAGTGTAGGAAGTCCCACTCCCAGATCCCAGAGCGTGGTACCCTAGTTCCCAGGAAGAGGGTGTCACACCTGAAGGGTATAGTTGAGGTTCAGGGGCAGTAGGAAACTGCCTCACCAGTCTTGGGTGGAGTTTGTGGATGAGTGTTGTGATGCCCTGGAAGGTTGGGTGATGGGTAGCACGGCAAACAATTTTGAAGGGCTGTTCAATCTGATTGTGAGAGAACACATGTTCTGTTGTTGTTTTCCAGGGTTATGCCAACACCTGTTGGAGTGTGGGTTCTCTGATCCCAGGGAACTTGCACGGGAGGCAGACCTCTGGGTGAGTGCCAGAGGGTCTGAGGAGGCATTGGGGAGTGACCCTAAGAGAAGTGGCTCAGGTATTTCCCAGCCCAGGGTGGTGGGAAGGGTTCTTAGTAGCCCAGATAGGTTCCTGTGTAGTGGGAGGGGTGTAGGGGCCCACGTCCTGTCTCCGCGGAGAAGGAGTGAGAGTGGGCTGTGTCCCAAGGTGCCCGAAACCCAGTCTCAGGGCCTGGAGGGTTCCCTAAGGGAACACCAGGTGGGGAGCCTAGGCTATACTAGTAGGCCATCCGTTGAGGGGGATCTCCTAGTGTCAGGAGAACTTGGAGCGTCTGTAAGTGGCGCTCCATCAGTTCTGGTGTCTGGCGGTGCCGCTCCTGAGTAGAGGGTGTAGGAGTCCAGATGGGGGAGTGAGAGGGGGAGAGAGTCCCCAGTGGAAGAACCAGTGGGTCAAGGGCCAGCCATAAGGGCTGAGCCTCCTAGGAGTGACCATGGTGACACCACTTCTGTCCTGGGGGATCTTTGCGCACTGTCAGATAGGCAGGGGTCGGGAGATCAGCGCCAGGCAGACTGTCACGCAACACCTGAGGTATGTGTTACCCTCAGGGGGGCATGAGTGCTCCCCAGGAAGTCCTGGTGTGCCAGGCAGGTGCTCAGCCGCAGGGTTTAGTCCCTGGGTTGGGAGGCCAGGTTCAGGTTCTGCCTGACCTGGAGGGAAGGACATCTGTAAGCAGTGTCCTGACCACTTTGTCTTCTAGGGGTACCACACCAGGTGGGAGGGTGCAGAACTCTGGAAAAGGGTGCAGAGGGATGGAGTCCTCGCCTCTGACCCCGGTTCAACCGCAGGGTTTGGGTCCTGAGTTGGGAGGCCAGGTTCAGGTCCTGCCTGACCTGGAGGGAAGGACATCTGTAACCAGTGTCCCTACCATTTTGTCTTCTGGGGGTCCCACTCAGGTGGGGGGGGGGTGCAGAACTCTGGAAGGGGGTGCAGAGGGAGGGAGTCCTCGCCTCTGACCCCGGTTCAACCTGAGGGCTTAGACCCTAGGTTGGTAGAACAGTTGCAGGAGAGAGGTCCTGAACTGGTGGGAGAGTTGTGTTCTGAGGGTGCCTCTCCAAGGAGGAGAGTGCAGAACCCTAGAAGGAGAGGTAGGGGGAGGAGAGCCTCGCCTGTGACCTCTGGTCAGCCTGAGGGTGCGGACCCTGGGTTGGAGGATCAGTGGCAGTTTAGAACTGCACTGATGAGAGGTAGAGTGGAGAATGGGTACTATGTACCTGGGGCTACTGCCCCCCGCTCTGTGAGATGGCAAGGACCAGAGACATCTGGATGGCCTAGGGCCTGGTCCTGGCCGCGGACATCTAGGGAGTCCCAGTGGGGTAGCTTAGTTGGTCCTAGGAGCTAAGACAGAGGGAACCACTTGGGTTCAGATTGGCATAGAACCGGAGTGTGCCCCTGCAGTTGCGGGTCCGCGTCCGTGTTCTATCGCCCCAAGCAGGGAAGTCCATCAAGGTATTGATTTGTCTAACCTGGCTTTAGGCTGGAAGGGGGTTGTGTTTGACTTGGCCCTTTTTGCAGGGTCATCCCTAAACTTTTTGCCTTCCTCCTAGTATTTTTTCTGACATGGTGTTGGTGGTTTTAGGACTCTGGGCATTTTAGCACTGCTGTCCAGTGTAAAGTGCGTGTTCCCTCTGTGGTAAACATGGTAAGATTGGTCTACACCTGTTTGGCGTATTTAATTTACCTATCAGTCCCCAGTAAAGTGGTATCTCATATACCTGGGGCCAGTAAATTAAATGCTACTGGTGGGCTTGCAGCGCTGCTTGCACCACCCACCAAAGTAGCCTTTCAAACCTGTCTCAGGCCTCTGCCATTGCAGGGCCTGTGCGCGCAGTTCACTGTCGCTGTGACGTGGCAGATAAAGTAGGTGCCACGTCTGTGACCCCCCTTTTTACGGCGTGTCAGTCACCCCTAAGGTAGGCCCTAGCTAGCCCTATGGGCAGGGTGCATTGTAGGTAAAAGGTAGGACATGTACCTTAATTGTGTGACATGTCCTGGTAGTGACAAACAGCCATTTTGGTTTCTCACTGCTGTGAGGCTGCCCTCTCATAGGAATGCATTGGGGATTCCCTGATATGTATGTCAGTGGTAATTCCTGAAATGAGAGAAGCAGCGTGGTCAAGTTTGGTATGTTTGGAATAGTAATAATAAATGCTGCGTGATGGTGTGCGCAGATTTATTATCACTATTTTAGAAATGCCACTTTTAGAAATTGGCATTTCTGTGTGCTATGTGTCTTTGTGCCTGCCTGATGTGTATTGCATGTCTGGCTCTGGAGTGACAGGGGCTGGGTGAGTCAACACTAGGCTGAATAGGACTATCTGCATTTGGAGTGGTGGGAGGAGTAGCACCTGGGACTGAATGGGAGTGTGCCTGCCTTCCACAATGCTGGCTCCGCCCCCCCGTGGTGTGTCTGGGGCCAGAGCCTACACTGGCAAAGGAGGTGGTGGTGCACCTTTAGAAAAAGGTGTGAGTGCCCCCAGAACTGGTTTGGACTGGGCGCAGAGCCCTGGATCAGGGAGAGAACAAAGACATTGGGGGTATAAGTATTGGGGCTATGACCACATGAAAAGTTGGTTGCTGTTGGTGCTTTCTTGGACTGGCCAGAGGACTGCTAGGTGCCAAGAGTACCGCCGCCTGGGTGGCTGAGAGGACTGCCCCTCTGCTAAGGGGACTCTGCGTGCTGGCCTGCCTGGGCCCTGTCCTCTGCCCCAGGGGTCTCTCAGGCTTGCAATCCTATCCTGCAGGACTTGCAAAGATTAGCGCTGAAGGAGCGCTGGATTCAGGGGGTGTGCCTTCTCTTTCCTTTGGGGAAGCCCTGGAGAGGGCGCTCTGCTTTTCCCCTTTTCCTTGCTGCATTGCGCTCCCTGGAGTCCCCAGGGAACGGTAACCCTGCTGCCCACAATTGTCCGGATAGGAGTGCTCTCCCCTGCCCTGTAATCCGGGCTGCGCCGCACTCTAGTGGACAGGATGAAGTGCTCCTTTGAGAGAGCGTGCAGAGCATTCCGGTGGCGGTTGACCAGCGCAGGGTGAGCGCTCTGGCTTATATTGGGCCGGGGGCCCGGAGTGGCGTGTGGCCGTGGAGCGTCTGTTGGGCTGCACCAGCTGGGCCAAGACATCGCGGAGACCTCGCTCCATAACCAGGGATCGGGAGCCGCCGCAATACAGGAAGACAGGCTAAGGAGCCTGACTGTGGGCGAGGCGGACCTGAGGCAGCAGACCGGAAGTCAGGCGAAGGACGCCTGTTTGTGGGCGGGGCTCCCTGCGAGTGAAAGGAAGCAGGCGGGAGCCTACCCCGTGTTCGTGTGTCCAGAAGAGGAGACGGGACCAGCAAGAGCCCCGTGTGTGGTCAAACTGCGGAGAGTGAGGGCGGAGGAGCCGGGCCGTGCTCCTGAAGCGTCTGACCTCAGTACATCCAACGCTGTCCTCTCCAAGGAAGGAGAGTCCCGAGTCTGCACCGGTGAAGAGCCGTCCGGCCCGGCTGCACCACAAGGAGGTCACTTGGGTGGTCACGCTCACAGGAGGCGCCCCAGGCTAGTGAAAGGATTGGTGGGGGCATTACCTGGTGCATGTTGCGTCCCCCGCCCTGCATTCGGTGCGCTGGGCACCGGGGCCATTCTTTGGGTGGTTAGGTTTTTATATCGCGCAAACTAGACCCGAGACATCGGGTATCAGAGCGCTTTACATGAGTACCAGTTTCGTTGCAGAAGGACACATTCATTTTTGTTAGGCACGGGGAGATTAAGTGATGCAATACCAGTAGTTACTGGTTGTGTTATTTTCACTACTTGTGATCCTAATGGTTATGACAGTGGCCCAATTGGCCCTGTCCTGTATATATGTCCCCTGTAAAGTAATACCTAGTGCCAGGTGGCACAGTGTATATATGTGATTGCATTCTAATGTGTTTATGAGTAATGCAAAGGCTATTTTTTATATAACCTTGTGTGGAGTTTCTTTTGTGGTGTGCCTAGTGTGTCGCTGCTGTGTGAGTGTGCTGCGCAAACGCTTTACAGATTGCCTCCAGGATAAGCCTGACTGCTCGTGCCAAGCTACCAAGGGGGTGAGCAGGGGTTATCTTCAGCGTGTAACTCCCTTGCCCTGACTAGAGTGGTGGTTTCTGCCTGGCTTAGGCGCAAGCCTTAGCCAACCAGAAACCCCATTTCTAACAGGGCCAATCTCCCTCGACCATTGTAGTGTTGCTGCGCCTATCTATGGGATTGATGTAAGGTTTCCTGTCTGTGCATTTGTCTGCAGGCTACGTGCCACCCCACATGTGACCTATCAATCAATAACCTCGACCTAAGTCTCAGTTCTTCCCTGACTACATATTTGCGAGTCTGGGTTCATGTGGCGTTCACAACAGGCGAATTCGTTTATAAAGACACGATTTTGTTCACATAAATGAATGTATCATTTTTCATATTAGCATTGACTTTTTCCATATTAACAAGTGATTCAAAAAGCTGAAAGTGCAGTTATGTTTGTCTTGGTCCGCTGTGTAACCTACCCTACTATCAAAGCACCTGTGGAGTTAGAAGATAAATACACACTTCATTTCGGTCAATAATAGGGATGTTATTGGGGGGGCGGTGTTAGCGTGTGTGTAAGTGTGTGTGTGTGTGCGTGTGTGTGTGTCAGCTATGAAGGCGCAGGGGTACAGTTCCAACCACACTGGAAACAGACATGCAATCACAAGAGTGGTAGAGTAATTTCCATATTTGGGCATCTGAATAAAGTGTACCTGGATGTGCCCTAAGGGGCGAGTAAGCAACAAGAGCCGCATTGATCCCTTTTCCAACGTTGTGCGACAGGCCAATGGCACAGACTGGGCAGTAACATAAGGCTACGGAAGAAAAGAGGGGGGCATACTGATACATTTTTGAGAGTTTTCTAGAAACACAGGGTTCGTTTATTTAAATTGTATTTGAAAATCCTAGTCTGGTGCACACGATATGAATTGTAATCACAATAAACACAATATGGCAGCAGCTATTAAGCATGAATAGATACCACTGCTACGTGATTGCTGTTATTAATACATAGCAATTCTACCCTCTTTCTGCTCCGTCTAACACTGGTCTAAGACTAGAATTCAAAGCATAAAATAAACCCTTTTATGACGTTCAAAGATGGTACACACCTGCATACCTGTTTGAACATTGAAGTTCTGTGTTCAAGGAAATAGCGAGGTCTGTTATTCCCATCTTACGAGGCTGGCTGCACTGATGACTCTGTGCATGAAAGTAAGTACCTCTTGTTCCATAGCCTTCAATCGGAACCAGTGATGTCACGCACAGCCGGCCCCAGCATCACCTGGTGCCAAGACACCTCTCCGCCCTTCACTTTCTGTGCTCCACTTTTACACCATAATCCATTTTTGTGAAAAACTCTTAACAGAATCAAATAACAGAAAGTAGCTGACCTTTCATTTATTTTCATGCATCGAGACTGTGTTATTTTGAAAAACCATAAAACAAGACATAAAGTTATGAACAAGCTCTTGGAAATCAATAACAAGCTAAGGTCAAATGAGGCAGTCAGAATGTTAGGATAAACACTGCAAATGTATTAATATTTCGGTGTTGGCGCGAGGCCGTTGATGAGAATGATGGGGAAGTATGTGATCACAGTGAAAGATACGGAGGAATCTTTGGAGCCTACATGCTCCAATAAATAACTCATCCACACCCAAAGAGTACGGGGCACAGCAAACTACGAAGCAGAGATTTATGCCGTACTCACTACCCAAGGCTAGGCAACCAGGTCCAGGTCTTCTGGATGAGGAAGGCTTACCCACGTAATGTGGCATGCTTCATCATAGGCTTCCTCACCCCACCCTGGCAAGGTGGCACTGAGACAAACCATGCAGAGTGGTCATTTCTGTAACATTTTGCAATACAACATACATTGATAACAAATAGTTTGAATGTGAATAATACCTTTTGCCAGACTGCTGGGATTTGGCTTAAGTTTCCTGACCTTTGATGAGGTGAGTGACTTATAGAAAGGCGTGTTCTTATGCTGCAGGCCGCGTTATTTTCTTAAGCCCTGATCCGTTAAACCCGCTTCCCCTTTAAAAATGTGCCAAAACCAGCATTCCTAAGATAGATGTGTTACTGACAAACCATGCGACGTGGTCATTTACAAGTTTTTCTTTCAGTGACAGCTATCAATCAATCAATCAATCAATCAGGGAATTGTAAGCGCGCTACTCACCCGTGAGGGTCCCAAGGCGCTGAGGGGGGGGTCCGCAGATCTGTTTAGCCGAAGAGCCAGGTCTTGAGGGTCTTCCCGAAGGTGTTCAGGGAGGGGGCGCGTCTGATGTCTGCCGGTAGCTCGTTCCAGGTCTTGGCTGCAATGTGAGAGAAGGATCTTCCGCCTGCTCTGTCTCTGTGGATGCGCAGGGTTTCGGCCAGTGCGAGGTTGGAAGATCGGAGGTTTCTTTTGGGTACGTGGAAGTTGATTCTGTCGTTGAGGTATTTGGGTCCGTTGTTGTGTAGGCATTTGTAGGCGTGAGTGAGGATTTTGAAAGTGACTCTTTTCTCCACGGGGAACCAGTGGAGACTTCGTAGGTGTTGGCTGATGTGTTCGTGTTGGGGGAAGCCGAGGACGAGTCTGGTGGCGGTGTTCTGTATTGTCTGGAGTTTCTGGAGTAGGGACTTTTTGATGCCGGCGTAGAATGCGTTTCCATAGTCCAGTCTGCTGGTGATGAGTGCGTGGGTGACTGTCTTCCTTGACTCAGGGGGATCCACTTGAAGGTCTTGCGGAGGATGCGGAGGGTGCTGAAGCAGCTGGAGGTGACGGCGTTGACCTATCGGTTCATGGTGAGTGATGAGTCGAGTACGATGCCGAGGTTCTTGGCGTGGTCTGAGGGGGTAGGTGGGCTTCCGAGGGCGGTCGGCCACCAGGTGCTGTCCCATGCAGAAGGACCGGACTTCTGTCTTCTCGGCGTTGAGCTTCAGGCAGCTGTTGGTCATCCAGACTGTGATGTCTTGCATTCCTTTCTGGAAGTTGAGTTTGGCAGTGGTGGGGTCTTTGGTGAGGGAGAGGATGAGCTGGGTGTCGTTGGAGTAGGATACGATGTTGAGGCTGTGTTGTCGGACGATGGCTGCGAGGGGGGCCATGTAGATGTTGAAGAGGGTGGGGCTCAGTGATGAACCCTGTGGGACTCCGCAGGTGATTTTCGTGGGGTCGGAGAGGAAGGGTGGGAGTCTGATCCTTTGGCTTCTTCCGGTGAGGAATGATCGGATTCAGTCCAGGGCTGTTCCTTGTCTGCCTGCGTTGTGTAGTCTGGCAACTAGTGTGCAGTGGGAGACGTGTCGAAGGCTGCTGATAGGTCGAGTAGGATGAGGGCTGTGGAGTGGCCTTGGTCCAGGAGGGTGCGGATGTCGTCTGTGGCGGCAAGTAGGGTGGTCTCTGTGCTGTGGTTGCTTCGGAATCCGGATTGGGACGGGTCAAGGACGGCGTTCTCTTCAATGAATCATGTCAGTTTCCTGTTGACTGTTTTCTCTGCAACTTTGGCTGCGAAGGGGAGGAGCGAGATGGGCCGATAGTTCTTGAGGTCGGTGGGGTCAGCTGTATTCTTCTTGAGCAGGGGTCTGACTTCTGTGCGCTTCCAGTCATCTGGGAAGGTGCCTGTTTTGAAGGTGGTGTTGATGGTGCATTGTAGTTCGGGTGCGATGGCGGCCGCAGCTCTGTGGTAGATGTAAGGGGGGCAGGGGTCGGTGGGGGCCCCCGAGTGGATGCTTTTCATGGTCGAGGCGGTGCCTTTGGCCGTGATCGGTGTCCGGTTGGAGATGGTGGGCTGGCTGTTGTTTCTGGGGTGCGGGGGGCCGTCTGTGGCACCTGGTGGATGGTCGATGAAGTTGTCGTAGAGGTTTTTGATCTTGAGGTGGAAATAGGTTCCAAGCTTGTCGCAGAGGTCTTGGGATGGGGTGATGTCTGTGGCTTCGCTGCGTGGGTTGGTGAATTCCTGAATGACACTGAAAAGTTCCTTGGAGTTGGTGGAGCTGGCCAGGATTTTGTTGTGGATGAAGTTCCTCTTGGTGGCTCTGATCTGGTTGTGGTAGTCCGTCATGGCGTCCTTGTAGGTGGTGTGGTTTTCGGATGTCTTGGTGTTTCTCCAGTTCTTCTCCAGGCGTCTGCAGGTGCGTCTGGCTTCTTGGAGAGCGATGGTGAACCAGGCAGCTTTCCTGGGGCGTTGTCTGTCGGGGTTGCGTAGCGGGGCGAGCTCGTCTGCGCAGTTGAAGATCCAGGTGTGGAGTTCTCTGGCTGCTTCGTTTGCGTCGTTTGCGTTGGGTGCCCAGGTGTGGTTGTCTCGGGTGAGGGTGGAGTTAAGTTGCTCATCGGTAACCTTGCTCCAGTTCCTTCGAGGTGGGCGTGGGGCTGGTTTGGGTGCCTTGGGTTTGTTGATGGCGAAGTGTACGCAGCCGCCATGGACCGACCAGTGGTGGTCGGTCCATGGCGGCTGCGTTGTGTGGCTGAATTGGACGCTGTTTCCTGCCGCGAAGATGGGGTTGAGGGTGTGTCCTGCTCTGTGGGTCGGTGTGTTGACGAGTTGTTTAAGTCCGATGCTGGCGAGGTTGTCATGAAGGATAGTGGAGTTGGGGTCACTGGGGTTGTCGAGGTGGAAGTTCAGGTCTCCATTGAGTATGTAGTTTGCTGAGGCGATGGCGTGGGGTGCGATGAAGTCGGTGATGGTGGTGGCGAAGGGTGTTCGGGGGCCGGGGGGTCTGTAGATGAGGGTTCCTCGGAGTGTGGCTTTGGAGGTGGTCTGGATCTGGAAGTGCAGGTGTTCGGCGGAGGGGAAGGTTTCGCTGGAGGTGGTGAGGCAGAGGATGCTCTTGTGGGCGATGGCGAGGCCCCCTCCTGGGTGGTTGGGGCGGTCTTTCCTCTGGATCTTGTATCCGTCTGGGATGGTGGTGCTGATGTCGGGGGCGGAGGATGCGTTGGTCCAGGTCTCTGTGAAGAAGGCGATGTCGGGCGAGAGAGAGTTGAGTAGGTTCCAGATTTCCATGGCATGTTTGTGTACGGAGCGTACGTTGAGGAGGATGCATTTTAGGGTGTCGCCGGTGCTGGCGTCAGCGGTGTTGGAGGCCGGGGTGGCGGTGAGGGTCTGGCGGCAGTGGAGGCAGGAGAACTGGCCGTGGGTCGTGTTCGGCGAGGCCTGTTGGCATTCTCTAAGTCTTCCAGGGTTGAGTGAAAGGAGGGTGGTGGTGTCGTAGCGATGGGTAGTGGGAGGTCCAGGGTTGCTGGCGCTGGCCGCGGTCGGGTCGCGGACGGGCACAGACGGGCTTGCCTTTGGCACGCCGGCGGCGCGACTGCGCAGCGGCTGCCATTAAGTAGGGGAGGGAGGAGAGGCTGGGAGGCGGGAGCGGGGGAATTCCGGAGGGGAATTCCGGGGGGAATTCCGGGGGGGAGGGGACGCAGGGGCAGCAGCGGCAAAAGGCGAAAGGAACAGGCAGGCACGCGAAAATAAAAACAGTGGTGGAATTAGAGCAAGACACAGATGGGCACAATAACAGTGGCACAACAGGGAAAAATTAAGAAAAAAAAACAGCTGAGAAAGGTTACGGTGGTTGCAGGCAGTCTGGTCCCAGTTGGAGCGGGCAGCAGGCGCAGGAGCGGGCAGCAGCCTCGAACCTCCCAAGGAGGAGCTCGGGGTCTGGAGGCAAGAGACGGCTCAGCCGAGCTGCGGGGAGAGAGTGGACCTAGACCGAGGTCCACTACTGGTATTGCGCCCTTGCGTGCCGGATGGGAGGGATCGCTGGGCAGAGAGTTTAGGGGTAAAGAATGGGATCAGGGCCCCAGAGCAGGTCCACAGAGTATCTAGGAACACTAGATTCAAATACACTCAGTTTAATTATCTGCATGCCGCATAACTTACACCCCGTAGGCTTAGTGTGCCCCAGGAGGTATTGTTTGCAATATAACCTAGATTGATAACAAGACGTTTTGTGGTAAAATAAGCTGTGTTCTCCCTAATATCTTAATTTATCTTCCTGTGACTACATGGAATCTATATTATGTTTTAAGCGTGTGACTATAGGCAGTGCCCCACCCCCCAAAAGGTCTTGGCCTATTGTAAGCACAAGCCCACAGTTTGGTAAGCCAGGATGCATGAATGTATGCATGTGTTTGTTTTATTCCTACAGAATCACCCTATCATGTGTGTAGGGTGTGTAGTTTTTCCCTTTGCAGGTCCACCAATGAGAATCACATGTGCTGACTATGAGTTCTTTCACAGAAAATTACATTTATTATATTCAATATGATTTTCTGCCCCCTAGGCTACTATTTTTGTATATTGAAGGTAAGACATTCTTCTTTCACCGGCATGCAGATGTGCTCACTCGGTGTATAGGGATCCTCTAACTTAGTTGCCCTGATGAATGCCCTAGACATTTCATAGGCCTTTTATATGGGCAGAAACATGTCAGCAGAAGATTGGATGTGTTGGTCATAGTATCTATAAACATCCCTCTGGTTTCTAATATTTTTTCCATACCTGGGGTACCTACTAATAAAGGAAAATACCTTAGGTGTACCCTAAGCTATTTTATATCTGGATCCTCGCTTTATCCAGCAATCATTACTTATCTAAGAATTCCCTAGCATTTTGGAGGTTGGAGTCTGTCCTGGTAGTACCACCTTTCCAGGGTGGGGTGAGGAACCTTGGATGACGCATGCGGCATTGCATGGGTGAGGCTTCCTCAGCCACAAGAACTGGATTTGCTTCCCTAGCCTCGGAGAATGAATACAAAATAAGGGCCTGGTATAGATCTCGGCAGACGGGTTACTCCATCACAACATTGACTGACATCCCGTCTGCCGAAATTTAAATTCCATTATATCCTATGAGATTTATATTTCGCCTGACTGGATATCCGTCACCGTTGTGACAGAGTAACCCGTCTGCCGAGACCTATACCAGGCCCTAAATCTCTGTTTCGTAGTTTCTTTGTTCACCGTAGTCTTTGTGTTTGAATGGCAGGTATGTAGCAGCTTGTAGAGCTGCACTGCCAAAGCTCAACATCCTTAGTAGGTTGGTTGCATTGAAGCTAGAGGCACACATACTGAAACTCAGCATCAAGGGAATGCACGGATGCAGACACTGGCTGGGTTCTGATTCTTGCCAGAGCAAGGGAAGGACCAGGTGTTGCTGGTGTTGGCGTCGAAAGGATCAAACTCCACTCATGAGTAAAATATTTCAGAAGGATATGAAGCACGTGCATTAATGACAAATGTCACTTCACTAATGTAAAATGAAGTTGTGTAGCATTTTAGTCTAAACACAGCTAATATATTTATGCAACCTAGATTATTACATTGCAGAACATATTATAAGCCAAATGTGCGTCATACGAATCATACATGTTCGGCATTCTGATTAATTAGCTAGCACATGCAACTCAAGCAGTGGAATGCCCAGAACAGAAAAAAACACAAATATTTCTAATAATGTCAATGGGTTGTAGTGGTATGTATCATGCCCTCTCATCCAACAGGGGCTGCTTCATGATACAACCCAGCGAGGTTGGGGAGGCGAACCTTTGGTGCGACTACACCACCCGCACGGTCTCTCCACACCCCTCGGGGCTTCTTTTACATTGGGGCTTGATCCGGAACAGCTTTTCTTTTTCCAAAACTTGCTTCTGCAGTTGAGACAAATCCTTTAAAGTTACTACATGAAATCGATCGGTTCTCATAACACACAAAGCAACATCAGCTGTTTAAGAGAATGCAGCATTCTTAGGAGCTGAATCACCTAGGGCATTGCCCCATGAAATATCACCACAGGGGTACTGGCATGCAGTGCACTTTTATAACCACCACAAAAAAGCCTTCAGTCTAAGAATTGCTAAATTGGTGTGATGGTACAATCACCAAACCCTAGCACACTTCTCATAATCCTGAAAAAATTAATTTGAGGACAAGAACCTTAAAATATTTTTTTTTTTCAGGATCAGGAGACTCGTGCATGGGTGTGGTGATTGTACAATGACCCCAAAATGTTAATTCTCAGTTTGGATGCATTTTTATGGTGGTTCGATACGTAGTTGGAAGTAATACATATGTGTCTTTAAATACTGGTCTGTAGGATGACTTGTTCTCTCTTCCTTATAAGTTTTAAGAGAGATATATTGGGGCAGATTTACAAGCCCCTTGCGCCACTTTTGCGTCATTTTTCCCATGTTAAAAATGACGCAAAAGTGGCGCAAGGGGCGTGTAAATCTGCCCCATTGTTTCAATTGTAGGGGCCTCAGACATCTTCTGAATATGTCGGAAGCAACAGGGTTGGGCTATGATGATCACGTGCCACTAGGGGGCGTGGATACAGAGTAGGACCACCAAATTCCAACACTTGCTGGCTGCTCCAACCTTGGCTCTATCTGTTTCCTTCTTTTTAAGCACCATTCTTTCAAGATCCAACAGGGGGGGCTTTTTTTAGGACATGGTCATCGAGGGACAAGACGAAAAGGAATGCAACAAGCTCATTGGAAACCACCCCTCCCCATGTCCGAGGGCTCATACTGTCCCAGGGCTCATACTGTCCGACGGCTCATACTGTCCGAGGGCTCATACTGTCCGAGGGCTCATACTGTCCGAGGGCTCATACTGTCCCAGGGCTCATACTGTCCGAGGGCTCATACGGTCCCAGGGCTCATACTGTCCGAGGGCTCATACTGTCCCAGGGCTCATACTGTCCCAGGGCTCATACTGTCCGAGAGCTCATACAGTCCCAGGGCTCATACAGTCCCAGGGCGGCTCATACTGTCCGAGGGCTCATACTGTCCCAGGGCTCATACTGTCCCAAGGCTCATACTGTATCAGGGCTCATACTGTCCGAGGGCTCATACTGTCCTGGGGCTCATTCTGTTCGAGGGCTCATACTGTCCGAGTACTCATAGTGTCCGAGGGCTCATACTGTCTGAGGGCTCATTCTGTTCGAGGGCTCATACTGTCCGAGTACTCATAGTGTCCGAGGGCTCATACTGTCTGAGGGCTCATACTGTCCCAGGGCTCATACAGTCCGAGGGCTCACACTGTCCGAGGGCTCATACTGTCCGAGGGTCATACTCTCCGAGGACTCATACTCTCCGAGGGATCATACTGTCCCAGGGCTCATACTCTCCGAGGGCTCATACTGTCCGAGGGCTCATACTGTCCCAGGCCTCATACTGTCCGAGGGCTCATACTGTCTGAGGGCTCATACTGTGCAAGGCCTCATACTGTCCCAGGGCTCATACTGTCCAAGGGCTCATACTCTCCGAGGGCTCATACTGTCCGAGGGCTCATACTGTCCCAGGGCTCATACTATCCGAGGGCTCTTAATGTCCAAGGTCTCATACTGTCCCAGGGCTCATACTATCCGAGGGCTCTTACTGTCCCAGGGCTCATACTGTCTGACGGCTCATACTGTCCCAGGGCTCATTCTGTCCGAGGGTTCATACTATCCCAGGGCTCATACTGTCCCAGGGCTCATCCTGTCCCAGGGCTCATACTGTCCCAGGGCTCATACTGTCTGAGGGCTCATACTGTCCGAGGGCTGATACTGCCCCAGGGCTCATACTGTCCGAGGGCTCATTCTGTCCAAGGGCTCATTCTGTCTGAGGGCTCATACTGTCCGAGGGCTCATACTGTCCCAGGGCTCATACTGTCCCAGGGCTCATACTGTCCCAGGGTTCATGCTGTCCGAGGGCTCATACTGTCCGAGGGCTCATTCTGTCCCAGGGCTCATACTGTTCCAGGGCTCATACTGTTCCAGGGCTCATACTGTCCCAGGGCTCATACTGTCCCAGGGCTCATACTGTCCAAGGGATCATACTCTACGAGAGCTCATACTGTCCGAGGGCTCATACTGTCCGAGGGCTCATACTGTTCCAGGGCTCATACTGTCCCAGGGCTCATACTGTCCGAGGGCTCATACTGTCCCATGGCTGATACTGTCCCAGGGCACATACTGTCCGAGGGCTCATACTGTCCGAGGGCTCATTCTGTCTGAGGGCTCATACTGTCCGAGGCCTCATACTGTCCCAGGGCTCATACTGTCCCAGGGCTCATACTGTCCCAGGCCTCATACTGTCTGAGGGCTCATACTGTCCGAGGGCTCATACTGTGCAAGGCCTCATACTGTCCCAGGGCTCATACTGTCCCAGGGCTCATACTATCCAAGGGCTCTTACTGTCCCAGGGCTCATACTGTCCCAGGGCTCATACTGTCCGAGGGCTCATTCTGTCCGAGGGCTCATACTATCCGAGGGCTCATTCTGTGCCAGGACTCATACTGTCTGAGGGCTCATACTGTCTCAGGGCTGATACTGCCCGAGGGCTCATTCTGTCCGAGGGCTCATTCTGTCTGAGGGCTCATACTGTCCCAGGGCTCATACTGTCCCAGGGCTCATACTGTCCCAGGGTTCATGCTGTCCAAGGGCTCATTCTGTCCCAGGGCTCATTCTGTCCCAGGGCTCATTCTGTCCCAGGGCTCATACTGTCCCAGGGCTCATACTGTCCCAGGGCTCATACTATCCCAGGGCTCATACTGTCCGAGGGCTCATACTGTGCAAGGACTCATACTGTCCCATGGCTCATACTGTCCCAGGGCTCATACTGTCCAAGGGATCATACTCTACGAGAGCTCATACTGTCCGAGGGCTCATACTGTCCGAGGGCTCATACTGTTCCAGGGCTCATACTGTCCCAGGGCTCATACTGTCCCAGGGCTCATACTGTCCCATGGCTGATACTGTCCCAGGGCACATACTGTCCGAGGGCTCATACTGTCCGAGGGCTCATTCTGTCTGAGGGCTCATACTGTCCGAGGCCTCATACTGTCCCAGGGCTCATACTGTCCCAGGGCTCATACTGTCCCAGGCCTCATACTGTCTGAGGGCTCATACTGTCCGAGGGCTCATACTGTGCAAGGCCTCATACTGTCCCAGGGCTCATACTGTCCCAGGGCTCATACTATCCAAGGGCTCTTACTGTCCCAGGGCTCATACTGTCCGAGGGCTCATACTGTCCGAGGGCTCATTCTGTCCGAGGGCTCATACTATCCGAGGGCTCATACTGTGCCAGGACTCATACTGTCTGAGGGCTCATACTGTCCCAGGGCTGATACTGCCCGAGGGCTCATTCTGTCCGAGGGCTCATTCTGTCTGAGGGCTCATACTGTCCCAGGGCTCATACTGTCCCAGGGCTCATACTGTCCCAGGGTTCATGCTGTCCAAGGGCTCATTCTGTCCCAGGGCTCATTCTGTCCCAGGGCTCATTCTGTCCCAGGGCTCATACTGTCCCAGGGCTCATACTGTCCCAGGGCTCATACTATCCCAGGGCTCATACTGTCCGAGGGCTCATACTGTGCAAGGACTCATACTGTCCCATGGCTCATACTGTCCAAGGGATCATACTCTCCGAGGGCTCATACTGTCCGAGGGCTCATACTGTTCCAGGGCTCATACTGTCCCAGGGCTCATACTGTCCCAGGGCTCATACTGTCCCAGGGCTGATACTGTCCCAGGGCACTTACTGTCCGAGGGCTCATTCTGTCCGAGGGCTCATACTGTCCGAGGGCTCATACTGTCTGAGGGCTCATACTGTCCGAGGCCTCATACTGTCCCAGGGCTCATACTGTCCCAGGGCTCATACTGTCCCAGGGCTCATTCTGTCCGAGGAACTGTAATGTTAGGCCTGGAACCCGACTTTTGTGCATAAGATGGTACAGATGGGTTTTCGGTGTTTAGTGAGTTTCGATTTTTATATAATACTGTGTGCAGGTGGAGCACAGACACTGATTGGGCTTTGTACACATATGTGCATGTGGAGCACGGACACTGTTTGGACTGTGTACACATATGTGCGTGTGGAGCACGGACACTGATTGGACTGTGTACACATATGTGCGTGTGGAGCACGGACACTGATTGGGCTGTGTACACTTATGTGCATGTAGAGCACTGAAACTGATTGGACCGTGTACACATATGTGCGTGTGGAGCACAGACTCTGATTGGACTGCGTACACATATGTCCGTGTGGAGCACGGAGACTGATTGGACTGTGTACACATATGTGCGTGTGGAGCACGGATGCTGATTGCTGAGGGAACAAGCCCTTCTTCCCTTTAGAAAGAAGTTAAAAACGCTCCTCTTTGTGGAAGCTTGGGGCACAACCTAATCATTTACATCTCCTTCACGTGCTAGGGCAGGGCTCTCTCTCATAGCGCTTAGAGACCGGTCGGTGATAACGCGCTTTATAAATGACAATAACATTAACATTAACATGTGCGTGTGGAGCACAGACACAGATTGCACTGTGTTCCCATATGTGGGTGTGGAGCATGGACGCTGATTGCACTGTGTACACATATGTGCATGTGGAGCACGGACGCTGATCAGACTGTGTACACATATGTGCGTGTAGAGCACGGACGCTGATCAGCCTGTGTAAACATATGTGCTTGTGGAGCACGGACACCGATCGGGCTGTGTACACATATGTGCGTGTGGAGGAAAGACACCGATTGGACTGTGTACACATATGTGCGTGTGGAGCAAGGACACCGATTGGACTGTGTACACATATGTGCGTGTGGAGCACGGACACCGATTGCACTGTGTTCACATATGTGCATGTGGAGCACGGACACAGATTGCACTGTGTACACATATGTGCATGTGGAGCACGGACGCTAATTAGCCTGTGTACACATACGTGCGTGTGGAACACAGAAAGACACTGATTGCACTGTGTTCACATATGTGCATGTGGTGCACAGACACCAATTGGACTGTGTACGCATATGTGCATGTGGAGCATGGACACTAATTGACCTGTGTACACATATGTGCGTGTGGAGCACGGACACCGATTGGACTGTGTACACATATGTGCATGTGGAGCACTGGCACCGATTGGACTGTGTACACATATGTGCATGTGGAGCACAGACACCGATTGGACTGTGTACACATATGTGCATGTGGAGCAGGGACACTGACTGGACTGTGTAAACATATGTGCATGTGGAGCACGGACTCCGATTGGGCTGTGTACACATATGTGCATCTGGAGCACCGGCACCGATTGGACTGTGTACACATATGTGCATGTGGAGCACAGACACTGATTGAACTGTGTACACATATGTGCGTGTGGAGCAGGGACACCGATTGGACTGTGTACACATATGTGCGTGCGGAGCACGGACTCCGATTGGTCTGTGTACACATATGTGCATGTGGAGCACCGACACCGATTGGACTGTGTACACATATGTACGTGTGGAGCACAGACACCGATTGGACTGTGTACGCATATGTGAGTGTGGAGCAGGGACACCGATTGGACTGTGTACACATATGTGCGTGTGGAGCACAGACACCAATTGGACTGTGTACACATATGTGCATGTGGAGCACAGACACCGATTGGACTGTGTACACATATGTGCATTTGGAGCACAGACACCGATTGACCTGTGTACACGTATGTGCATCTGGAGCACAGACACTGATTGGACTGTGTACACGTATGTGCATGTGGAGCACAGACACCGATTGGACTGCGTACACATATGTGAGTGTGGAGCACGGACACCGATTGGACTGTGTACACATATGTGCGTGTGGAGCACAGACACCGATTGAACTGGGTACACATATGTGCATGTGGAGCACGGACACCGATTGTACTATGTTCACATATGTGCGTGTGAAGAACGGACACCGATTGCACTGTGTATACATATGTGCATGTGGAGCAGGGACACCGATTGGACTGTGTACACATATGTGCATGTGGAGCATGGACACTGATTGCACTGTGTTCACATATGTGCATGTGGAGCACAGACACCGATTGGACTGTGTACACATATGTGCATGTGGAGCACTGTGTTCACATATGTGCATGTGGAGCACAGACACCAATTGGACTGTGTACACATATGTGCGTGTGGCACATGGACGTTAATTGGCCTGTGTACACATATGTGCATGTGGAGCATGGACACCGATTTGACTGTGTACACATATGTGCCTGTGGAGCACAGACACTGATTGGACTGTGTACACATATGTGCGTGTGTAGCAGGGACACTGATTGGACTGTGTACACATAGGTGCGTGTGGCGCACGGACACCGATTGGACTGTTTACACATATGTGCATGTGGAGCAGAGACACCGATTGGACTGTGTACACATATGTGCATTTGGAGCACAGACACCAATTGGACTGTGTACACATATGTGCATGTGGAGCACAGACACCGATTGTACTGTGTACACATATGTTCATGTGGAGCACAGACATTGATTGGACTGCGTACACATATGTGCGTGTGGAGCACAGACACCAATTGGACTGGGCACACATATGTGCATGTGGAGCACAGACACAGATTGGACTGTGTACACATATGTGCATGTGGAGCACAGACACAGATTGGACTGTGTACACATATGTGCATGTGGAGCACAGACACCGATTGTACTGTGTACACATATGTGCATGTGGAGCACAGACACTGATTGGACTGTGTACACATATGTGCATTTGGAGCACGGACACCAATTCAACTGTGTACAAATATATGCATGTGGAGCACAGACACTAATTGACCTGTTTACACATATGTGCATCTGGAGCACAGACACTGATTGAACTGTGTACACGTATGTGCATGTGGAGCACGGACACCGATTGGACTGTGTACACATATGTACATGTGGAGCACGGACACCGATTAGACTGTGTACACATATGTGCATGTGGAGCACGGACACAGATTGGACTGTGTACACATATGTGCATTTGGAGCAAAGACACCGATTGGACTGTGTACACATATGTGCATGTGGAGCACAAACACCGATTGGACTGTGTACACATATGTGCATTTGGAGCACAGACACTGATTGGACTGTGTACACATATGTGCATGTGGAGCACGGACACTGGTTGTACTGTGTACACATATATGCATGTGGAACATGGACACCGATTGGACTGTGTACACATATGTGCATGTGGAGCATGGACACCAAGTGGACTGTGTACACATATGTGCATGTGGAGCACGGACACCGATTGGACTGTGTACACATATGTGCATGTGGAGCATGGACACCAAGTGGACTGTGTACACATATGTGCATGTGGAGCACGGACACTGTGTGGACTGTGTACACATATGTGCATGTGGAGCATGGACGCTAATTGGCCTGTGTACACATATGTGCATGTGGAACACGGACACTGTTTGGACTGTGTACAGATATGTGCATATGGAGCACGGAAACCGATTGGACTGTGTACACATATGTGCATGTGGAGCATGGACGCTAATTGGCCTGTGTACACATATGTGCTTGTGGAGCACGGACACTGTTTGGCCTATGTACACATATGTGCATGCCTTTACTAAAGATAATATAACCTATTGGAGGCATTTACTGTTCTCCGATACCTGAATTCTTTTCTTTTTTTTAGGTTACAACAAGGGCGAACATTTTCACACTCTAGGTGGCCGATTGGCTATATGATTCTTTTTCCTAATTTTTATCACAGACTTTGTTTGCGGAGTGATATCGTAATAGTTTTGGCCCTGATGAATGTCATACACCTAGAAGTAGGGTATTAGATTGGCAGAAACATGTTGACCCGCTTGTCACAGCTTGGTTGAAGAGATATCACCTTGGTTTAATATACACCATGGGGAGAATCAATAGAGCAGAATGTGTTACTCCACCAAGAGGTATTTTTAATCGTCACATTGATCACATCACACTCTGCTATCCCCACCGACACTTTGTAGCTCACACAGCCCATACCATGATGCGTTGGTGATGGGCGTGAGAAAGGACCCTATGATGAAGCATGCCACCACATGGTGGGTGAGGGTTCTTGTCCTTAAAATAAATTTTTGTATTTCAGGAGACATGTGCTTGGGTTTGATGATTGTGTCGTAACACCGATTTGTTCATTCTTAGACTGGATGCATTTTTGTGGTGGTTCGAAAAGTAGCTGGGAGTAATGCATTTGTTTCTTGAAAAACTCCTGTGTGATGTTTAAAGGGTTTTGGACATATTTCCCATTCTTAATGGGAGTTCTGGCTGAGGTATGGAAAGCCCTTTGCATCCAGAGGAGCCCAAAGTTGTTGGTCACTCAAAACTCATATGTTGAGTCTGTGTATACAAGAACAGTCTTTTGCTTAGCTAGTATTGAGGCCTGAGTGAGAGCAAGACGCTCTCCACAGGCAGATGACAACTCTCCAAAATGTGGTGCATGTGGCATACAGCACAATCAGTGTGACCAGCATCATTTCTGAGACATGAGGCAAGCCGATGCAGGGTTTAGTATCGTGGGCAATGTCCAGGACACAATCATGGGGGTCTCCATCCTGTTTAGTGGGCATTAGTGAGTCCGGGTTCCAAGCGGGCAATGGAGCAAGGTGATATGGAAGCAGACAACAACACTGTGTATCGAGACAGTTGGGCTTTGCAGATGTCCTGCGCTGTTGTAGGAAGGAAGAGCGCAGCCACAGAACAAGTCACAGCAACTGTTAAAGGGGAACTCAGCATAATACTCTCAGAATCTTTTACAAGATTTGCAGCCACCACCACAGACCATAAACATAGTAAAACTGTTTGCGATTGGGTCTGAAACTGAATAGTAATACGGTATTGTTTTTTTCTGATCCCCATGACTGTAAGAACACTCCAGGTGAGAATCCATTACGTTCCCAACAATACAAAGTAGAAGGCATGTATATTCAAGGAGCGGCACGGAAGTTAGTGCTTGTATAATTCTTTTTACAAATGCATTTTCAGCTTCACTGGACCACTTCAAGAGTTATGGGGTATCTTTTCATACATATTCTTGCAAAGGCCTGGCTATTTCAGCGTAATCCAAAATCCACTCTCCACAGTACCCAGAGTGCGCAGACATTCTCGATAAGGTACATACTCAGGGCACAGTTACAGGGGGGACAACTTACGGATGGCTTCAACTCTTTCAGAAGACAGTTGATGCTTGCAGCTGTGCTTTCATGACCAGGGTATCACACTTGGGGGAGGCAGAACTGCAGTTCTTCCTTTTACCTTTTAAGCCTCATGCCTTTTATTAGCCAATTCAGTGACTGAGTCCTCCATACACTGATCTAAAGTGACTGATACTAATAATAAATCATCCATATTTTGAATTAGAGTAGAACTGCAGGGGAAACCCAACATGTCCAATTCTTCTTTGACGCTTGAGAAAAGATTGAAGAAGACTCTGAAGATCATTGACAGAAACTTGTCCACGAACGTTGCGACCCTAGAAGTGTGACCGAGAAGAGATGCTGACTGTCTTCATCGAAGGATAGAGAAGAAAGCTTTACAAAGATAAGCCACAGTAATCATGGTGGGGTTGGGGACCCCAGGGAAGCTTGGGGATAACTATATTAATGATAGCCCTAAGGTCCTGGACGATCCAGTAGACGTTGGCTTTCCCTGCTTTCCGTATCAGGAGAGTCAGGATGTTATCTACTAACAACAAGTAAGAAAACCCCTTGCTTACTTAAATCTGCTATTACTGGGTGGCTCCCTCCCTCCGCCTCAGGTTTCAGCGGATAATGAGGTATTCTGGGTAGCTTCTTCTGAGGGTCAGCCTTCACCTTTCCGGGTTCCAGTCACAAATATGAATCCCAATTGTTGGCCCATGTGGTCTACCAAGGCTATCAGGGCGGGATCTAGAGTTTGGGGTCTGGACTTGCAGTGGCCGTCCTCCACAGTTCTTTCATCAGACGGTGCTTTGGTGTGGAGGGTGCAGGCTGGTCAAATGTCCTAGCAGAGGTGTAGTGAGGAGCCGGGCTATCGGTATGTCTGGCCCCTACTTTCCAGTAAACATTTTGTATGGTACAGAGAATCTTCAATGTTATCCTTCCTGTTTCTGCAGATCGAGGCATAATTTGGCTGCCTGGTTTTGTACCCTGTTTTCAGTCTGATATTTCTTCTGAGCCTCCTATAAATTATAGTACTGTAGTATTGATGTCCCATTACTAAGGATGCTGTCAGGATTCCAACACAGAGAGCCGCAGTGACGAGCTTGCATGGTGCCTTGTATCATGAAATAATGTGCAAGAAGGGGCATTGTACCATAAATTCCATGGGGATTACAGACTTGCCTCACGTAGGGCCAGGGTTGGAGGCTATGGGAGACGGGACAGTAGTACATGAGAACAGCTAGACCGCTAATCGCCGCAGGGAAGGTCCTACATGGTGCGTTGCATAGTAAGATGATGTGCAAGAAGGGGCATTGTACCATAAGTACCATTAAGTTTACCTGCTGCGCGTTCTTGGTTGCAGTCTAAAGTGTTAGCGTGAGATAGCAACTTAGTTTTAGTACGTATTGGGAATGGTAATTTGACTATCAGTTTTAAATCGTTTTAATAAATTACCTGTGTTTAAAATCTTTTAACTTGCCTCACAAGCACTATTAGCCTTGCACTTGCACTTTAACTGGCCATGGTGAGCTGGTGTACTCCGCCTGTTAGAGCGGGTCACCGAGCACACGCCATCTTGATCAGCGTTCTAGTCGACCCATAACGCTCCTCCCTATTTAAGGAGAGGGAAAGCAAGAGTGCAGCGCACGAGCCGAAGGCACGCCAAAGGCAAGCCCGTCTGCGCCAGTCCGCGCACCGACCACGCACAGCGCCAGTCATGCTGCCGGACAGGAACACTGCCTGAATGGGAATGCTAGCTGAGCTACTCGAGGGAGCAACTACTTACTTTAGGTGAGCAAGTTGGTGTGGGCCATAAAGATGAGGAACTGAGTGAGGGCTGGTTCTCCTTGCCGAATGCGATATCAGACACATCAGTTAGTCTCAAATGTGGCCTAGTCAATGTCAGATCCCTAATAAAACATCATCTGGAAATACATATGCTGCTGGAAGGCCATGATCTGGATGCTGTGTTTCTAACAGAAACATGGACACGATCGGACTCGGAAGTCGAATTGGGGCTAGCCTGCCCCCCCGAGTTATAAAGTATTCCATAAACCTAGGCTAAGTGGGAGGGGAGGAAGGGTGGGAGTGGTATATAAAGAGAAATGGAACTTTGCCCCTATAATTGTTGATGAAGTAGAGGGCATTGAGATGTTAGGATTCTCCCTTAAAGATGCCAAAGGTCAACTGTGTTCTGGCATAGTGTGTTACAGACCCCCTGTAGGACAGAACCCTCAGTACCAAGCTCTAATTGACACCATTTATAATATGTCACTTACCCATGCCAGAATGATTATTCTGGGTGATTTTAATCTTTGGGAAAATGGGAATCTTGGCCCTGCCTTGAGAGAACTACTGCAAGCATGTGAGAATATAAACATGCAACAACTGGTTCGACAACCAACACATCAGGGAGGCCACGTATTAGATTTAATATTTGCAAAGCACACGGAGGTAGAGGTGGGAGAGATACTGCAGTTGGATTGGACCAATCATTTTTTAGTTCAATTCTTGTTAACACCTCCTAAAATGAGTAAGAGAATCTCTCACTCGAGTAATACCCGACAGGGAAGGGAATGGGCTAAGCTGTTGAAACTGGAACAATTTCCGTTATGCAATGAAAAGAGCCCTTTTGACATTTGTAAACCTGTGGAAGAAAATTACCTTAATTTCTGCAGCCAGATTAATCATACGCTCGACCAACTAGTCCCAGCGAAAAAATTAAAAAACAGGGATAAACCATCAGCCCCATGGTATGAAGAGGAATTAAAAGCTCAAAGAAAAGAATGCAACGGGCAGAGAGGAAATGGAGGAAACTCTATGAGGAAAAGGACAAAATAGCCCTGAAATCAGCACTGAATACATATAAAAGAACAATTGATAAGGCCAAAGCTGAGTACTATGAGAGAATTATCTTACAGGCACCTAATAGGGTTAGAACCATATTCAACATAGTGAAAGATTTATCCAAACCTGAATGTGTGAAAAACAAGATTGTAGCCACGCAAGAGCTATGTGATGGCCTTGCAGTGTTCTTTGAGGAGAAAATTAACAAAATCATTGATGGCCTGGAACCTAACAAGGGAATTGGGATGAACAATGGAATTAGTTCATCGGATTCAGCGACGACAAGGAAGCAGGAAGAGGGAGTCGATAAAGTTAAAAAGGCGATTCTGGATCAGTTTTTGGTCCCCACAGAGGAGGAGTTTGATAAAATAGCACTAAGTGTCTCCTCTGGATCTCCACTGGACCCACTTTCGCATAAGCTGTGGAAAAAATTTAATATAGAGCTATTCCCCCGGCTTTATCAAATTTGTTGTCAGTCACTGAGTAGTGGTCTGGTCCCTGGCTGCTGGAAGAAGGCCATGGTGACCCCCTTACTGAAAAAAGACACACTTGATCCTCTATGCCCATCGAATTATAGACTTATCTCACTGCTGCCATATCCAGTAAAGATCCTGGAGCGGCTAGTCAGCAAAGCTCTCTCTCAATTTTTAGAAGAGAATCATCTATTAGACGAGGTCCAGTTCGGGTTTCGGCCAGCACACGGCACTGAGACAGCCCTGGTGACAGTTCTAGATGAGCTAAGAATGAGTGCTGACACCGGTCAAGCGGTCATACTAGTATTACTTGATATGTCGGCCGCATTTGATACGCTTAATCATAACATTTTACTTAAAAGGCTTAAGGAATTTGGAGTCTAGGGCATGGCGCTCAACTGGCTTCAGTCATACCTGTCAGATAGACAGCAGGCAGTGGCTATTCCACCCTTTGTATCAAAAAATCACTCCATACAGCACGGAGTCCCTCAGGGATCAGCAATAAGCCCGATTTCATTTAATATCTACCTGCGCCCTCTTATCTCTATTATTAAATCTTATGGAATTGAAGTAGTGAATTATGCGGACGATACGCAGCTTGTATTCTCATTAGAAGGTTCTCAAGCAGTATCATTGGAAAGATTCCATGAGTGCATGTTAAGAATCACAAACTGTCTCAGGGACAATTCACTACAATTTAATGGAGATAAAACCGAAATTGTACATTGCACAGTGAATAAAATTTCTCGTCCACTGCCAGCTGACTTTTGGCCTACTCCAACAGATAATACACTGAGTCCATCTAAGATGGTGCGTAATCTGGGGGTATTATTTGAGAGTAGTCTACAGTTAGACTCAAACGTAAACAAAACAGTCGGCACCTGCGTATCTTTGATTAGAGCGTTACGGAAAATACTCCCGCTACTACCATCTTCCGCTAGGTCACAGGTGGTGAGGAGTGTCATTTTGAGCAGGTTGGATTACTGCAATGCACTGTTACTTGGAGCACCAATGTCTTTGATTTATAAGCTGCAAAGAATTCAAACAATAGCAGCTAAGCTAGCATTAAAAAATCAACGCAGGTCCTCTGCGTCTTTATCTTTGAAGGATCTCCACTGGCTGCCAATTCTGCAAAGAGTACAATTTAAAGCACTCTGTATTGTTCATAGGGCAGTACATGGAGTGGGACCCAGACCACTGCAGAGCAAATTTAATTGGTATATTCCAGTTAGAAACCTGCGCTCATCATCCGCCAAACTGGTGTGTACAACCAGATTCAAAAATACCCGGATGGGAGGCAGATCATTTAGCTCTGTAGCCTCGCGTCTGTGGAACAAATTACCAATGGACCTTAGACAAACTGAAAATTTGTTAAATTTTAGAAAAAAGCTGAAAACATGGCTGTTTCCCAGGGACTAGTATAGTATAGTCGTAGCCTTCAGTCCTTTCAGCCCCCATGATTACAGCCAAGTATAGTGTCAGTACGGTAAGCTTAGTGCCAGGATACCCGTTGGGTGACAGAGCGCTATACCAGTCCTTTATACATACATACATTCATAAAACCCCTAGGGAGTCACAGAGTGACCTGCTATAGACAGGGCCACTGTTGGAGGCTGTGGAAGACGGGATTGACTTCCTAGAATCAGAGTCACTTCCGGGTCATCAGCAGTAGAGTATATTTTGGCCTTGTGTCTGACACATCTCAGGTTTGCATTGGCTTTCCTTTGCCCTCAGCCTCGTCACTCCTTCTTTGCTTGTGGCTTTCCCTCCTCTGTTTGTCAGTATTTGTAGGTCTGTCTTGCTCTTCTGAAAGATTTTTTGTTCTTTGACATTCTGGGTATCAGCTCTGGTATCTAGGTCTATGTCCAGTATTCCCACAGCCCCTGCCTGCAGCAACTTTGACGGGCACCTCCGGGTTCGAGTTTTCTAACCCAATGATTCTGGGCTCAAACGCACTTGGGGCATATGTACAAGGAAATGGTGCAGCGCTGCAGAAAAGTTTGCAACGCCGCGCCATTTCCAAAACGCTGGGATGCACCGTATTTACAAGAATACAGTAGGAAGGTGTCCCTTCCTGCACATAAACAATCAATAATGGCGATTTGCTACTTCTATGTGTGCTGCATTCTGCGGCACACATACAAGTAGCAAATCGCTATTATTTAATTATTGTTTATGTGCAGGAAGGAAAACCTTCCTGCACAAAAACAATCATTAATGGCTTTTTATTCTTCCAGCACACATAGAAAAACCAAAACTAGGAGAAATAAAAGTATTACTCCTCGTTGTGCCATTCTAATGTCTGCTTTTGCATGGTGTTAGTTTTTGGCGCTGCACAAATTTACACCTCCTTGGAAATCTGGCGCAGCATCAAAAAGCAATGGGTGTTGTGATGGAACACGCACATCAACAACCATTGCACGCCCCTTTCACGCAGACAGCTGCGTGAAAGGGTACCATATTTACGAAGTGGCGTTAAGCCACGAAAAATGGCGAAACGCCACTTTATAACTATATAGAACAGGGCACTGCCCCACCGGAATGTCGGTAAAAGTGTCTTCCGGTGGCGCAATCCCCTTGTAAAGATGCCCCTTGGACTTTTGACTTGTAGGGGCAGATTTACAAGCCCCTTGCGCCACTTTTACATCACTTTTAACATGGGAAAAGTGACGCAAAAGTGGCGCAAGGGGCTTGTAAATCTGCCCCGTAGTGTTTCTCCCAGAGTTACAGCTGAAATACCCCAACTCTTAATGAGGGAGACATCAGACATCCCACATCCGCTGCCCTTTTCTCAGTCTCTCATATTTAATTTGTGTTTAGTTTACTGGATAGCATCCTATATCAACACCATATACACCCAATAAACACATTTACCAGCTAAATATAATATTGAAGGAGAGGGGCAGAGAGTGCAGCAAAGGTCCTGGGAAGAGGGTGTCCTTTATTCCATTGTCTCTTTCTCTTCGGCTCGGCCTTTGTTCCCATGCCTGTCTCGCTCTAATTCCAACTCTCTTATTCTCTCTCTCTCTCTCTCTCTCCCTCCCTTGGTTCCTGATAAAACTGCCCGTCACACACCTCTCTCTCTTTTCCACTCCGCAAAATGTCAATTCTGCCCCCCCTCTCTCTCTCTCTTTCTAGGTGTCTCTCTCTTTCCTCCCCCCTCTCTCTCTGAAGCAGATGCGGATAGTGTTTTTTCCTCTTACTAGATTCAGTTCTTGTTCAGTTAATAAATCTATCTGAATACAGGCAAACTTTCCCAAGGGAGAGATCTATGGTAATAAAACTGTGAAGTCTCGTGAGGGATGGGTAAAACCGCAGAAGAGGAGCTCGGGGGAGATGTTTGCAGTCTGTGATCAGGAGGGAGCTGGGGATAGGGGGCGCGAGACCCTCAGAATGGAAGTAGAGAAGTCTGCAGGGGCACGCCATTTGGCTCGTCCGCACATCGGGCCACTTTTTAAGCGTAGATGAGCACATGTAGTCAACACTGATGATGTCAACACTGTGGGAGAAACGAACAGAAGTCATGCAGCACGTCACAGGAAAAGCAATAAGGCATGGCAGATGCAGGGGGCTGAGGGACGAAAGGGCATGTGTCATGCTGGAGCCGAGCAATGTAATGAGCAGAGAGTAATTAGGAATCACAGAGGGACTGAGAACAGAAGGGGCAGGGGTCATGGACTGAGGAAGGAAGCAGCAGGGGTCATGGACTGAGGATGGAAGGAGCAGGGGTCATGGACTGAGGATGGAGGGAGCAGGGGTCATGGACTGAGGGTGGAAGAAGCAGGGGTCATGGACTGAGGATGGAAGGAGCAGAGGTCATGGACTGAGGATGGAGGGAGCAGGAGACATGAACTGAGGGTGGAAGGAGCAGAGGTCATGGACTGAGGATGGAGGGAGCAGGAGTCATGAACTGAGGGTGGAAGAAGCAGGGGTCATGGACTCAGGGTGGAAGAAGCAGAGGTATTGGACTGAGGATGGAAGGAGCAGGGGTCATGGACTGAGGATGGAGGGAGCAGGGGTCATGGACTGAGGGTGGAAGAAGCAGGGGTCATGGACTGAGGATGGAAGGAGCAGAGGTCATGGACTGAGGATGGAGGGAGCAGGAGTCATGAACTGAGGGTGGAAGAAGCAGGGGTCATGGACTGAGGATGGAAGGAGCAGAGGTCATGGACTGAGGATGGAGGGAGCGGGAGTCATGGACTGACGGTGGAAGAAGCAGGGGTCATGGACTGAGGATGGAAGGAGCCGAGATCATGAACTGAGGATGGAAGGAGCAGGAGTCATGGACTGAGGGTGGAAGGAGCAGGGGTCATTGTCTGAGGGTGGAAGGAGCAGGGGTCATGGACTGAGGGTGGAAGGAGTAGGAGTCATGGACTAAGGGTGGAAGAAGCAGGGGTTATGGACTGAGGATGGAGGGAGCAAGAGTCATGGACTCAGGGTGGAAGAAGCAGAGGTATTGGACTGAGGATGGAAGGAGCGGGAGTCATGGACTGAGGATGGAAGGAGCGGGAGTCATGGACTGAGGATGGAAGGAGCAGGAGTCATGGACTGAGGATGGAAGGAGCGGGAGTCATGGACTGAGAATGGAAGGAGCAGGGGTCTTGGACTGAGGATGGAAGGAGCGGGAGTCATGGACTGAGGTTGGAAGGAGCGGGAGTCATGGACTGAGGATGGAAGGAGCAGAGGTCATGGACTGAGGATGGAAGGAGCGGGAGTCATGGACTGAGGATGGAAGGAGCGGGAGTCATGGACTGAGGATGGAAGGAGCGGGAGTCATGGACTGAGGATGGAAGGAGCGGGAGTCATGGACTGAGGATAGAAGGAGCAGAGGTCATGGACTGAGGATGGAAGGAGCAGGGGTCATTGACTGAGGATGGAAGGAGCGGGAGTCATGGACTGAGAATGGAAGGAGCAGGGGTCTTGGACTGAGGATGGAAGGAACGGGAGTCATGGACTGAGGGTGGAAGGAGCGGGAGTCATGGACTGAGGATGGAAGGAGCAGAGGTCATGGACTGAGGATGGAAGGAGCGGGAGTCATGGACTGAGGATGGAAGGAGCGGGAGTCATGGACTGAGGATGGAAGGAGCAGAGGTCATGGACTGAGGATGGAAGGAGCGGGAGTCATGAACTGAGGATGGAAGGAGCAGAGGTCATGGACTGAGGAT
Organism: Calotriton arnoldi; assembly: GCA_963921515.1. Classification (NCBI taxonomy): domain Eukaryota; kingdom Metazoa; phylum Chordata; class Amphibia; order Caudata; family Salamandridae; genus Calotriton; species Calotriton arnoldi. The sequence goes on from CAWUFW010000019.1 coordinate 3,341,316, forward strand.
GGAAGGAGCGGGAGTCATGGACTGAGGATGGAAGGAGCGGGAGTCATGGACTGAGGATGGAAGGAGCAGAGGTCATGGACTAAGGATGGAAGGAGCGGGAGCCATGGACTGAGGATGGAAGGAGCCGGAGTCATGGACTGAGAATGGAAGGAGCGGGAGTCATGGACTGAGGATGGAAGGAGCGGGAGTCATGGACTGAGGATGGAAGGAGCGGGAGTCATGGACTGAGGATGGAAGGAGCAGAGGTCATGGACTGAGAATGGAAGGAGCAGAGGTCATGGACTGAGAATGGAAGGAGCGGGAGTCATGGACTGAGGATGGAAGGAGCAGGGGTCATGGACTGAGAATGGATGGAGCGGGAGTCATGGACTGAGGATGGAAGGAGCGGGAGTCATGGACTGAGGATGGAAGGAGCGGGAGTCATGGACTGAGGATGGAAGGAGCGAGAGTCATGGACTGAGGATGGAAGGAGCAGAGGTCATGGACTGAGAATGGAAGGAGCAGAGGTATTGGACTGAGGATGGAAGGAGCAGAGGTCATGGACTGAGAATGGAAGGAGCGGGAGTCATGGACTGAGGATGGAAGGAGCAGGGGTCAAGGACTGAGAATGGAAGGAGCAGGGGTCATGGACTGAGGATGGAAGGAGCGGGGGTCATGGACTGAGGGTGGAAGAAGCGGGAGTCATGGACTGAGGATGGAAGGAGCAGGGGTTATGGACTGAGGATGGAGGGAGCGGGGTCACGGACTGAGAATGGAAGGAGCGGGAGTCATGGACTGAGGATGGAAGAAGCAGGAGTCATGGACTGAGGATGGAAGGAGCAGGGGTCATGGACTGAGGATGGAAGGAGCGGGAGTCATGGACTGAGGATGGAGGGAGCGGGGTCACAGACTGAGAATGGAAGAAGCGGGAGTCATGGACTGAGGATGGAAGAAGCGGGAGTCATGGACTGAGGGTGGAAGAAGCAGGGGTTATGGAATGAGGATGGAGGGAGCGGGGTCACGGACTGAGCATGGAAGAAGCAGGGGTCATGGACTGAGGATGGAAGGAGCAGGAGTTAAGGACTTAGGGTGGTAGAAGCAGGGGTCACAGACTTAGGGTGGAAGGAGCAGGGGTCACGGACTGAGGATGAAGCAGCGGGTCATGGTCTTAAGATGGAAGAAGCAGGGGTCTTGGGCTGAGAATGGAAGAAGCAGGGGTCATGGACTGAGGATGGAGGGAGCAGGAGTCATGAACTGAGGGTGGAAGAAGCAGGGGTCATGGACTGAGGATGGAAGGAGCAGAGGTCATGGACTGAGGATGAAAGGAGCGGGAGTCATGGACTGAGGATGGAAGGAGCGGGAGTCATGGACTGAGAATGGAAGGAGCGGGAGTCATGGACTGAGAGTACAAGAAGCAGGGGTCATGGACTGAGGATGGAGGGAGCGGGAGTCATGAACTGAGGATGGAAGAAGCGAGGCTCACGGACTGAGGGTGGAAGAGGCAGGGGTCATGGACTGAGGATGGAAGAAGCAGGGGTCTTGGGCTGAGAAAGTAAGAGGCATGGGTCATGGACTGAGAGGGGAAGAAGCAGGGGTCTTGGACTGAGGATGGAAGGAGCAGGAGTCATGGACTAAGGGTGGAAGAAGCAGTGGTCATGGACTGAGGATGGAGGGAGCAGGGTCACAGACTGAGGATGGAAGAAGCAGGGGTAATGGACTGATGGTGGAAGGAGCAGGGGTCATGGACTGAGGGTGGAAGGAGCAGGAGTCATGGACTGAGGGTGGAAGAAGCAGGGGTCATAGACTGAGGATGGAGGGAGAGGGGTCACAGACTGAGGATGGAAGAAGCAGGGGTCATGGACTGAGGGTGGAAGAAGCAGGGGTCATGGACTGAGGGTGGAAGAAGCAGGGGTCATGGACTGAGGGTGGAAGGAGCAGGGGTCATGGACTGAGGGTGGAAGGAGCAGGAGTCATGGCCTGAGGGTGGAAGAAGCAGGGGTCATAGACTGAGGATGGAGGGAGAGGGGTCACAGACTGAGGATGGAAATAGCAGGGGTCATGGACTGAGGGTGGAAGAAGCAGGGGTCATGGACTGAGGGTGGAAGAAGCAGGGGTCATGGACTGAGGGTGGACAGGGCAGGGGTGATGAAGGAAGTAAATAATGTTGTAGTACGGATTATGCAGGGGTCGTGCAGATACTGGTCATGCAGTTCATATGACCATGGTCATCTTTGAGGAAGGGAGGCATGAGGAGAGCCGAGATCAGGCAGGGATCATACAGGGGTTGGGAGAGGGCTGGGGCAGGAGCAGAACATTCTAGTGTCCCTTTTACATTTCCCTTTCAGAAGATTCTCAATCTCGGCATATTGTAGCGTTAAGAAACCTCTCTGGTGAATGTACGCTTTCCAGATGCATCTGGTGTGCAGTGTTTTCATAACTACTATCATACCAGGGTCTGCATTACGACCAGGGTGCCCACAGAATGGCAAGAATTACCCTCATCGTGCCAGGTCCAGTGTTACACCTGAGTTCTGTACGACAGATTCAGACACCCTCCCCCCAACACACACACACATACACACAAACACACACACACACACCGTTTCATCATTCCAGTGACATTAACCTGCCAGTGATCACAAACAGGATGGATGGCCATTCAGATAGCTAAACCTCATTGGCTGAGAAGGTGTCTCCCCAGTCACAATAGCGCAAATTGAGGATCTTATACAGACTACCAAATCCGGATCACCTGATGATCCATGCCCTCCCTCAGTGCTTAAACCCATCTCAGACCCCATAGCCACTAAACTGACTGCTCTTTTCAATTCCATGTTCACCTCAGGTATCTTCCCTACTGTTTGGGAAGGGGCGTCCATTCTTCCGCTCTTAAAAAAACCTAATATTGACCTGGAAGATCCGGCTAATTATCGGCCCATCTCCAGATGCCCCTTTCCCTCCAAAATAATTGAAAAGATCATGAACACTTAATTGAATCAGTTTATCAAAGAGAATAACTGTCTTGATCCCACTCAATTTGGGTTCAGATCGGAACATAGCACTGAGACAGCCCTCCTTAGGGCCAGTGATGAACTAAAGTTAATCCTGGATGATGGCGGATTGGCCGCATTGATGTTGCTAGATCTATCGGCGGCCTCTGACACGGTGGACCACTCCATCTTGGTCCACCATTTGGAAGCAATTGGCATAAAAAATCTAGCCTTAAAATTACTTACATCCTTCCTTACTGATAGGGAAAATGTGGTCAAATTAGAGACTTTGTCTAAATATTTTTCTTTGCCCTGTGGAGTTCCACAGGGTTCATCACTCAGCCCTACTCTTTTTAATATTTTCGTTGCAGAACTGGCCCCTCTTATTCAATCATTCGGCTTCTCACTCACATCCTACGCAGACGACATGCAGATCGTGATTTCCGCTTCTAACAACTCCAACGTTACTAGCCATCGAATCCAGAATTGCATGAGACAAATCAGCACCTGGATGAACAAGCACTGCCTTAAGCTTAATTCTGAAAAGACTGAGGTAATCTTGTTCGGAAATAATCCAAACTTCTGGTCAGCACCCTGTTGACTGGCAGAAATGGGACTACTCTCCGCCCCCACCAATAAAGCCAAGAGTCTTGTGGTCATCCTGGATGATAAATTAAATCTTGGTAAGCAAATCAACACAGTTATTTCATCTTCTTACTACACTCTCAGAATCCTCAAGAAAACATTAACTTTCCTTCCCATCAGTGCCAGGATGACAGTCATTTCCACCTTAATACTATCTGAATTAGACTATTGTAATGGCTTATACAATTGCCTGCAGGCTCAATATGTTGACAAACTTCAAGTTCTTCAGAACTCAGCAGCAAGACTTCTGCTGGGACTGCCCAAGCATCATTCGGTCTCTCTTGCCATAAAAGATCTTCACTGGCCAAAAGTAAGGAATAGGATCACATTTAAATCTCTCTGTTTTTCCTACAAGGCCCTCCGTGACTTGGGACCAGTCTTTCTGAGGAAAGCCTTCACATGGTACATTCCCACAAGAAATCTTAGATCAATGGGGTCTTTTAAAATAAACACCGTTAGTTGCAAAAAATCTAAATGGGGAGGAAGCAGCTTCCTAGCAGGAGCAACCAAACAGTGGAATCTCCCCCCTTTTCATATTAGATCAGCTCCCTCCCTTCTACAATTCAGAAAATCTCTAAAAACCTGGCTCTTCAACCAGTAGTTTTCTTTTCTCACTTGCTCTGCTCTCTGATTAGCGCCAATACGCCCCCGGGTATACGTTGCGCTCTACAAGTTTTTTTTAACATAACATAACACTCTCTCTTTCTGTCTCTCTTTCCTTCTCTCTCTCTTCATGTCTCTCTCTCTCTCTCTCTTTCTGTCTGTCTCTCTTTCTCTTTCTCTTTCTATTTCTCTCTCTCAGGCATTCAGAGACACTCAGAAGCACCATTGGAGTTTTTTTTATACTTACCTTGTGATGAGCGACTTTAAAACACTCTCTCCGGCCGCTTTACATCTCCTTCACCAAGCTCATGCTTCCCACAATATGGCAGGCTCTCATCGCACAAACAGCTACAACCAACACCCACAGACCACGCAAGAAATCTACGGATCATCCCAGATGGCAAGCTCAGCATGACGGCTCAAGTCAACATAGTGTGCACCTCCTGCTTCCACAGCCTACGCGTGATGCAAAAGATTGCCTCAGAACACCATAAGGACTGTCGCGCAGGCACTCATCGCCAGTAGGCTGGACTGCAGCAACACTCTCTATACCACAATCTCCATAGAACTCTTACACAGACCATATAGAACACCACTGCAAGACTCATTCCTCCCATGCCACACCCACATCACACCGCAGCTCAGGAAGCTTTCCTGGTTCCCCATTCACAAATGCAGCCAATTCAGCCTTCTCATGCACACATACAAAGCCCTACACAACACAGGACCAGAATACCTGAACAGATGCATACACTTTCACCAACCCACCAGACACCTACACTCTGCCTCACTCTCATTCACACACACTCTCCACATCCACAAAAGCAAAACTGGAGGGTACTCATTGTCCTACTTCTCACTCAAGACATTTAATGACCTCCCTCAACACATCAGAGCCTCTTCCTCATTTCTTGAGTTCTGCAAGAAACTGAAGAGATGGTTCTTTGTTTAAGCACTGTGCGGGCTACACACGTACACCTGCCCAAGCGCCTGGATACTCTCTGGGGTGATCAGTGTGCTATACAAATCAATATAACATAACACTCTACACCACTCTATGCCACTTCACTCTAGGCCACTCTATGACACTCCACTCCACGACACTCTATGCCACTATTGTCCACTCTAAGCTCCTTCACCCTATGACACTCTCATTTACTGCACTCTCCTCCACTCCATTCCATGACACTCTACACCACTCCACTCTATGACACTCTATGACACTCTACTCCACTCTATGACACTCCACTCCCCTCCCCTCTACTATACTCTACTACACTCCACTGTATGACACTTTAGTCCACTCTATGCCACTATACGCCTCTCCACTCTAGACATCTCTATGCCACTCCATTCTACGCCACTCTACTCAACTCCACTCCAGCGCTCTAGTACACTCTAAGCCACTCCACTTTAAGACTTTACTCTACTCAGGCCACTCCACTCTATGACTTTACACCACTCTACACCACTCCTTGACACTCTACTCTATGGCACTCTACTCTACAACCCTCCACTCTTCTCCACTCCACGACACTCCAGGCCATGACACTCCACAACACTCCTCTCCACTCTACAACACTCTATTCCACTCTTCGCCACTCCACTCACAACAATCCACTCTACACCACTCTCCTTTACGCCACTAAGTTTTAGCCATGATGAACAGCAGCCACGCTGGTGTACACCATGACTATAACACATTGGCAAAGCCAATAGCTCTTGCATAGCCAATACCTATTGGCTTTGCCAATGCTTGTTGTTACTGGTATGCAACGTATAGAAGGAATTACCCATTGAGTTAAGAAAATGAATATCAGAATTGAATTTTTTTTAAAGTTGAAAACTTTTCTGTTCTAATAGGATACTAGCAGTTTTAGGTTATGCTATTTACTGCAGTGCTGGGACGTCTCCGTTGAAGCAGGTGTTGCGATATACAAATTACATTTAATTCGTTCATTCTTTCATTTCATACTTTGGGCTCCGACAAGTGTCCCCTGGTTTAAAGTGGCCCAAGACCCAAGGCCGTTCTGAATGGGAGAGTGTTTCTATCCTCCAGGGCTGTGCCATAAAAGCTGAAACAGGCAAAAATAAGTATGAGCTCCCTCTAGTGTTCATATGCAGAAGGTGCAGCAGAAGGAAGTTGGGCTTCCTCTAGTGTTCAGACTCAGTAGATGCAAGAGAAGGAAGGGGAGCTCTCTCTAGTGTTTAAAGAAAGGTCATGTAGTAGGAGGAAGATAGGTGGAATCTCGTGTTCAGATGTAGGGGGTGCAGCATAAAGAAGTTGAGCTCCCTCTAGTGTTCAGACTCAGTCAGTAGATGCAAGGGAAGGATGGTGAGCTCCCTCTAGTGTTCAGATGCAGGAGGTGCAGCACAAGGAAGATTCATTGTCTTTCGTGTTCAGATGCAGGAGATACACGTTCAGAAAGATGATCTCCCTCTAGTGTTCAGACTCAGTCAGTAGATGCAAGAGAAGGATGATGAGCTCCCTCTAGTGTTCAGATGCAGGAGGTGCAGCAGAAGGAAGTTCAGCTTCCTCTAGTGTTCAGTCTCAGTAGATGCAAGAGAAGGAAGTTGAGCTCCCTCTAGTGTTCAGATGCAGGAGGTGCAGCACAAGGAAGATTCATTGTCTTTAGTGTTCAGATGCAGGATGTGGAGCGGAAGGATGATGAGCTCTAGTTTTCTCAGACACGAAAGTTAGATGTAGGTGGTGCAGCAGGAGAAAGACAAGCGCCCTGTAGCCTTCAGATGCAGGAGATGTAGGAGGTCAATCAGCGGTCTGGTTTTCGGAGATAGATGATGCAGCAGCAAGGCAAGAAGATGCATTTAGTGTTCAAATGCAGGAGGGGCGACGTAATGAAGATGAGCGCCCTCTAGTGTTCACAGATAGGGGAGCGAGTGATGCTGGAAGTGCAAAAGAAGGAAGTTAAGCCCCCTCTAGTGTTCAGATGCTGGCAATGCAGCAGGAGGAATGAGCTCCCTCTAGTGTTCGGAATGAGGAGATAAATGTTCAGAAAGATGAGCGCCCTCTAGTGTTCAGATGCTGACAGTGCTGGAGGAGGAAGATGAGCTCCCTCTAGTGTTCAGAATGAGGAAATACAAGATCATAGAGATGAGCTCCCTCTTGTGTTCAGAATGAGGAGATACGAGATCAGAAATATGAGCTTCCTTTAGTGTTCAGATGCTGGGGGAGGAAGATGAGCTCCATCTGAATGAGGAGATACAAGATCAGAAATATGAGCTCCCTCTAGTATTCAGAATGAGGAGATACACGTTCAGAAAGATGAGCTCCATCTAGTGTTCAGATTCTGGCAGTGCGACAGGAGGAAGATGAGCTCCCTCTAGTGTTCATATTCTGGCAGTGCGACAGGAGGAAGATGAGCTCCCTCTAGTGCTCAGATTCTGGCAGTGCGACGGGAGGAAGATGAGCTACGCTAGTGTTCAGATGCTGACAGTGCAGGGGAAGGAACATGAGCTCCCTCTAGTGTTCAGAATGAGGAGATACAAGATCAGAAAGATGAGATCCATCTAGTGCTCAGATTCTGGCAGTGCGACGGGAGGAAGATGAGCTACGCTAGTGTTCAGATGCTGACAGTGCTGGGGAAGGAACATGAGCTCCCTCTAGTGTTCAGAATGAGGAGATACAAGATCAGAAAGATGAGCTCCTTCTAGTGTTCAGATGCTGGCAGTGCAGCAGGAGGAACGAGCTCCCCCTAGTGTTCAGAATGAGGAGATACAAGGTCAGAAATATGAGCTCCCTCTGGTGCTCAGAATCAGGAGATGCATGAGAAGGAAAGTGAGCTTCCTCTCGTGTTCAGAGAAAAGTGATGCAGGAGAAGGCAGATGTGCTGCATCAAATGTTCAGATGAGGAATTGCAGCAGAAAGAAGATGAACTTCCTCTAGTGTTCAGAGACAGGAGATGCAGGAAAAGGAAGATGTGCTCCATCAAGCCTTCAGATGCAGGACACATAGGAGGAGGGTGAGCCTCCTCTAGTTGTCAGAGATAGCAGATGCAGCTGCAAGGTGATGAGGTGCATTTACAGTTCAGTTACAGGAAGTGTACTAGATGGACAATTATATCCCTTGAGGAGAGGAGGTGAGCACCTTGTATAAACCAATCACTGTGCCTGTAACAAAGTTTTGATTTAAATCAGTAACAAATAGCATGTAAAATATGATAGAACTCTTTGGGAAAAAAAAGGCTTTTAATCAACATTTCTTTCTCAATGTAACATATTAGATTATATCAGTGTTGTGTAACGTTTATTGAATATAATAATTTCTAAACATACCCTCAGAATTTTCAAGAATACTAATGTGCCTTCACAATGCTCCCATGAGTCAGCCATGAAAGCCATCAGTGTTTCATTTGCACTTCATCTATGGCCAATGTTGTTGACATGTGTGAAACAGCATTATTGGCAGAAGTGCTGGGATTTAAGCCCAGTTTAACATCTGCTCTGTGCAATTCAGCCTCTGGATGGATGTCTCCTTTAATCTCCCATCAACCACAAGGTGTTCAACTCAAAGGTAAATTAGTGCACAGTTTAAGAAATGCAAACCTCTTGTTAAATCTATACAGCGCACTACAGAGTAAAACACTCTTTCTAGAAAGTGCATTTGGGAGTATTGAGTGCTGGTGTGGAGACAGTGTGCTCCCTCCCCCTTGTGTCGATTGGCTCCTTCCTGAGTTATTGGGCTGACGAGCACTTTGGGATGCACCTGCACTCTGGGAGGGGTGCCCAAACCTGAAAAGTCTGTGAGCAGCATTGTTACCACCCCACATTTAAAGTGTAACTCTCACTGAAGAAGGATAAATCTCCTGAAACGTGTCTAGAGATACGCAGCACTGGATGCACCAACAATGGTGAAAACTAAAGATTTTCAACTAAAATGAATGTTATCATGCAATCCATTTACCAAAATGCACTTGGGTGAAATGTGTGCTGGTGGCACCAGGCAGTATGCTCCCCCCACCCTACTCTTTGACCACCAATGATACACTGATCTTACCAACATCCTAAACTGACTGAAGGCTGCCTCTTATAAAGATAATATTTTACTGTCATCCATCATTAAATATCTTAAAGGACCTGCCTGCACAACCCTTCTCAACATCATCAACTCCTCACTCAACCAAAGAACCTTCCTGGATGCCCTGAAGATGGGAGCGATTCTAGCTCTGCTAAAGAAACTTCTGTGGGCTCTGGTGATCTTGTCAGGTTCTTTCATCATAAAAAAGGTCAAGAAAGCAGTCTTCAGCCAACTACTGAAGGAGATCAACAAGGGAAACAGCGTTTACATCACATGCGATACATCGCATGCCATTACAACGCAGTCGTTACAATGACCGCGTTGTTACATCGCGGACCATTATATCGCAAGTCGTTACAACGACTTCCTGTAGTGGGCAGAAGGTGTTGGATTTAGTCCAGCGCGCCCCCTACAGCAAGTCGTTGTAACGACTTGCGATGTAATGGTTCGCGATGTAACAACGCGGTCGTTGTAACGACTGCGTTGTAATGGCATGCGATGTATCGCATGCATAGTAAAGAGATATATTCGATCAACAACAGCACTCTTCTACAGTACTACTGCCCCTGCATCAAATCCCTCTGAAGCTTAGAGACAGCGAGTCTTCAAGTAGGCAGTGATGCCCTCCGGATCTACGGCAGAAATGACATCGGCCCTCTGATCCTGCTCAGCCTCTCTCCAGCATTCAGCACAGTTGACCATCAAGCACTGCTCCACATCCTGGAAATATAGATAGGCTTCTCTGGCACAGTGCATCAATGGTTCACCTCTTACATCGGCGGCCACCACCAACTCGTAGAGGTAGGAACCACAAGTTCCCTGAAACACCCCATCGCCTGAAGAGTACCCAATGGATCAGCCATTATCTCCACCTTCCCCATGGAGCTTCTCTGATCCATCCTTACCCACAACATGAAGACCCATCACTATGCTGACAAAACTCAACTTTACCTCAAAACATCCCCTTCCAACAACTTTCAGCGATACAGAATATGCCTCAAGCTAGTCCTGAACTGGATGCCAAGTACCTAGCAGACCTAGGCCTGAATGGCTCCAACAAACAAATAATTACACACATTCACATCTGGCTACCCAACATGAACCTAGATGGTGTCACCCACTTTCAACTTACAGATTCTGTAAAATCACTTGGATTAACCCTCAACCTCACTTTCAAACAGCATATCACCAAAAACACAGCAATATAGTACCAGACCTTCTCTTGAAAAAGTGAAACCCTTTCTTAGAGAAGGTTATTTTGGAAAAAAAACATTGCAAGCCTGGTTAACTCACGCCTGGCTGGAGGCAGCCCTCTCCTCTGGCACCCCTGGAGGGAATCTTACTCACTGTGGGACATCTTATCTAGGACTTGAAGAAGTTCAGCCACATCACCTCCAGCCTGAAGGAATTAGACTGGCCCCACCTGTCTGTATCATCTTTAATACGAGTTGCATCACAAGACCATCGCAAACAATACCCATACAAACGTGGCCAAGAAACTCACCACCTCATGTGAGAGCACCACACGAGGAGTCACAAGTTCATCAAACTGGAGATGAAAAGTAGCGTATGTTGTTTTCACATGATTAAAATACTAAGGGGCAGATTTACAAGCCCCTTGCGTGACTTTTGCGCTGCAGTTGCGTCACTTTTTTGACGCAACAGCGGCGCAAACAATGCGGCCTATTTACAACGTGATGCATCTAGGGAGATGCGTCACGTTGTAAAGCCCTGCGTCACATTATACCTGCGTCAGGTATAATGGGGCAGATTTACAAGCCCCTTGCGCCTTCTTGCGCCGCTATTGCGTCACTTTTTTTGACGCAACGGCGGCGCAAAAAATGCGGCCTATTTACAACGTGACGCATCTAGGGAGATGCGTCACGTTGTAAAGCCCTGTGTCACATTATACCTGCATCAGGTATAATGTATGCAGGGTAGGCGTTCCCACGCAGGAAGGCCTCATAAAAGTGACTCAGTGAAATCTACAAGATTTCACTGCGTCACTTCTAGGGACGCCACTGCGTCAAAACCTTACGCCTGCTTGAAGCAGGCGTAAGGAGTGACGCAGTGTAGTGGGAATAGGCCTCAAAAAGCATTGCTGGAGTTGCGTCATGCTGGCGACACGACTCCAGCAATGCGTGACTTTTGCCCCAACAGATGCGTCAGAATTTCTGACGCATCTGTCAATCCTTGCGCCATGGTGCGCCGTATTGTAAATACGGTGGGGCAGATTTACGAGTCCTGGCGCATCCCTGCAAATCAGCAGGGATGCGCCAGGAAACGTGCGACAGGCAATGCTATCCTTGCGCCACCACGGATGCGCCGCATTTACAATGCGACGCGCCATGGAGCAAGGATAGGCAGATGCGTGTCGCATCTGCCGGCGTAAGGTTGGCGCAGTGCTGAAGTCGTGTCGCAGGCGCGACGCAACTCCAACACTGTGCCAACCCGGCCTATCTGCAACATGGTGCGTCACGCCTTACGCCTGCTTCAAGCAGGTGCAAGGTTTTGACGCAGCGGCGTCGGAAATGTGACCGAGTGCAATCTTGTAGATTTCACTCAGGCACTTTTCCGAGTCGTTCCTGCGCCGGAACGCCCACCCTGCGCCGGAACGCCCACATGAAACCTGACGCAGGTTTCATGTGGCGCAGAGCTTTACAACGTGACGCATCTCCCTAGATGCGTCACATTGTAAATCCGTCGCAGCATGGCGCTAGCTTTACGCCGCCGCCGCGTCACAAAAGTGACGCAACGGCGGCGCAAATGTGGCGCAAGGGGCTTGTAAATCTGCCCCGGTGCATCCATGGTGGCGCAAGGGTTTCTCAGTGTGGCGCAGGGAAAGTGACGCATCTCTAGAGATGCGTCACTTTCTTGTAAATCTGCCCCTAAACATTTACAAAACAACTCCCTTAAAAAAGACCAATACTGTTACTGAAAAAAAGATAAAAATAGAGCCAACAAAAACGCTGAGATTATAAAAACGGGTATTTGACACAAAAGCCGATGCAGAGTCCAAAATCATGAAGAATCCTTCTGGCTCGAAGGCCTTGCGTTGCTTTTGGGCGTACACCACCAGCGCCTTGTGGTATCACTCCTGTAGTTCCACGACAAGATGCGAAGATTGAAGTGCAAATGGTAAAGTGCAGACCGTGCAATAGGTGCAAGTCTAGGATTTAAAGTTTGCTTACATTGCTCGACCCCTCAGCTCTACTTGCCTTTAGCATAAACTTTATGAAAGATACCATCGCATGGGGTGAGTCCCCTTTTATGCAGAAAAGTAGTGCATGGCGGCACGATTATATGCCATGTTGGATAAAGATGTTCCAAAGTAAAGTCTTGCGTTCAGTGAGTAAAACAGGGCATATCAATAGGACACGAGTCTGGGGTTCTCTGGTTGATGGCAAAGTCTGCACTGTGGGGCAGATCTACAAGGAAGTGCCGCAGCGCGGCAACGCAAGCCCTTTGGCTGTGCATCGCTGCGGCACTTCCGAAGCACAGGAATGTGACATAATTACAATAATATGTCGCATCTCTGTGCTTCCCCCTGCGCTGGCGCACAAACTGCAGCCATGCGCCGGCCCAGGCACCCTTGCACCATGGTGCAAGGATGCCTGCGTCATGGGGAGATTGTTTTTGTGCAGGAAGGGGCACCTTTCAATGCGTGCTGTAGAATGCAGCACGCTTTGAAAGAGGAAAAAACAAGGAAAAATGAAAACATTTCTCCTCGTTGCGCCTCGCTACGCCTCCCCTGGGGAGGCGTAGCATTCAGACGCATTTCCAGATTTACGATTCCTCGTTAATCTGGAAATGTGTCTCGTTCCATGGGTGTTGCGTGGGAACACCCACAGCAACATGGAACGCCCCTTCCACGCAAAGTGCTGCGTGTGAAGGGGCCATATTTACAAGGAGAGGAAAAGTCACGCAGGGTGGCTTTTCCTCTCCTTGTAAATATGGAGAAGTGAAATGCGCCTCCAGTACGTCACAAAAAGTGACGTACTGGTGGCGCAGGGGGCTTGTAAATCTGCCCCTTAGAATGGAAGGCCTCGGATGCCATTTTGGGAGACAGTCAGTCCTTGAAAACAGCCCAAATCGTAAATGGAGCAGCTCGATTTTATAGAAGCATTTAAGTAGGACTGTTAAATAGCTCTGTGGTAGAGGATTTTTATAGGGACTAATGGACATCCATGCATGGCTTCTCTTGCTAACATTTAATGGAGATGAAGAATTACTGGAAGGAAATTCCAGGGGCAGGCGCCGGTCTGATCCACCGATGTACCCGGGATGTGGAACAACATCTCAACATCAAAACTGCTCTGACCCTTAAAGACATATCTTTAGCACGATCACCCGCACACTGGAATGTACCAGTTATCTCTCTTTCTGTGACCTATCTGAATTGTCCCAGCATCAAAACACAGACCCTGCATCAGGATCAGATATAATGGGGTTCTTCTCTTGGGGATTCCTAGCTTACAGTCTCCTAAAAGTAGGGGGCAAACATCACAGTTTCAGATTCACAGAAGACAGTCAGGTATGTAACTGGGCCGTGAGTCTGGGCAAACAACCTTTTCTCAACGCTAAAGTACAGTTGTCACGGACTTCCAGGCAGTGCAGGATGTTTGTAGGATGGGTTAACATCTAAGGGGCATATTAACAAGGGGGCGATATGAAATTATCGCCGCTTTTGCGCCCGTTTTCGGGCGAAAAGCGGCGATAATTTCATCGCCTTATCAGCAAAGACACGCTATCGCGTGTTTTGCTGACATAGCGCCCGTTCCCAGCACGCCTAACTTTGCATCGCTAATGAGATGCAAAGTAGGTGTGGCTGTGAAACCAAACAGGCATAATATCGCGAAGGCAGCTTCGCGATATTATCAAGGAGGGTTAGCGATCTTTTAAATCGCGTTAAGTATGCCTTAACGCAGGAATTTAACGTCTGTTAAATTCCTGACTAAGGCATACTTAACATGGGGGGTGGATTCTGTGGCTAAGAATACAGGCCCTATCATCTAGATATCGCCGTTTTCCATGGTGGAAAACGGCGATATCCACGCTATCTCTGGAATTTTATCGCCTCGGCGATGCGCGTTGTTGATAACGCGCTAACCGGGCGATAAATCACAGAGATAGCCGGCGATAAATATGCAAGCGCTAAGCGCGCTTTGCGATATTTATCGCCGGGCCTTGTTAATATGCCCCTAATACTCTGTGAGTACCAGAACCTCGTCTAGTTCATCATTGAAGGCCACGTGCCTTATACAGTGAGGTGGGAAGGAGCCCCCCCACTGGGATGCTTTGGGTTAATTTTGTTCACAATCATCTCCAATAGGAATCCTCATGCTGTGGTGAGCAAGTGAGGCTCGGAGTGCTGAGAATCCTTCTCCTGGGGTGAAATCACGTCTGTAACTATGGACGCCTCACATTCATCCTATCTAGTGCAAGCTGTCCATCACAGAGCATGAAATGCGCTCAGATACCCAGCTGTCAGACTGAAACCTTTAGGCTCCAGTAGTCTTGATTACATCAGGGGACAACATAATAGAGCCTGAGCTTGGGGATTGGATGAAGGAGGGGCACGACTGCTGAACCTTCCATAGGATAACACTGAAGGGAGACCCAAGGACGGAGAAGGAGCTGTCCATGGTGCTGAACCTCCACAGCATAACACTGAAGAGAGACCCGAGGGCGGAGGATCAGCTATCCATGGTGCTGAACCTCCACAGCATAACACTGAAGAGAGACCCGAGGGCGGAGGATCAGCTGTCCATGGTGCTGAACCTAGGATAACACTGAATGGAGAACCGAGGGTGGAGGACAGCTGTCCATGGTGCTGAACCTAGGATAACACTGAATGGAGAACCGAGGGCGAAGGACAGCTGTCCATGGTGCTGAACCTCCACAATATAACACTGGAGGCAAAGCCGAGGGCGAAGGATCACCTGTCCATGGTGCTGAACCGGCTACAGGATATCACTGAAGGGACACCAAAGGACGGAAGATCAGCTGTCCATGGTGCTGAATCGGCTACAGGATAACACAGAAGGGGAGACCCCAGGACGGAGGATCAGCTGTCCATGGTGCTGAACCGGCTACAGGATAACACTGAAGGGGATACCCAAGGACGGAGTATCAGCTGTCCATGATGCTGAACCGGCTACATGTGGTTCAGCTGTCCATGGTGCTGAATTGGCTACAGGATAACACTGAAGGGAGACCCAAGGACGGAGGAGCAGCTGTCCATGGTGCTGAACTACAACACGACAACACTGAAGGGAGACCCGAGGACGGAGGGGCAGCTGTCCATTGTGCTGAACCTGCTGTAGGATAACACTGAAGGGAGACACGAGAACGGTGATTGGCTGTCCATGGTACTGAACCTGCTATTAAACACACGTGTGCGCTCACCAGACGTGTATGTGTTTTTTTTTTCTGCTTATCACCAGGGCATGTGTTGAAAGGTGTTCAAGCTGAAACTAGTTAAAACACAAACAGTGTTTCACAGTGCACCATCACAGATTGAAGGTGTTTGTGGAAGAAGCCCCGCACAGGCTGCACACTTAATGAATGCAGTCACGATGTCAAGGCGAAATGTGACGGTTTCATGGATATTTAGTTGTAAAGAAGGTTTAGTGGTCATTAAGGAGCTGCTAAGCTCCGTGATGATTTTTTAGTTTCACAATGAGGGTGTTCTTCTCAAGCTGGGCACACTTGCCAAACTCTTGTGAAAGGCTTTGAACCCTCGTGCACTGTGAGCCGGACCCCATGCATTCCCCTCTTGCTGCCACCAGCGAGGGACAAGGTCTAGGCACTCCTTAGCTCCGGGCAGTGCTCTTTAGGACATGGCCAGTCCAGCCCTACTCCCCAGACAACGGACGGTGTGTGAGTGAAACGGGGGGTGTTACAGCTCTCGAGGACCTGTGAGTAACAAACCCTTCCTTGCAGCACCGCCGAACAGATCAACTTTCTTGAGGGCAGAAGACAAATCCGGCATCGCTGTGGAAGAGCAGCAATTTTGGGAGGGGCTTCCGCTGTTCTGGATCGTGGGACTGTCCGTGTGGAGCAAAGAAAGTGGAGGGACACAGAGCAGAGGGGCAGCATGGGCAGAGGGGTAGTATGTGAGCAGAAGGGGCAGGGAGCAGAGGGGGCAGTATGTAATGAGAAGGGGCAGGAAGCAGAGGTGGCAGGGAGCAGAGGGGGCAGTATGCGAGTAGAAGGGGCTGGGAGCAGAGGGGTACTATGTAACGAGAAGGGGCAGGAAGCAGAGGGGGCAGTATGTAACGAGAAGGGGCAGGAAGCAGAGGGGCAGTATGTAACGAGAAGAGGCAAGAAGCAGAGGGGTCAGTATGTAACGAGAAGGAGCAGGAAGCAGAGGGGGCAGAATGTAACGAGAAGGGGCAGGAAGCAGAGGGGCAGTATGTGAGCAGAAGGGGCAGGGAGCAGAAGGGGCAGTATGTGAGATGAATGTGCAGGAAGCAGAGGAACAGTATGTGAGCAGAAGAGATAGGGAGCAGAGGGGGCAGTATGTCACGAGAAGGGGGAGGAAGCAGGGGTGGCAGGGCGCAGAGGGGCAGAATGCGAGTAGAAGGGGCTGGGAGCAGAGGGGCAGTATGTAACGAGAAGGAGCAGGAAGCAGAGGGGGCAGTATGTAACGAGAAGGGGCAGGAAGCAGAGGGGTAGTATGTAACGAGAAGAGGCAGGAAGCAGAGGGGTCAGTATGTAACGAGAAGGAGCAGGAAGCAGAGGGGGCAGAATGTAACGAGAAGGGGCAGGAAGCAGAGGGGCAGTATGTAACGAGAAGAGGCAGGAAGCAGAGGAGCAGTATGTGAGCAGAAGGGGCAGGGAGCAGAAGGGGCAGTATGTAACGAGAAGGGGCAGGAAGCAGAGGGGCAGTATGTGAGCAGAAGGGGCAGGGAGCAGAAGGGGCAGTATGTAACGAGAAGGGGCAGGAAGCAGAGGGGCAGTATGTAACGAGAAGAGGCAGGGAGCAGTATGTGAGCAGAAGGGGCAGGGAGCAGAAGGGGTAGTATGTAACGAGAAGAGGCAGGAAGCAGAGGGGTCAGTATGTAACGAGAAGGAGCAGGAAGCAGAGGGGTCAGTATGTAACGAGAAGGAGCAGGAAGCAGAGGGGGCAGTATGTAACGAGAAGGGGCAGGAAGCAGAGGGGCAGTATGTAACGAGAAGAGGCAGGAAGCAGAGGGGGCAGTATGTAACGAGAAGGAGCAGGAAGCAGAGGGGGCAGTATCTAACGAGAAGGGGCAGGAAGCAGAGGGGCAGTATGTGAGCGACAGGGAGCAGAGGGGTCAGTATGCGAGCAGAAGGGGCTGGGAGCAGAGGGCAGTATTCGATCAGAAGGGGCAGGAAGCAAAGGGGCCATTGTATGATCAGAGGGGCAGAGTGTGCCCAAAGGAAGAAATAGCGGACATGTGGCAATGAGATTAATGGTGCGCTCACGCGTGCAGTGTCACGGGGGCCCCCAGCTTTCAGACCACCAGTTATGAAAGAAGCGCACTTGACAAGTTTTGTGGTAGGCAGGGTGTAGATTAGATTTACTTCCAAACCTTTCATTAAGTCGCACGTTACAAGCAACACAGATTATGTCCTTGTGCAGACACTGAATAACATAAGTGACAAAGCTTGACAACGAACATAATGTTGGCATCATGTACAATATTTATATCCTTCTTACGGATCACGTTCCAGCTGCCAGGACATATTTGCATGAGTGAAACTCAGGTGAGCACGAGCCCTGCAGCTGAACAGAGAGTTGCATTTTTACAGAACCAGGAACCAGGGAATCGTTCACCACCTGTCCCTGCTCGCGGCACCAGTGACCGACACCGGTTGCACCCCGTAAAAGATCATACCATGGGTCGCTCCTGGGTGGGGCTGGCGGGTCTGGGCAATCAGCAGGCCAGCCCCCAAACCCATGTTTCTAGCTCAAACCCTCATGAATAGGGTGAACTGATCTCTTTAGGTAAAATGACCTCCACTGAGTCTGTCAAACTATTGACCAATGTGAGGGTCTGGCTGGCGGGGTATCTGTGCAGCCCGTGGAGAGAGAGGACCACACGGGTTGCCATGGTAGCCGCTCGTGTTTTTACATCCTAACCCTGCCCCCCCTCCGGCCGCCACCCTTCTGGTGCAATGCTCACCAAACAGAAATGACGACTCCCATAAGGCAATACAGCTAATTAGGACAGGCTGAGGGGAGCGCTGTGCCTTCATCTCAGGCCCCCTTTTCTCCCCATAGTACGAGCAATTTGCAGGGGGCGCACAGCAAGACATACATCACAAGTGAATAAACTTAACGCACACCTGTAACATCTCCAATTCTTCCCAATTGATACTCAAAATTGGGTCATGTGACCCAAGGCTCTCCAGTAATTGTGTGAACCTGTCTCCTGTGGAAACACAAGAGCGCAGCTGCTCAAAGGAGCACCATGCTGGATGCAAAAGAGCACCCCGGCCTGTACCCAGAACCATAATGGGGGCCCCCTGCAGAATGTAATCGGGGGTCCCTGAGACTCTCACATCGCCCAGATAATCCTAGGCATTAGGCTGAAGGGAGGGCCCTCTGGATGAGGAGGGGGTCTGCAGGGTCAGCGTCAGCCCCTGCCCAGGACTCTGGCACTTCTCCAGGAGCTGTAGGGCCCTGACCTGGATACCTGCCCTGAACAGTCCTTCCCCCGACATGGTGCCTTCCACATGTCTCTGCCCCATTTGACCCCGTGCCCTCCACATGTCCCTGTCCCCCTTGAGCTGGTGCCTTCCACATGACCCTGTCCCCCGTGGCCTCGTGCCTTCCACATGTCCCTGTCCCCCTTGAGCTGGTGCCTTCCACATGTCCCTGTACCCGTTGCCTCGTGCCTTCCACATGTCCCTGTTCTCCTTGAGCTGGTGCCTTCCACGTGTCCCTGTCCCCCTTGATCTGGTGCCCTCCACATGTCTCTGCCCCCCTTGAGCACGTGCACTCCACATGTCCCTGCCCCCTTGAGCTGGTACCTTCCACATGTCCCTGCCCCCCTTGAGCTGGTGCCCTCCATATGTCCCTACCCTCCTTGACCTGGTGCCCTCCACATGTCCCTGTCCCCCTTGACCTCGTGCCCTCCACATGTCCCTGTCCCCCTTGACCTGGTGCCTTCCACGTGTCCCTGTCCTCCTTGAGCTGGTGCCTTCCACATGTCCCTGTCCCCCTTGATCTGGTGCCCTCCACATGTCTCTGCCCCCTTGAGCTGGTACCTTCCACATGTCCCTGCCCCCCTTGAGCTGGTGCCCTCCATATGTCCCTACCCTCCTTGACCTGGTGCCCTCCACATGTACCTGTCCCCCTTGACCTCGTGCCCTCCACATGTCCCTGTCCCCCTTGACCTGGTGCCCTCCACATGTCCCTGTCCCCCTTGACCTGGTGCCTTCCACGTGTCCCTGTCCTCCTTGAGCTGGTGCCTTCCACGTGTCCCTGTCCCCCTTGATCTGGTGCCCTCCACATATCTCTGCCCCCTTGAGCTCGTGCCCTCCACATGTCCCTGTCCCCCTTGACCTGGTGCCTTCCACATGTCCCTGCCCCCTTGAGCTGGTGCCCTCCATATGTCCCTACCCTCCTTGACCTGGTGCCCTCCACATGTCGCTGTCCCCCTTGACCTGGTGCACTCCACATGTCCCTGTCTCCCTTGACCTCGTGCCCTCCACATGTCTCTGCGCCCCCTCCCCCATGGGCAGGTATAAGACCAGGATTGAAGGGTGGTCCTCAGGCCCTCCTCCATCTGAAAAGTTTAAACAAATCAGGCAAAGTCATTCATTATTCAACAAATACATCTACATTAAATGAATCAATTAAATATTAAACTAGTCAATTACTTAACAATACTGCAAAGCACCCATTAATCAGGAAGAGAGTGAATTATGTGCCTTGGCCATGCTGTGTCGTGATTCGGCTCATTAACATATTACTGTAATCAGGAGATGTGTACACACAGATTAAATGCAGTATGACGCTGAAGGAGACTCTTGAGGAAAAAACATTTTCTCTGCTCATTAACGTATTAATCTTGGCGCACTAATCAATTTAGAATCCCATGATTTCAGCGTGAAGTTATGAACTGGAAGGAACCAAGAAAACGACCTATTTTATCAAAAATCACAGGGAAGCAGCGTCTACAACTGTGTAAGCTCATCTAGACATCACAACTAGAACCACTGCCCACCCCCACAGCCAGCCGCGGCCACTGCAGGTAAAAGTGGTGGGGCGGTGGGGCCAGCTGGGCGGGATTTGGAGAGACGACCACGAGGGAAAATAATTATTTATTTAATTTTCCCTTGTGGTCGTCTCTCGAAATCCCCCCCCCCAGCCGGCCCCACCGCTCTTACTCGCAGTGGCCGCGGCTACCCACAACCATGCCCCTGTGGCAAATGAATGAATGAATCAGTATTTGTAAAGCGCAGCTTGTCACCCATGAGGGTATCCAGGCGCTGGGTTGCTGGGCTTAGTCGACAAGCCAGGTCTTCAGTCTGTTCCTGAAGTCCACCAGTGATGGTGAGGTTCGGAGGTGGAGGGGGAGGGCGTTCCAGGACTTGGCAGCGAGATGGGAGAAGGAGTGGCCTCCGCTGTGGCTACGGCAGATGCGTGGCATCTGTGCGAGGGCAAAGGAGGCAGAGCGAAGGTTTCAGAATGGTTGGTGGGAGTTCAGCCGGTGGTTCATGTATGCTGGTTTTTGTTCTTGGGGGGCTTGTGCCAATGCAGTCTCTTCATCCACAGAGCTTCTCCATTTTCAAACAAGCATTGGCAAGCCTTAGTCTTGCCTACGTGAAAGCTATTGGCTTTACTAATGTCTTTTAACCAAGTTGTTTACAGCATGGCTGCTGTGCAGCCTGGCTAAAAGGTTGGGGAAAAGTGCAATGGCATGACCAGCACTGGCAATGCAAGGTCTTGCCTTGAGCTACGGCACACTGCATCAGTTCCAAAGAAGCCACCAGTCTGGAGCTGGCGATGAGAGACTTGCATTGTGCTGCGTCGGTTATGATGTAGCTGCCGGTTAGGAGTCTGTTGTGTCCCTATAGCTCAGAACAGGATGCCAGTCGACTGACCTTTGGAGACACTCTGGTAGTCCTGGGTTCAAGCAGCAAGGCAGGCCTCAGGCAGCAGGGCATTCCTGAAATAGCTGGGCAGTCATCAGGCAGCAGGGCAGTCCTTCTTGCAGAATTCACAGGCCCAGGAGTGTTCTGAAGAGTGGGCTTCAGAGTCCAATATTTTTACCTGGTGCCAGCTTTGAAGTGGGAGTACCTTCTAGACATCCCCCCCACATATGGTTCTGGAAGTTCCTTCCTTCACCTGCCAGGGCCCCAAGATGTCTGGAGTGATACAAGGCTAGGGTGTAAATCTTTGTGAGTGCAGTAGGCAGCCCCTCTTGAAGTGCAAGTGTGGTAGGTGACAACTCCGCTCTCACCCATGCTGTCAGGGAGGCCCATCCTGCCAATATCAAGTCCCCCTCTGTGACACTGTCTGGGAGGAATACATAAAGGTCAAATGTCAACTATACTTAGTCATGTGACTCAGGAAACAGGTTGCAGACACCAAATTGTTATGACAAGAAAATGCCAACTTTCTAAAAGTGGCATGTAAAGAATTTTGACTTACTTAAAATCCAACTTTACCATCAAAGAGAGTTTTAAATTACAATTCATTTCACTATAAACATGATATTTCTACCTGTTCCCAAACAAATGTTATCACTTATTAAATGTAATAAGTCAACCCAATGTTATACTAGGGGAGAGGTAGGCCTTGCAGTAGTGAAAAATGAATGTAGTAGTTTTTTACCACCAGGACATGTAAAACTTAAAAGTACATTTACAAACCTTTAAATACAATCCACCCTCCATATGAGCTGCTTAGGGCCTACCCTATGGGAGACCTATATGTATTAAAAGGGAAGGTTTATGCCTGGCACAAGGTTTGTTTTGTCATGTCAAAATGGCAGTTTAAAACTGCACACAGGCTGCAATTGCAAGCCTGAGATGTTTTAAAAGGGCCACTTAAGTGGGTGGCACAGTAGGTGCTGCAGGCCCACTGGTAGCATTGAATTCACATGCCCTGGGTACATATAGTACCACTTTGCTAGGGGCTTGTAAATAAATTAAATGTGCCATTTGTGTGTAGACCAACTTTACAATGTTGAAAGGAGTGAGCACAAGCATGTTAGCACTAGTTAGGAGTGGTAAAGTGCACAGAGTCCTAAAGCCAGTAAAAATACATTTCAGATTAGGTCTGAGGTAATTACTCAATTGCACACCACTGCAGCTGCAAGACTAAATGACCAAGTAGTTGGTTAAGTTACACAAGGAAAATATCTGCCTCCCCAATGGCGAGGTGCACCATGCACTAAAGTTGGGACCGCTCGGGTCCAAGTTAAGTAGTTAAAATGCACACCACTGCGGCCATGGGACAAAATGACAGAAAACCTTGCTGGCTGCAGGCGTCACCACAAAATGTTGAGTTGGGCTCGGGCATGACTCACCAGACAGACGAGACGCAGGCGCCAACAGCACGTCAGAGGAACCTTGACAACTGGCAGTGCCCGTGAAACAGTCAGGGAAGTTCACAGCAGTCAGATAGAGGGCGCGATGGCTTGGGTTGGAGCGCCGTGCTGGCCTAGAAGATCCTGAGAATGGCCCACCTCTCAATAGGTGGGGCAGGCAGAGTGATTACACGCCGCACTTCGGTCCCAGATGGCTGGCAAGAGTGCTCTCATGGCATGGAGAGCAAGCGCTTGATGTGTGTTGCGGCAATGGGAGCAGCTTATGAAGTTTTTTATGTTCCTGAGACCTCAGGAAAGAACAGGGGGCAAGCCAACAAGCCCTTGGAGTCACTCTAGGGATGTAGTAGGTCTTGCACCAGGGCAGACGTCAGCAGGCAGCAGGGCAGCTCACACAGGCAGGGCAGCAGTTTCTTGAATCAGTCAGCACAGCAAGATGGCAATACTTCAGCACAGCAGCCTTTATTCCAGCGTAGGTTCTTCCATGTCTAGTAGTGTACTGAAAATATTGGGGCAGAACCCCATTACTTATACTCAAAATTGTCTTTGTTCAAGGGAGGATTTCAAAGGAACCCTTAGAAATGCACAGCACTCCCTTTCAACCCAGCCCTGGCTCCAGACATTAGTAGGGGGTAAATCAGCCCTTTGTGTGAAGGCAGGACACAGCCTATACAATTGTTAAGTGTAAATGCCCTCACCCTCTCCCAGCCCAGGAAGACCATCAGTATGCAGATGAATGCTGATGTAACCCTGTCACACCCAACCCTTCCTGTGTGATGGCTGTGTGGAAAGTATGCAAAAAGTGTAGCTGTTACCTGGGCCTAGACGTGGATGGGAGCCAGGGTGCAAAGCACAAAAAGTCATAAGCGCAGCGAAATGGTCACTTTCTAAAAGTGGCATTTCTAAAATAGTAATGCAGAATCCAACTACACCAGTAAGCAGGATTTATCACTACCATTCTAAACATACCAAACATGGTAATGCTACTCCTTTCAGATCAGGAATTACCACTTAAACACATACAAGGGAATTCCCAATGCAAATCTATGAGAGGAGCAGGCCTCACAGTAGTGATAAACAAAATAGGTTGTTTGTCACTATAAGGACATGCTACACATTAAAGGCACATGTCCTACCTTTTACTTACACAGCACCCTACCCATAGGGCTGCCTAGAGCCTACCTTAGGGGTGAACAATGTGTAATGTAATTAAAGGGGAATTTAAGGCTAGGCAAATAGTTTTTAATGGCAAGTAAACTGCATACACAGGCCCTGCAGTGTCAGGCCTGAGACAGGTTTGAAAGGCTACATTTGTGGGTGGCACAAGGAGTGCTGCAGGCCCACTAGTATCATTTAATTTACAGGCCTTGTGTATATAGGAAACCACTGTACATGGGACTTACAAGTAAATTAAATATGCCGAATAGGTGTAAACCAATCATACCACGTTTTAGAGGAGAGAGCACATGCACTTTAGCTCGGATTAGCAGTGGTAAAGTGCCCAGAGTCCTAAAGCCAACAAAAAGAGGGACAGAAAAACAGGAGAAGGAAGGCAAAACGTTTGGGGATAACCCTGCAAAAAGAACCAGCTCCATCAATATGTAATTAGTGTGTTCTGTTGCTTCCTAGTACCGGTAAGTCTGCAGTGTATGCCACTTCACCCAAGTGTATGCATCCATGAATTGCGTGTGCCACTGCACCCTGGGACATAGTCATATGCTTATCACGTATTCATATGGTGTCCCTGCACTCTTGAACATAAATGCATGGATGGCATGCTGCTGTACCATGGGAAATTAATGTGCGGCTAGCATGAGTAAGTGCACCCTAATACAGAAATATGTGGCTAATGTGTGTCATTGTGGTCCAGTGCATAGATACATGGATAGTGTGCAAGGTAGCATCTGGATACTTATATATATTGATAGTGTGTGCTGTTGCACTTATTACATATTTTGGATAACGTGTGGATTTGTATATAGGAGTGGGCGGAACTCGCGGAGTTTCACTCCACAGGATTCCGTGGACTTACATTAAAACTCTGCTTCATTCCGCTGAGTTCCAGGAGCGGGTGGAATCGGCATGTCATGCTGCTCGCGCTGATTTTTAGCACTGAGAGCTTGTTCCGCACAGCAAAATCAGTGCAAGCAGCACGACGTGGTGCACCAGAGGGCACTGCTTCTTTACCGCTGCTCGAGTAGATTTACTACTCAAGCGGCAGCTTTCTCATTGTGAACGGTCGTGACTTCCTGCAACCGCCTGCATTGAGAAAATGTCACTGGGTGCGGTTCTGGCACCCAAAAATTGTGCTAGGGGATGCCAATTCTTGCTTGTGCTCACCAACTTACCAATGGCAAGCTGCACGAGAGAAAAAACTCTGCCACACGGCGGTTGGCGGAGTTTTGTCGCTACTCCTCATTACAAGCATGACGCGGAGTGGGCAGAACTCTGCAAACTCCACCAGCGGAGCAAGATTTGTTGCCCAACCCTAGTTGGATACTGGCACACATAACTTTTGCCAAAAGTCCTACAATGGCCTTACCAAGAACATACAGTGGGCTTGCATTCTGTTCATTGCTTACCATTCTCATTTTCTTGTCATTCTCATTTGCTTGAGTTTTATTAGATGACTTGCCTTTCGTTTCTAGTGTTTGTCCCTCGCCTGGAGCATAGCTCCGTTACCATCCTTTTGCTTCACTGACTGATACTCTTTCACCACTCACTTTTAGGAAATTACTTTGCTACTTTTTCTTTTGGTTAAACACTCTATGGAAATGTATGTGTTTTCCAGCTCTCTGCCACGTGTGCTTCACCCCCTCAAATATCTGCCACCACACTCCATGTAGCTCTTTCCCTTACATGCTGCTCACTCTGTCGTGTGTGCTTCTCCCCCCTCACCCTACGCTCCATGTTGCTCTCTCCCTCATGTGCCGCTTTTCCCTTCACACCACCCAGCTTCATTTTGATTTTATCCTCCGTCCCACTCCCCATTTCTTACACTCCACTAGCTCCTCCGTTGACCCCTCCACCGCTGCTGTCCTTTTTCACTGCCGGGCAGCAAATTGCTGATGGCCCCTCTGTCTTAAAAAATATGCTTTTGCACTTGTTCAATTTCATTTTTTTAAATGTACCAATGCATCTATTGGTAAATAAAGAAAATGGTGCATGTACCATTTAGGAGGCACACACGTGTGGTGACCCATGAGCGTGCATATGTCATCACTCATGCACATGTCTACAAAATGACACGGCTCTCACCTGCATATGCCATGTCATCACACCTTTTTATTTTGTCTAGTGCTGCATAGCATCAGCAAACATCATTACCAAAACCAACGTCCAAAAGACGAAAACTATTGCCTATGCCAATGCTTGTTTTAAATGATCTTAAAGTACACGTAATAAGGCCGCCCACTCTTCTACCATTTGGGGACTGCAGGGCCCTACATTTTTTATATAGCACTTTATATTGACCTTTGCCATTGCATAGCTCTATCAATAATAGTTGTTGCTATTACACAATTTAATGATACTCGATTTATTGACGTTGGAGGGGCTGTATCTCAGAAAGTCATATTTAAAAATATCAGCTTACATATATATTGTTACATAAATATTGTACCATTGGGTGTAAGTTTTGTATTATTAACTCAAATTGAGCAATATTTTTGTAAATGATATATAGGACAGGATTTTTATGTCAGACAGTTATTCTGATATTCTGACAACAATATTCTGGTACCACACTTTGGAGGAGGGAAGAATAAGTTGGACTTGCTTGGATTCAGACTTGTGACCTGCTGATCACAATGGATGCCATCAGCAAGCTCTCAGCTCACTGAGCCACCTTCTACCCTTGAGTGCTATAATGTGCTTGTAGAGAAGGCCCGCTACCGGCTCCTTCTCTGTGGTTCGTCCACGCTGCAGAACGATGTAGGGGTTCCATGTTACTATTCATCCCTCACCCTCTCTGCAGCAGTTCCGAGACCTGGCAGATGGGAGCCCCTCTCTCCAGATACTTATCACATGTTAGCACAATTTGTTTTTCCTTGAAGTCCTTCTTTATTGAATCCAGTTATGAGCTCAAGGTTATTGACTGAGACATTTATCACAGACTGTCTCCTTTTGGCTGGGACTCTGCCAGCACCGCTTCAACCATCCATCTTAAAAACCAACAAGATATACTTTCCTAAAGAAACATTCAGCACACGTGGAGTCAGTGCTTGCCTTCTAAGAGCAGAATCACCACTGCCATGTTAGAGCAGAATCAGCACTTGCCATCTTAGAACAGAGTCAGCACTTGCCATCTTAGAGCAAAATAAGCACTTGCCATCTTAGAGCAGAATCAACACTTGCCATGTTAGAGCAGAATCAGCACTTGCCATCTTAGAGCAGAGTCAGCACTTGCCATCTTAGGGCAGAGTCAGCACTTGCCATCTTAGGGCAGAGTCAGCACTTGCCATCTTACGGCAGAGTCGGCACTTGCCATCTTAGGGCAGAGTCAGCACTGGCCATCTTAGAGCAGAATCAGCACGGGCCATCTTAGAGCAGAATCAGCACTTGCCATCTTAGGGCAGAATCAGCACTTGCCATCTTAGAGCAGGGTCAGCACTTGCCATCTTAGAGCAAAATCAGCATGTGCCATCTTAGAGCAGAATCAGCAGTTACCATCTTAGAGCAGAATCAACATGTGCAATCTTAGAGCAGAATCAGCACTTGCCATCTTAGAGCAGAGTCAGCACTTGCCATCTTAGGGCAGAGTCAGCACTTGCCATCTTAGAGAAGAATCAGCACGTGCCATCTTAGAGCAGAATCAGCACTTACAATCTTAGAGCAGAATCAGCACTTGCCATCTTAAAGCCGAGTCAGCACTTGCCATCTTGGGGCTGAGACAGCACTTGTCATCTCAGGGCAGAGTCAGCACTTGCCATCTCAAAGCAGAATCAGCACTTGCCATCTTAGAGCAGATTCAGCTCTTGCCACCTTAGAGCAGAATCCACACTTGCCATTTTAGAGCAGAATCAGTACGTGCCATTTTAGAGCAGAATTAGTACTTGCCACCTTAGAGCAGAATCAACACTTGCACCTTAGAGCAGATTCCACACTTGCCACCTTAGAGCAGAATCACCACTTGCCACCTTAGAGCAGAATCAGCACTTGCCATTTTAGAGCAGAATCAGTACTTGCCACCTTAGAGCAGAATCAACACTTGCACCTTAGAGCAGAGTCAGCACTTGCTATCTTAGAGCAGAATCATCAGCACTTGCCATCTTAGAGCAGAACCAACATGTGCCATCTTAGAGCAGAATCAGCACTTGCCATCTTAGAGCAGAGTCAGCACTTGCCATCTTAGAGCAGAATCAGCATGTGGCATCTTAGAGCAGAATCAGCACTTACAATCTTAGAGCAGAATCAGCACATGCCATCTTAAAGCAGAGTCAGCACTTGCCATCTTGGGGCTGAGTCAGCACTTGCCATCTCAGGGCAGAGTCAGCACTTGCCATCTCAAAGCAGAATCAGCACTTGCCATCTTAGAGCAGATTCAGCACTTGCCACCTTAGAGCAGATTCAGCACTTGCCACCTTAGAGCAGAATCAGCACTTGCCATTTTAGAGCAGAATCAGTACGTGCCATTTTAAAGCAGAATCAGTACTTGCCACCTTAGAGCAGAATCAACACTTGCACCTTAGAGCAGATTCCGCATTTGCTAGCATAGAGCAGAATCACCACTTGCCACCTTAGAGCAGAATCAGCACTTGCCATTTTAGAGCAGAATCAGTACTTGCCACCTTAGAGCAGAATCAACACTTGCATTGCCACCTTAGAGCAGAATCAACACTTGCACCTTAGAGCAGATTCTGCATTTGCTACCATAGAGCAGAATCACCACTTGCCACCTTAGAGCAGAATCAGCACTTGCCATTTTAGAGCAGAATCAGTACTTGCCACCTTAGAGCAGAATTAACACTTGCACCTTAGAGCAGAGTCAGCACTTGCTATCGTAGAGCAGAGTCAGCACTTGCCATCATAGAGCAGAATCAGCACTTGCCATCTTGGAGCAGAATCAGCATGTGCCATCTTAGAGCAGAATCAGCACTTACAATCCTAGAGCAGAATATGCACTTGCCATCTTGAAGCAGAGTCAGCACTTGCCATCTTGGGCCTGAGTCAGCACTTGCCATCTTGGGGCTGAGTCAGCACTTGCCATCTCAGGGCAGAGTCAGCACTTGCCATCTCAGGGCAGAGTCAGCACTTGCCACCTTAGAGCAGAATCACCACTTGCCAACTTAGAGCAGAATCAGCACTTGCCATTTTAGAGCAGAATCAGTACTTGCCACCTTAGAGCAGAATCAACACTTGCACCTTAGAGCAGAGTCAGCACTTGCCATCTTGGGGCTGAGTCAGCACTTGCCATCTCAGGTCAGAGTCAGCACTTGCCATCTCAGGGCAGAGTCAGCACTTGCCACCTTAGAGCAGAATCACCACTTGCCAACTTAGAGCAGAGTCAGCACTTGCCATCTCAGGGCAGAGTCAGCACTTGCCACCTTAGAACAGAATCACCACTTGCCAACTTAGAGCAGAATCAGCACTTGCCATTTTAGAGCAGAATCAGTACTTGCCACCTTAGAGCAGAATCAACACTTGCACCTTAGAGCAGAGTCAGCACTTGCTATCTTAGAGCAGAGTCAGCACTTGCCATCTTAGAGCAGAATCAGCACATGCCATCTTAGAGCAGAATCAGCACTTGCCATCTTAGAGCAGATTCAGCACTTGCCATCTTAGAGCAGAAACAGCACTTGCCATCTTAGAGCAGAATCAGCACTTGCCATCTTAGAGCAGAGCTCCCTGGGAGCGTCTTAAAACTTCTGGATTCAGACCAGGGAAGAGCTCCTAGCTTGAAAGAACACTTCCAATGTTAAAAGAAGGCAGGACAGTGGCAGCCAGAAAGGTGCGGCGGGCCATCGCTGTACAAGGCTGAGCTTCAGCTCCTCACTCAGTGCCAAACTTAGAACCTCAAGAGTGGAAAAGTAAGAAAGTGTTCCTGTAGGATTACTCCAATGGTTGGGACATACCTCAGGCTTCATGGATATTCACAAGAGCTACAAGAATACTCCTAAGAAACAACTGGAGTTGGTTCCTAATAGGGCTGTGATCATGCGTGGCCACCACGTTTTCTCAGGCCTAGTCAAAAATGCCTCAGAATGCTCTCATCATACCCCTACTGCCTCACTGATGCAACACAAATGGTCAAACGCAGGGGCCTATTTACAAACTTGTCACGCAGTGCAGCGCTGCAAGTCAACTTGCTGCGCTGCACTGTGTGACAGTGAAAGGGAAGGAATGCACCATTTTTAAGTCAATGCAGCACATTCCTGCCTTTTCCCTTGCGTTGCTGACCTTTTGGCAGCCTAATGTCAACGACGACACCCTTGCACCATGATGCAAGGGTGCCTGTGTTGCATGCATGACTGTTTTTGTTCGGCATTCTGCTGTGTGCTGCATTCTTTTTCTATGTGTGCTGCACACTTCAGCACACATAGAAACAGGAAAGAGCCTCTCAAGTTTGTTTTTGTGAAGGAAGGTGGCCCCTTCTTGCACAAAAACAATCCTATCTGCAACGCAGGCTCCCTTGCTCCATTGTGCAAGGGCACCTGCGCTGGCGCTAGGCAGCCAAAATGGCGCCAGTTCTGGGGAAAAGGCAGGAATGCTTTGCATTGACTTAAATAAGACACATTCCTGCCCTTTCCATGTCACGCATTGCAGCAAGGTGACTTGGTACACTGTACGGCATGCCAATTTTGTAAATCTACCCCCCAGTCAAGAGGTGCTCTTATACATGTTTTAAGTTAGAAGATTTAGGGATGCCACACTAACCATTACCTTTTTAAGAAAATACAAGTAACACCTTATTTACTCAGTTAAGGCACCCTGAAGGCTGATCTTGAGAGGCATTTATCACTAGAGGAGTCTTTACGCATGTCCTTCGAGAGGCAAACACCCTCGCAGTAAAACAATCAAAGTGAGATTCATTGGTTTTGTTGGACAAAAGGATTTTGCCCCTTGTCTTCTGCAGCCCCAGACAGATGTCTGTGTGTGCCAGTTCATACCCTCCTTCTGGCTGGTGTAAGTGGCAGCAGGGCCGGCTTTAGGGTGGTGCACCCGGTGCGGCTGCACTGGGCGCTGACCTGGAGGGGGTGCGCTGACCTCAGGTGGGGGCGCTGTGTTTAGCAATAACTTACGATTTCAAAGCAGCTGCTGCAGAGTTCCTAGTGCATTCAGCTTTCAGGCAGCAATAAAAATGTCAGGGTAACTTGTGACTAATGTTCCTGCTAGACAGTGAGATCTTTTGTCTGGTGGCAGTTTTGACTCATCATAAAGTAGCGCCGAGGGTTAATGTGCCTGCTGAAAAGAACAGATCCGTATTTTATGTGGATAGTTGAGTGGATTAGTAAAGCCAGTCTTTACCATCGCTTTAAAACAAATTAAATGTATTTGAGAGGGGGGCTATGAAGTGATGAGGGCTACATTTACCAGGTGGTAGTGAGGGAATCTGAGGAGGAGGTCACGGGGGCACAAAAAAAGATTGTCACCAGTGCTAAAGCCGGCCCTGAGTGACAGGATTTCACGTCTGCATATTTTGTTACATTATAAAAGAAGTGTGGCAGACTTCTTGAAGTTCATAGTTTTACAAACTTTTTTCCAGAGAAATGCTGAAGAAAAAGTCAGCAAAACGTGTTGCATCAGACACAAACAAGTTTAAATCCACTTTTTGCAAAAGAATAATCCCATGGCAACAGTTTGCAAAGCAATTTTGGTTTTTTTTTTTTGCCAGAAGAATAAGTGGATAAACTTTTTAACCTGCATCTGAATGAAATGCAAAAGTTTCTGTTGAGGTAGCAACACTTTGCTGACCTCTGATTCCAGGCATTTACTTTCTAGCCATAAATTCTATCTTACATTCAAAGGAGTCTGTACGTGAATTTAACATCCTTTCTGGTCGCTGCAGAGAAAGGATTCCACTTGTGCTACACAGATAGTTGTATAATCCCTTCACCAAGCTCCTTGACACACAGGATTGCACAATCTCTTTAACAGCCTGAGGCTGTAGTCTAAATAGTGCTGTGGAGGCACAACCGGAGAGTGCACGAGCTGTTTGAACCCCTGGCGCACATTGGTATTACAAAAGGATCCGCAGACACTCGCGCAATCCCACATGTAGCGCTGGTGTGAATTCAAGTCAGTGGTCTTTCATTTGTGTGGGGGACTGGCCTTGTGCAAACGAGAAGAAAACACTTTGCCTCTACCCCCAAGCTGCATTATAGACATGAGTGTATGGGAGAAGGAGCAGACCTGCGCTGCACTGGCTGTGCGCCATCACCTACTGTGTGCCACATAGAGGTGGCACACTGTCACTACGTCCCGAGGGCGTCGCTTTAAAGGGGTGAAATATGTTTCTATGAACCCCTAAACATCCCTCAGCAGGCAGGGGCAGTCACTCGCTACCTCTACATGTGGGAGAATATCTGGGCCTGTTGCAAATGCTGAACACTTAGAGAAAGGTTTTTAGTAGTCAGGGAAAATCCACAACCCGGAACACAGTGATCGGCCGTGAGGGGTCCCGGCTTACACGCCTTAGATCTCTTACGCTACTGGAATTATCCTTTTTATACAGTTTCCCTCACGGCGCCCGCAACGAAGCACTACCGATACCCCGGTCACAAACATTTCTTGTCCATTACTCTTGGACTATATCATAACGTGCCGGATGTTTCTTTTTTACGGCCTATTGGTACCCCTAGAGTCAGTCATATCTGCATGAGTGTTTAGCCCAGCCGGGTTGGAATTATCACCGGCTGAGTGATGACCAAGACTACTATCCTATGTATACAGCCCTGAGGAAGTCGCAGAATTACTTTCTTAATGCGACGAAACAAGTGTCGGCTGGTTGTCTTCTGTTCGTTGGCTCTCAGCTTAAGAAAAATTAAAAGACTGAACATTATCCAACTCATCTGAAGATATTTCTTTCAAAATTGTGGCTACTTTACCATAGTTTTTGTATTTACCTACATACTGTTTGTTTGTTATTATGTGTGCCTAGGTTTTTGCTTTAACTGTTGCAAATGCTGACCAGATTATTACCAGCGCAGTCAAAGGTGGAACAGGGGCTTCAAATGCCACTCTTCCTTTCACTAATGTGCTACCCCCAGGAAGGCACTTGTTGACAGCACTGCTGGAGGTGATGCATTAACTTTAATGGGGCACACTGTGCCAGTCTGGGGCACAGTGGGGAAAACAAGAACAGTGAGCTCTGTTTGTAATGCGGGCACTTGTGGCCAACATCCCTGGACATAGAGTTATTTCTAATTAGATGTAACAGCCCTGTTTCCCACAATCTGTTGACAAAGGATTATAAGATTCTGTGCACACCTTACTTTATACTCTAAATAGGCTGCCTGCTCTTGACTTCAACTGTTCCTCGTTCTTCCACCACCCCACACTTCCTGTCTCTTTAAATTATGAATACTGAGGCCGCCTAGTCTTGAATCTGCCTCATTACTCTTTCTTCCACCACCCCACACTTCCTGTCTCTTTAAATTATGAATACTGAGGCCACCCAGTCTTGAATCTGGCTCATGACTCTTTCTTCCACCACCCCACACTTCCTGTCTCTTTAAATTATGAATACTGAGGCCACCAAGTCTTGAATCTGCCTCATGACTCTTTCTTCCACCACCCCACACTTCCTGTCTCTTTAAATTATGAATACTGAGGCCGCCTAGTCTTAAATCTGCCTCATGACTCGTTCTTCCACCACCCCACACTTCCTGTCTCTTTAAATTATGAATACTGAGGCCGCCTAGTCTTAAATCTGCCTCATGACTCGTTCTTCCACCACCCCACACTTCCTGTCTCTTTAAATTATGAATACTGAGGCCGCCTAGTCTTAAATCTGCCTCATGACTCGTTCTTCCACCACCCCACACTTCCTGTCTCTTTAAATTATCAATACTGAGGCCGCCTAGTCTTAAATCTGCCTCATGACTCGTTCTTCCACCACCCCACACTTCCTGTCTCTTTAAATTATGAATACTGAGGCCGCCTAGTCTTAAATCTGCCTCATGACTCGTTCTTCCACCACCCCACACTTCCGGTCTCTTTAAATTATGAATACTGAGGCCGCCCAGTCTTGAATCTGCCTCATGACTCGTTCTTCCACCACCCCACACTTCCTGTCTCTTTAAATTATGAATACTGAGGCCACCCAGTCTTGAATCTGCCTCATTACTCTTTCTTCCACCACCCCACACTTCCTGTCTCTTTAAATTATGAATACTGAGGCCACCCAGTCTTGAATCTGCCTCATGACTCTTTCTTCCACCACCCCACACTTCCTGTCTCTTTAAATTATGAATACTGAGGCCACCCAGTCTTGAATCTGCCTCATGACTCTTTCTTCCACCACCCCACACTTCCTGTCTCTTTAAATTATGAATACTGAGGCCGCCTAGTCTTAAATCTGCCTCATGACTCGTTCTTCCACCACCCCACACTTCCTGTCTCTTTAAATTATGAATACTGAGGCCGCCTAGTCTTAAATCTGCCTCATGACTCGTTCTTCCACCACCCCACACTTCCTGTCTCTTTAAATTATGAATACTGAGGCCGCCTAGTCTTAAATCTGCCTCATGACTCGTTCTTCCACCACCCCACACTTCCTGTCTCTTTAAATTATGAATACTGAGGCCGCCCAGTCTTGAATCTACCTCATGACTCGTTCTTCCACCACCCCACACTTCCTGTCTCTTTAAATTATGAATACTGAGGCCGCCCAGTCTTAAATCTGCCTCATGACTCGTTCTTCCACCACCCCACACTTCCTGTCTCTTTAAATTATGAATACTGAGGCCGCCTAGTCTTAAATCTGCCTCATGACTCGTTCTTCCACCACCCCACACTTCCTGTCTCTTTAAATTATGAATACTGAGGCCACCCAGTCTTGAATCTGCCTCATGACTCTTTCTTCCACCACCCCACACTTCCTGTCTCTTTAAATTATGAATACTGAGGCCGCCTAGTCTTAAATCTGCCTCATGACTCGTTCTTCCACCACCCCACACTTCCTGTCTCTTTAAATTATGAATACTGAGGCCGCCTAGTCTTAAATCTGCCTCATGACTCGTTCTTCCACCACCCCACACTTCCTGTCTCTTTAAATTATGAATACTGAGGCCGCCTAGTCTTAAATCTGCCTCATGACTCGTTCTTCCACCACCCCACACTTCCTGTCTCTTTAAATTATGAATACTGAGGCCACCCAGTCTTGAATCTGCCTCATGACTCGTTCTTCCACCACCCCACACTTCCTGTCTCTTTAAATTATGAATACTTAGGCCACCCAGTCTTGAATCTGCCTCATGACTCTTTCTTCCACCACCCCACACTTCCTGTCTCTTTAAATTATGAATACTGAGGCCGCCCAGTCTTGAATCTGCCTCATGACTCTTTCTTCCACCACCCCACACTTCCTGTCTCTTTAAATTATGAATACTGAGGCCGCCTAGTCTAAAATCTGCCTCATGACTCATTCTTCCACCACCCCACACTTCCTGTCTCTTTAAATTATGAATACTGAGGCCGCCTAGTCTTAAATCTGCCTCATGACTCTTTCTTCCACCACCCCACACTTCCTGTCTCTTTAAATTATGAATACTGAGGCCGCCTAGTCTTAAATCTGCCTCATGACTCGTTCTTCCACCACCCCACACTTCCTGTCTCTTTAAATTATGAATACTGAGGCCGCCTAGTCTTAAATCTGCCTCATGACTCGTTCTTCCACCACCCCACACTTCCTGTCTCTTTACATTATGAATACTGAGGCCACCCAGTCTTGAATCTGCCTCATGACTCTTTCTTCCACCACCCCACACTTCCTGTCTCTTTAAATTATGAATACTGAGGCCACCCAGTCTTGAATCTGCCTCATGACTCTTTCTTCCACCACCCCACACTTCCTGTCTCTTTAAATTATGAATACTGAGGCCACCCAGTCTTGAATCTGCCTCATGACTCTTTCTTCCACCACCCCACAATTCCTGTCTCTTTAAATTATGAATACTGAGGCCGCCTAGTCTTAAATCTGCCTCATGACTCGTTCTTCCACCACCCCACACTTCCTGTCTCTTTAAATTATGAATACTGAGGCCGCCTAGTCTTAAATCTGCCTCATGACTCGTTCTTCCACCACCCCACACTTCCTGTCTCTTTAAATTATGAATACTGAGGCCGCCTAGTCTTAAATCTGCCTCATGACTCGTTCTTCCACCACCCCACACTTCCTGTCTCTTTAAATTATGAATACTGAGGCCGCCCAGTCTTGAATCTGCCTCATGACTCGTTCTTCCACCACCCCACACTTCCTGTCTCTTTAAATTATGAATACTGAGGCCGCCTAGTCTTAAATCTGCCTCATGACTCGTTCTTCCACCACCCCACACTTCCTGTCTCTTTAAATTATGAATACTGAGGCCGCCTAGTCTTAAATCTGCCTCACGACTCGTTCTTCCACCACCCCACACTTCCTGTCTCTTTAAATTATGAATACTGAGGCCACCCAGTCTTGAATCTGCCTCATGACTCTTTCTTCCACCACCCCACACTTCCTGTCTCTTTAAATTATGAATACTGAGGCCGCCTAGTCTTAAATCTGCCTCATGACTCGTTCTTCCACCACCCCACACTTCCTGTCTCTTTAAATTATGAATACTGAGGCCGCCTAGTCTTAAATCTGCCTCATGACTCGTTCTTCCACCACCCCACACTTCCTGTCTCTTTAAATTATGAATACTGAGGCCGCCTAGTCTTAAATCTGCCTCATGACTCGTTCTTCCACCACCCCACACTTCCTGTCTCTTTAAATTATGAATACTGAGGCCACCCAGTCTTGAATCTGCCTCATGACTCTTTCTTCCATCACCATACACTTCCTGTCTCTTTAAATTATGAATACTGAGGCCACCCAGTCTTAAATCTGCCTCATGACTCGTTCTTCCACCACCCCACACTTCCTGTCTCTTTAAATTATGAATACTGAGGCCGCCTAGTCTTAAATCTGCCTCATGACTCGTTCTTCCACCACCCCACACTTCCTGTCTCTTTAAATTATTAATACTGAGGCCGCCTAGTCTTGAATCTGCCTCATGACTCGTTCTTCCACCACCCTACACTTCCTGTCTCTTTAAATTATGAATAGTGAGGCCGCCCAGTCTTAAATCTGCCTCATGACTCGTTCTTCCACCACCCCACACTTCCTGTCTCTTTAAATTATGAATAGTGAGGCCGC
This sequence comes from Calotriton arnoldi, assembly GCA_963921515.1. Lineage (NCBI taxonomy): Eukaryota > Metazoa > Chordata > Amphibia > Caudata > Salamandridae > Calotriton > Calotriton arnoldi. The sequence goes on from CAWUFW010000019.1 coordinate 3,378,441, forward strand.
CCAGTCTTAAATCTGCCTCATGACTCGTTCTTCCACCACCCCACACTTCCTGTCTCTTTAAATTATGAATACTGAGGCCGCCTAGTCTTGAATCTGCCTCATGACTCTTTCTTCCACCACCCCACACTTCCTGTCTTTTTAAATTATGAATACTGAGGCCGCCCAGTCTTGAATCTGCCTCATGACTCTTTCTTCCACCACCCCACACTTCCTGTCTCTTTAAATTATGAATACTGAGGCCGCCCAGTCTTAAATCTGCCTCATGACTCGTTCTTTCACCACCCCACACTTCCTGTCTCTTTAAATTATGAATACTGAGGCCGCCCAGTCTTGAATCTGCCTCATGACTCTTTCTTCCACCACCCCACACTTCCTGTCTCTTTAAATTATGAATACTGAGGCCGCCTAGATTTAAATCTGCCTCATGACTCGTTCTTCCACCACCCCACACTTCCTGTCCACCTAGTCTTGAATCTGCCTCATGACTCTTTCTTCCACCACCCCACACTTCCTGTCTCTTTAAATTATGAATACTGAGGCCGCCTAGTCTTAAATCTGCCTCATGACTCTTTCTTCCACCACCCCACACTTCCTGTCTCTTTAAATTATGAATACTGAGGCCGCCTCGTCTTGAATCTGCCTCATGACTCTTTCTTCCACCACCCCACACTTCCTGTCTCTTTAAATTATCAATACTGAGGCCGCCTAGTCTTAAATCTGCCTCATGACTCTTTCTTCCACCACCCTATTTTTCCTGCCTCTTTACCCGAGCCTTTCAGGTTCTGTTTCATTCCTGTTTTCTCCCTTTGTCATTGTTTTCTCTTGCTTTCTCCAAATTTGGTCCTTCTCTCTATTGATCTGGGTCAAAGCTTGATGATGAAAAATAAGTCCAGTCCCAAAAAGGACCACCTGTGCCCACCACCTACAACCACCGGCACAAATTGAGCACTGCCTTGGATCCTGCAAATCCCCAGCCTCCCCCTTCAGCCTGTAAACTGAGGATTTACTGCTCAGTCCTCCACATATTTACGTGCTTGGTGTTTGAGACCGTCCTGTACAGATCTGCATGGCCGTCTTAACAGCACTATAGGCCCCCGGGCAAAGCAGTGCACTGGGCCCTGCCTACACAACCACTCACAGGAATAAAAATGTTTAACAGAAAATGAGTGTCAAATTCTGGTCAGCATGGGGCCCCTATGCTCATGGCCCCCCGGGCAACTGCCCAGCATGCCCATGCGTTAAGACGCCACTGCCTACCTTGACTACCAGTCACTCCTTCCACTTGTAGTCTAAATGTCACTTCCCACGTCTTCTCTATAGAAGGCTCTTTGCATGTATATTTTGAAAAATTGCTACCACTTTCTGCGCCTCACACATACTCAGATCAGGCGCAGAGAGCTGACTTTCCTCATATCTTATGTTAAAGGATTTATTGAGTGCAATAATTACCCAAAAAAGGGGTGTCCCAGCAGAAAAAGAGGGGGGAGGCAGGAGGGGAAGGAAGGGGCACAGGACAGAAGAAATCAATCAATCAATGAAACTGGATTTGTAAAGCGCTGTTTATCACCGGTGAGGGTATCCAGGTGCTGGGTGTTGCTGAAATGACCAAATGACTGCAACAAGATGAGTTACAACAGATGAGTTTTCAGTTTTCTCCTGAACCTGAGGGGCAGATTATAGACTTAATACCAATGGGCATCCCATTCCAGAGTCTGGATGCACAGTAAGAGAAAGAGTGACCCCCAGTGCGGATCCTCTTGAAACGGGGGAAGGGGGTGTGGGGGTCTCCTCTACTAGCTTGGCTGAGAAGGAGCGCAATGAACAGATTGCAGCATAAGGGCTAAATTTGGATTTCAAATAAGTAGGGCCTGAGTTGATGATGGCTTTGTGTACAAAGCACAGAAGCTTGAACATGGTGAGTTATTGACAGGAAACCAACACAAACCTTCAAGCAAGAGCAGAGAAGGCAGGTGATCTGGCTGGAATGGCCAATACAAGCCGAGCAGGAGATCTTTGGACCCCCTGTAAGCATTGAAGCAAGTACTCTGGAAGTCCAGAATAGCTGGCGTTACCGAAGTCCAGGGAGGAGGTTATGTGAAGATATAAGGTCCAGCCAGTAAGGTGATTACCAATAATTGTTTATTGCCATAACTATTAAACAACACAATGTAGGTCTGAAGGGCCCAGGAGATCAGCACCAACTGCTGTCAGTGTTCTGCTCCCTTCATCACCACATGCTGCCATAAACATTCCATGTAACATCTTATAATATAAGCCCACAAGTATCATAAACATTCCTTGTAGCATCATATTATATAAGTCCACAAGTATCATAAACATTCCATGTAAAATCACACAAGCCCACAAGTAAAACATTCAATGTAACATCATATCATATAAGCCCACAAGTATCATAAACATTCCATGTAACATCATATAATATAAGCCCACAAGTATAAACATTCTATGTAGCATCATATAATATAAGCCCACAAGTATAAACATTCCATGTAGCATCATATAATATAAGCCCACAAGTATTGTAAACATTCCATGTAACATCATATAATATAAGCCCACAAGTATAAACATTCCATGTAACATCATAAACATATAAGCCCACAAGTATCATAAACATTCCATGTAACATAATATGATATAAGCCCAAAATTATCGTAAACATTCCATGTAACATCATATGATATAAGCCCACAAGTATTGTAAACATTCCATGTAACATCATATAATATAAGCCCACAAGTATCATAAACATTCCATGTAACATCATATGATATAAGCCCAAAATTATCGTAAACATTCCATGTAACATCATATGATATAAGCCCACAAGTATTGTAAACATTCCATGTAACATCATATAATATAAGCCCACAAGTATCATAAACATTCCATGTAACATCATATAATATAAGCCCACAAGTATAAACATTCTATGTAGCATCATATAATATAAGCCCACAAGTATAAACATTCCATGTAGCATCATATAATATAAGCCCACAAGTATTGTAAACATTCCATGTAACATCATATAATATAAGCCCACAAGTATAAACATTCCATGTAACATCATAAACATATAAGCCCACAAGTATCATAAACATTCCATGTAACATAATATGATATAAGCCCAAAATTATCGTAAACATTCCATGTAACATCATATGATATAAGCCCACAAGTATTGTAAACATTCCATGTAACATCATATAATATAAGCCCACAAGTATCATAAACATTCCATTTAGCATCATATAATATTAGCTCACAAGTATTGTAAACATTCCATGTAACATCATATAATATAAGCCCACAAGTATTGTAAACATTCCATGTAGCATCATATAATATAAGCCCACAAGTATTGTAAACATTCCATGTAACATCATATAATATAAGCCCACAAGTATAAACATTCCATGTAACATCATAAACATATAAGCCCACAAGTATCATAAACATTCCATGTAACATAATATGATATAAGCCCAAAATTATCGTAAACATTCCATGTAACATCATATGATATAAGCCCACAAGTATTGTAAACATTCCATGTAACATCATATAATATAAGCCCACAAGTATCATAAACATTCCATTTAGCATCATATAATATTAGCTCACAAGTATAAACATTCCATGTAACATCATAAACATATAAGCCCACAAGTATCATAAACATTCCATGTAACATAATATGATATAAGCCCAAAATTATCGTAAACATTCCATGTAACATCATATGATATAAGCCCACAAGTATTGTAAACATTCCATGTAACATCATATGATATAAGCCCACAAGTATTGTAAACATTCCATGTAACATCATATAATATAAGCCCACAAGTATAAACATTCCATGTAACATCATAAACATATAAGCCCACAAGTATAAACATTCCATGTAACATCATAAACATATAAGCCCACAAGTATCATAAACATTCCATGTAACATAATATGATATAAGCCCAAAATTATCGTAAACATTCCATGTAACATCATATGATATAAGCCCACAAGTATTGTAAACATTCCATGTAACATCATATAATATAAGCCCACAAGTATTGTAAACATTCCATTTAGCATCATATAATATTAGCTCACAAGTATACATCTAATATGAGCCCATGCTACTACTTAAATTCCAATATCATGCAACAATTTTTCAATGGGAGTTTATAAGAAAGGTACAAACTATAGCAGTAAATTAATTACACAAAGAACATGTTATCACATTTTTTTCCATGTTCAAGAATTCATATTTATCAAAAGAGATTATTGACTGTTTATTTTACAAAGACGTCTGATGACAGCATCAATAAAGTTTTTAGTTTGTGTTTAAAGTGTAAGGTGAACACATTGTGCTCGTGAAAAAGGTGTTTATACGGCGCAAGTGATAATCGTAAAAAAAACACAAAGAAAGCAGCATATGAATTGGAAGTTATTTGATGCAAAAATAATACATGAACATTGATTTCAAAACACAATCAGTAAAAGAATTATAGCATAATTAGCAATTCCAATCAGGCTGATAAACGTTGATGGTGTTTCAACCTTCGTAACTTGAGGTCTTCCTCAGGACAAAAGAACACGAATGCGAAGATTACTGCCTGGTGGGGAAAACAAAGGAAAGAAAATTATCCCCAAAACATAATAAATGTGATCTCCCTTTAAGATTCATCATGGACTCAATCCCTCTTCACTGGTGGCCAGTGGGACTGGCCCAGCTTTGGACGTTTCCGCTGCAAATAACTCCACCATCGTGAGTGTATTGACTCTGGTATTGCTCCAAACCAACGGCTGTCGGAAGCACTCTTTATTTTCTCTTAATTCAACTAGAAATAGCTTACTCAGCCCCATTTTGTTTTCATTTCAGGTGCCTTGGATTCCCTTCAGGTACCTTAAAACACGCATTCTAAAGACATGTACACTGGTCTAAAATTAATTGTATAAATTATGTTTTGGGGATAATTTTTCTTCCTTCGTTTTTTCCCGCCAGGCAACAATCTTCGCATTTGTGTTAATCGACATCAGAAAGATGGAGGGCTGGGACTGGTGATCCTGCCCGAGAGACTCAAGATCCGCCGACTCGACGGGGATGGCAGGCGTGGCCCACACACGCAGCTGCTAGTGCCGGCAGGCTCACCCGATGCTCCGCCTACTTCCAGCTCCAGTTCCGGCTTCCGGTCTTTCTCCGAGCCTCTGATGCCGTCGGACGATCGGAGATCTGCCATCAGCGTTGATGGGGGAGAAATGTCTGCGTACTTCTGCTGAGCCCCGCTGAAGTCCCGCTGCGCAGTCATGCCATTACGCAATTACGCCAGTATTGAGGACGAGGACGGCTGAACATCGACGGGTCTGGCTTTGGCTTCGTTGTCCTCGCTGATACCACTGGCCTCCACTTGGCCCTGCTGCGACGTGTTGCACGCCTTCACCTCTACGTTGCGGCTGATGCTCCCAGCTGACGCTCCCAGCCCGTGGTGAAGAGCCCTTGATCTATCGGCTCCGCAGGGCGTTTCCAGTCTTGGTTCTGGCCGCCGGCTCTGCTTCTGCTTCCAATTTTAGTGCAGCGGGGCCCTTCCTCTCCCCTCCCCTCGCCATTACACATCGGGGAACTTGGAGGTAAGAAGGGGGGAGAAGCGGAGTGGAGTGGAGTGGAGACAGCACGATAACAGAACAACAGTGTGAGAGACAGAGTGAGAGACGCTCTGGAGGAATAGTAAATTGACAATTAAGTGGAAAAGGTGGAAAAGGTGCTGCAAAGGTGCTGCAACTGTTGGTCCAGGGGGGGAAATACTTACTGGCAAACCGCAGAGACAGTAGGTTCAGTGCCAGACAGTATTTTATATTGACTCTTTTATCCTAACATATAGTACTTCTTGGTCCACTGGACCACTGCGTTACTGCACACTACTACTCACTGATTCCTCTATTTTTTTCCCACTAATCCTTTTACCACTGCGAGGATTATAAACATACAAGTAAATATGGGAGAAATCAGCAACTAATGTATAGGCTGAATGGTTCTCAAGGTGGATCGTAATTACCTAATACAGGCTAGCCTCCTATAGGCTGCTTCTATAGGTGTATACCTATAGTATGCCTACAGCTTGGGCTCGTTAGCGGCCGTGTCCCCTCCCTGCACATAAAGCAAAATGCGCACAAAACAACCCAAACCAGGAGAAAAAAAGAATACATCAGAGATGTCAGGTCAGGCAACCACACCCTCTCCAGCCCCAAGAGGAGTAAGAAGAGGACAGAGAACTACACAACAGAGGATGGTACTGAAGGCTAAGGCACTAGCCGAGAGGGGAAAACAGCATGGGCAGAATGACCCCATTGACCCTATCAACCCCCTTTGATCCATCGGAGGATGAAGAGTGCATGTCGGATCTGGAAACAGAAAATGGTTCATATAAAAATGGTCAATCACCAGATGGTCAGATGGAGGCGCACAGAAGCATAGCTCTAAATATCAGTGAAGAGACTCAGAATGCAAATAGTGAAGCTCTACTTAGCCCAAAGCAATAACCTCTCTTTTACAAACCTCCAAAACATCAGACTGTAGTAACCCTAAAGATACATCGTAACTCCACAATGACGATGAAGATGAAGTTGGCCTGGTAGCATGAGATGCAACAAATATTCTACAAAATGCCTGTACAGTCGCTCCTCCCCCTCAAAATACCCTAGGTATGGAGAATTTTCCACTGGCCGCACTGAGCGGGGGGCAAGCAAGCACTGAAAACACAGTGGAGCCAGTGTCCGAGACTTTAAGAGAAGGGCTGAGAGGAGAAGAAGCATCAATCCAAAAAATGCTACTAACCATACTGAATGAGATCAGGGATTTTAAAGCATCTCAGGCAGTGGAGATTGCACAGTTGCATGAAAGACTGGCTAAACTGGAAGAGAATACATCAAATACACCGAAGAGACTGGAAGAGGCCAAAACTCGTATTTCAGATTTGGAGGACAAACTTTCGGCTGTAAATCAAGACATGCTAGCTGTGAGTAGAAGTAAAAGTCGAGTAGAGCAGAAACTCCAGGACTTAGAAAACTATAACCGGCGCTCAAATTTGCGGCTAGTGGGAATCCCGGAAGGATCAGAAAGTACGGAAATGGTCGAGTGGGCTGGGTTATTACTTAGGAAAGTAATGCCAGATCTGCAAGGGGACCTGACAATAACTAGGGCCCACAGGGTCCCAGCACAGAAGCAACTCAATGCTAAATATCCACGTACGATATTATTAAATTTCTCAGACTGCAGAATAAAAGAAAAAAATATTAAGCACCGCCATTGCAAAAAGATCCTTTTCCACGACAGAGATTCAGCAGTTCAGAATATTCTCTGACATGTCCGCAGCTTCTGCACGCAGGCGGAAAGACTTTGTTAAGATGATCGATACATTCAAAGGTAGGGGAGCCCAAGCAGCAATTGTGCAGCAATCGAAACTCAAAGTACTGGCCAAAGGGAAATTCTATATTTTCTCAGACATTCACGAAGCTCAATTGCTCCTTACAGAGTTGTCTGTGGGGCAGGTTTAAGACCCTCCCCCCCCCTTCTCTTTTGGATCTAAACAGAGGGCCGAGAAGAGAGCAGGCAAACAGTAAATTAGTTTGGCACTTTGTTTGTTTTAAGGGTGGACAGGGGTGAGCCAAAGGGTGCACAGGGATGCAACAAAATGGCATCCAACAAGAGGGGAGGAAGGAGGGAATAGTGGGCAATTCCGTCCTTCGTGGGAGGGGGGAAGGGAGGGAGGTGGAGGAGGTGAAGCATTTACAAAAAAGAGAGGGGCATATTATCAAGGAATAGCGATATTTATCGCTAACCGCGCTTAGCGCAAATTTTTTTAACGCCGCCTATCGCTGGAAAATATCGCTGAGATAACACCCTATTAACAAGGTTTATCTCCATAGCGATAACATTTCCAGCGATAGCGGCAAAATGTGAGAATATCGCTGGAAAAGCAGCGATATTCTCGCATTAACGCAAGGATGGATTCAGCCTGACAATCCACCTCCTATACTTTAAACAGGTAAGTCATCCTCAGTAGCAGGTGTTAAAATCTAGCGATAAACGCGCTTAGCGCGATTTATTTTATCGCTTCGCCTGCCTTGTTAATAGGGGTTATTTGTGTTAGCTACTGTTTACAGTCGCTTTTAGTGGGGAACGCCTACCTTGCATGTCATTAGCGATAATTATCGCTGGCATGCAAGGCGATGTAAAACCCGGCCGCTAACGCCTGAAAACTGTCACTAATGCCTGTTAGCGACAGCTTGCTAATAGGGCGTTAAAAATATCGCCGCTTTAGCGGCAAAAAGTGCCGCTAAAGCGGCGATAAAGCCCTTGATAATATGCCCCAGAGTTCTCACATGGGTGCTCCAAAAATTAATCTTTGAGCTTAAACACTATAGGATCAGCAGGTGTCTTTCTGAAATAGAAATTGAAATAGAAATTGCAATAAGGGTTAAACCAGATAGGAAGACCTACACTGCCTGTGTTCTATATTGGAAAAACTTGATGCCTTTTAGATGTTCTTGGCTATTGCAGGATGATTCAGGTTCTTGGTAAATCTTGCAGGCATTCCAGCTATCAGCTACTGGGAAGCACAATCAGTATTTTTTACCTGCAGTATAAAACGGTCTATGTTTATAGCGCATCATTCGGTGACTTGTTTATAAACATTTTAAAAAATGCAGGTATGGTACGGCTATTACATGCGCCGGTAGGTCTGATCCACCTTAGCGATAGTTCTAGCAAGAACCTATACATAGGCACTATTTTTGCTATTTGCACATTTTATATGCACTTTCGGTTATTTCGTTCTTTTAGGATTCAAATCGGATGTGATCGGATTGAGCACGGGGCACTTTATATAGTCCTGACACATTTGGGATCTATGTTAGCACAAACCATTTTAGATGCTATAAGTGTATATTATATCCTCCTGTTCTTTAAGAATCTTAACTGGAGGTCACCTGCTACAGCACAAGGCACTCTATATAGTTATGAGCTAGATCTGACTCATGTAAGCACTTTAGGTATCATAAGTACTGTATGCGCTGTACAAGCACTTTAGATATTCAGCTGCTATGAAATTCATTTGGACACCTTGTGCTTTTACAGAGATTTGATAATTAGTGGTATTTTCGGTCTGTGCCTGTGGTTTTTGATTCATGCTAGCACCTGTCACTTTAGATATTCTAGGTACTGTAAATGTTATTGCTATTTATTTGCTATCTTTTGACCTCTATCTCTTACAGATGGTATTGATTCATATTAGCACCTGTCACTTTATATATTTTAGGTACTGTATTCGTCGTTGCTATTTATACGCTATTTCTTGCACTTTTGACTTTTGTCCGCCTGCAAATGTATATCTACACGTTAGAACAGCTGCACCAAGTACAAAGTTATTCGTCTTTGAGGCACGCAGGGTTGGGGGCTGTGTTTACACACGCAGCTCACAAAGTCACTAGCCAACTTCTGATAAAGCAACTATGAGTAAGGAAAACATCACGGTCCTCTCTTTTAATGCTAATGGCCTGAATAATAAACGCAAGGCTCAGTCAATTGAAAGTTGGCTTAGAAGACACAACCCGGATGCTATTTTTTTACAGGAAACACATTTCCAGAGCGCATCTGATGCGAGTAAAATCTTCCAGAAATGGGCTGGCTTCCAATGTTCAGCGAACGCAGGTTGTGCACAGAAGGGGGTAGGGATATACATAGGGAAGCATGTACACTTCCAAGTAAAAAACACCCAGTCAGACCCAAGAAGCAGGTGGGCTCTTGTACATGGAATTTTAAATCAGTCAAGTTTCACATTGGCCCCAATCTACGCCCCAGTTTTGGATAATCCTCAGCCCTTGCTACAGCTGAAGCAGGCACTTTCCTGTATTCCCGGCCCTATTATATGGGGGGGCGATTTTAACTTTCTCCAGGGTCCTTCAGTTGATTCCTCAAGAAGGCTCGAAAGCAAACCAAGCCCCATGTTGCTATTGCCCAGGCTAGCTGTAAAAAGTCTTTAGATTTGATAGATCAATGGCGCTTTCAAAACCCAGGAAAACAGGACTTTTCATGCTTTTAGGCAAAGTATGATAGGGCTTCCAGGATAGATTTTTTTTTTTATCTCACATGGCCTCGGGGTTAATACATACGACCATATCCCGAATGCGTTTTCAGGCCATGCTTTAATTAAGATGGCAATAGTGGGAGCAGGATCAAGGGTGAAAATGCCCATGAGATGGTATCTTAATAAACTGAATTTGCAAAATGAGAGCAGGTGTATGGAAATAGCCAACGAGATTAATACTTTCTTTTCCAACAATATAGATTCAGCAACTATAAATATAGTATGGGATGCATTTAAGGCCACTTTATGGGGGATAATTACATCAAAGAAATCCCACAACAAAAGGCCAAAAATGAAGAAAGATTAAAAATTGAGGCGCGATTTGCGCAGGCAAATAACGATCACGTGAAGTATAGAAATGTTCAAACAAAACAGGAATTGCTGCAAGAGAAATCGCAGATGCAGGATTATTATTATCAACTGGGGGATGTAGTAAGTAGGACTTATCTTCAAAAGGCATATGAGGAGAGTGAGTACACTGGGAAGCTACTTGCATGGCAGGCAAAAGAGAAGCAGGTCAAAAACAGAATTGAAAGTATCCAGGATGAGGAATCTAAAACACAATTAACAGATACTAAAGATATTGGGGATGCCTTTCTGATACATTACAGGGGAATTTATCAGTCGGATCGGCAAACGTCGCCAGAACTCATTACAGGTTTCCTTGACAAATTACCGATCCCTTGATTGGACGATGATATCAGAGAATCATTACTCGAGGAATTTTCTATTGAGGAAGTTGTATTGGTGATTAGTTTGTTAGCCAATTGTAAAGCGACCGGGGAGGACGGTCTACCAGCAGAGTTATATAAAATATTAGCCCCAACTCTTAATATACAAATCCTAAAATTAGCTAACCATCTACTGAAAGGAGGGGATCCTGCGGCCTCTCTCCATACGGCGGTGGTAGTCAGCGTCTTGAAGAAAGATAAAGATAGGGAAAACGTCAACTCTTACAGACCTATTAGTCTTCTTAACGTTGACTATAAGATTTTTACAAAACTTCTTACAAATAGGCTTAATAGAATTGTGGGTTCACTTATACATGCAGATCAATGTGGGTTCGTGGCGGGGAGACAGCTTTCGACAAATACGAAATTTTTAATAGAAGCCCTGGATTATTTTCATAAGAACAGCATTGAGGCTCAGGTGTGGTTTTTAGACGCTGAGAAAGCCTTTGATTTAGTATCCTGGGACTGTCTTTTTATTATTCTTGAAAAGTTCGGTTTCCCAGAAGGCTTTATACAACTAATAAGAAAACTTTATAAAGGCTCACAGGCGCAAATATTAATTAATTCTATAAATGTAGGCTCTTGTCGAATTATTATTCTTGAAAAGTTCGGTTTCCCAGAAGGCTTTATACAACTAATAAGAAAACTTTATAAAGGCTCACAGGCGCAAATATTAATTAATTCTATAAATGTAGGCTCTTGTCGAATAAATCGGGGTGCAAGACAAGGCTGCCCCCTTTCCCCTATTTTATTCGCCCTTTTTATTGAACCTTTGGCAATAGCTATTAGACAAAAAATGTTATATGCCACACCTCTGCAAGGCATGACTAATATAAAACTCTATGCTGACGATATTGTTCTTTTTTTAAACTCCAGGGAACATACTCAAGAGGAGATCCTAGGGATCTTTTCAGAATTTCAAGCAATAGGTGGAGACAAAATAAATAAGGCCAAGATGGAAATTGTCCAATGCAATTGTTCCGTGGATACTTTATTGCCAAATTTCAGGCCAACGTACAACTCACGCCCGAAGAAATATCTAGGAATATATGTGACAGAAAGAGTAGAGGAGTTGTTCCAGTTGAATTATATCTATTATATATATATTCTGATACAAAAGTTAAGCACCTGTTAGCACAATGGAATCAACTACCATTATCAATCTTAGGACGGGTGGCGCTTATTCGAATGTCTATTTTACCATTGTTTAACTTCTTATTTGCAGCCGCTCCGTGCGCTCTACAAATGTCTTTTTTTAGGAGAGAGACAGTTTGTTTTCATCCTTTTTGTGGGCTAATAAGACACCAAGATTAGCACTAGGCACTTTACATTTTTCAAAGGAAGAGGGAGGATTGTCCGTCCCAAACATAAGACAATACTACTTTGCAAATTTTGCACACAACAAACACAGATTGTTTACCCAACTTGACACCTCGGAAATAGATAATTTTTTTAGGAATAAAATTTTAATAGAGTACAGAATTAAAGACCCAACAAGAATAGTTAAGGATCCTAAGAAAGTGCAGTACAAAGTACTCCAATGGATTCTTAAACAAAGAGCTCAACTGTTACCTTTTTATAGGATTCCGAGGATAAACGGTACAACGAGTCTGTCTGATCTCTATACTGGGGAGGTTAAATTACTACAGACCGGCATATGGAGAAAGTGGGAGGAAAATGGATATAGGCAAGTAAAAGACTTCCTTAACCTAGACTCCTGGAAAAAGTGGCCCGAGATAGAAATCAGGCTCCTCCATTCCAAGGACATGCTTAAATGGTCATACATTAAAATAAAGCACTTTCTAGAATATATAGATGCAGGAACTTTAACAGGAATAGCTGAAGCTCTAGAAATCCCTGAAAAGCGGTCAGTAAGTGCTTGGACGAAAATCTTTAATGATAATGCATCAGTTACTATCTATGAGAAAATGCGGGATAAATGGCGTAAAAAGAAGGTATGCAGATTCCAAGAACAACTTGGAGGAGAATTAACAGATTTAATGCCACAGTAATTAGAGGAGCAAATTTTAAACGAATGCAATTCTATTCAAAATGGTTACTCTATAGAACCCCTTCATTTCTACATAGTATATATCCCCAGGTGGAAGACGGATGCTTTCGAAGCACAAAAGAGGAGGAGACACATGGACACATATCGTTTGGGATTGCCCCAAAATTGAGAATCTATGGGAAGAAATTGAAAAATATCTTAGAAGTACCATAGGCCAATCTATAGCTATTGGCAATTATATTGTGGTTTTGGGATGCTCTCCAAATTCAATATTGAATAATATGCAAGAAGAAAGCTTATATATATCCGCCCTAGTGGCAAGATCTTTAATTTTACAAAATTTGCGAAGCAAAAATATACCTTCGTTTCAAGCATGGAGAGCAAAACTGGGTAAAGACAAAGAACTAGAGAGGCGTTATGCACTAAGAACAGGATCTCTTAGGAAATTTGAGAAACGCTGGGGGCCTATAGGAAATTAATAAAAAAGATTTGGGTAACAGTATTGCTTTTTAAGCAACCGTATAACATATGGTCCTTTTTCGTTTAGAAACACATGTTGAAAAAGTCGATTGATATATGTATGTGTTTAGTTGTTTAATTCTATTTCATTTTGAATATATGCACATGTCACTTTATACTTGTTTACTGTGAAATAAGGAATTGTGCAATATCCGACTATATATAGAATCTGTGCTTTTTAAGTATATTAAGTCTATTGTTTATATAAGGATATACTTAGGTATTCTCATTAGGTTGCTAAATTTAATTTATAATGAGCACGTATGCACACTGCACTTTATTTTGTTTTTATGCATAAGTGTCTATATTGTACCATAATCCGAACTCTCAATAAAAAATATATATTAAAAAAAAAAAAAAGAAAGATGGAGGGCTGAGTTAGCCTGCTAAAATTAAAACTCATGAGTTTGGAAACACCAAATATCTCAGCCAGCATCAAGCTTCTAACTCACTGAGCCATCCTGCCAGCTTTTCTGAACACGAGAAATATCAGTTCAGAAGACTTGTTTGCTCATCTTTTTTCCTGTATTCGACAGTCTCCACAATTAGTTGATGCTGCAGGTAGCGCTTGAATAGTCTGTGCCAGAAAGTTTGCCCTTCAGGTAGTCCAGTTTTTGACCACGGTTGACTTCATCGATGACGCAGAGGTTTGTATTTGACTTGCGCTAGTTGTGGAGCTAGTAAAACTTCTTAAGAGTGGGAGAAATGTGGTCAAATTCCCTTTCTCTTGTGAATATTTGGGCTGCCACGTGCAGGACAGGCTTGAAAGGGATGAATCTGGAATTTGGGCGGCCATAAAGAAGACCTATCCATGATTCTCTGGAGAGTGGTGACTGCAAGGAGGGTTTGATTTCAGGTAGAGGCCAGATTTGGAGTTAGAAGAAGCCTGTCAAGCCCAAAGGGCAGGTGATGAGGGACGTAGTGTCAAATAGTGTTATATCTAGATTGTTGCAGAAGATGTCAGTGGGTGCTGTGACATAAGGTTTAGTAAACTACCTAAGTGGAGTTTGACAAACTTACTCCTGCTTTTAGTATTGCAGGATCAGGAAGGTTGAAATCACATATGGAGTTGGAAACAGATGTAGAGGTGTTTTATGGATGTATTGAGGTGGCCACTGGAGATTGTGGGTTTACGTGGTGACGTATGTTGTGGTGTCAGCCAGAGGGGGCGCGGAGAGGTAAGCTGAGACGTTCAGCACTGAGTGAAGTGGAACCAGGAGAGTCTGGTAGAGTGTACAGGCGCGATTCACAAAGGTAAACTTACACATTTGTGTAACTTTACTACTTTTCGTTATTCACAATGGTAAACTTAGACCAAAAGTCCAACTTTACTTGTAGTGACTTACCTTTGTGAATACCGAAAAGTAGTAAAGTTAGACTTTTGGTCTAAGTTCATCTTTGTAAAGTAGTAAAGTTAGACTTTTGGTCTAAGTTCATCTTTGTGAAGTAGTAAAGTTAGACTTTTGGTCTAAGTTCATCTTTGAAGTAGTAAAGTTAGACTTTTGGTCTAAGTTCACCTTTGTGAAGTAGTAAAGTTAGACTTTTGGTCTAAGTTCATCTTTGAAGTAGTAAAGTTAGACTTTTGGTCTAAGTTCATCTTTGAAGTAGTAAAGTTAGACTTTTGGTCTAAGTTCATCTTTGTGAAGTAGTAAAGTTAGACTTTTGGTCTAAGTTCATCTTTGAAGTAGTAAAGTTAGACTTTTGGTCTAAGTTCATCTTTGAAGTAGTAAAGTTAGACTTTGGTCTAAGTTCACCTTTGTGAAGTAGTAAAGTTAGACTTTTGGTCTAAGTTCATCTTTGAAGTAGTAAAGTTAGACTTTTGGTCTAAGTTCATCTTTGAAGTAGTAAAGTTAGACTTTTGGTCTAAGTTCATCTTTGAAGTAGTAAAGTTAGACTTTTGGTCTAAGTTCATCTTTGTGAAGTAGTAAAGTTAGACTTTTGGTCTAAGTTCATCTTTGTGAAGTAGTAAAGTTAGACTTTTGGTCTAAGTTCATCTTTGAAGTAGTAAAGTTAGACTTTTGGTCTAAGTTCATCTTTGTGAAGTAGTAAAGTTAGACTTTTGGTCTAAGTTCATCTTTGAAGTAGTAAAGTTAGACTTTTGGTCTAAGTTCATCTTTGAAGTAGTAAAGTTAGACTTTTGGTCTAAGTTCATCTTTGAAGTAGTAAAGTTAGACTTTTGGTCTAAGTTCATCTTTGTGAAGTAGTAAAGTTAGACTTTTGGTCTAAGTTCATCTTTGTGAAGTAGTAAAGTTAGACTTTGGTCTAACTTTACCTTTGGGAACCGAGCCCAATGTTTGCAGATGTGGGCAGGGCCACCACCAATTTTATGTAGAAGGTGTAATGAGCAAACATAATTACACAGTTCACTCAAAGCTGCTATTGACACAGGCTCTGGCAAGGTCACCTGTGGCTATGAACAAGTCAGCCCGCTGTGTCTGGTCCATAGGACAAGCCCTACAGAGCCCCCTTCTCCCCCCCCTTCATCTGGAGAAGGTCAGAGATGGTTGGGCCTGTTCTGGCCACGCTCAGTGCACAGGGTGGCCATGGGAGTGAGACAGAAGCAGGGTCAGCTGTCTAGTCTCTGTATTGGGTACACTGCCCCGACCACCAACCAGAGGCCAGGGAGCGCGCGAGGCAGAAATGAATCTGCTGCAAAGAGCTTCTGAGTATTTAATCCCACCGCGCTCCCAAGATGGATGTACGGCGCTTTAATGGTAATTAAATTAACGTGAGGGAAAAGTAAATGAGCGCCCATTACAGTGATGGAAGAGGCAGCTTTTCATGGAGGTACTGCAGGACAGGAAATTAGTGCTTACAAGCTTCTGAGGCGACAGGCGCTGCATGATTTATGAAGGAGCCCCTTGTACATTTAAGGGAGTGGGAGGGAGCGCAACAGAGGCGATATGACACATTCTTAATGCTCCACCCTGCATCCCAACCACACTCTTAATTCTGACATATTCCCTTCTCATTCTGGTTTTGTCTTAGAACCATAAACCACGAGGTGTACTGTTCCTAACAGTGAGAAAGAAAAAGAGGGGCAGTAGCCCCTATAAGGAGCAAGGGCACTCACACACCCCGAAAGGTGTCATGCTTCATCATAGGGCAGCTCCTCGTTGGGCCGGCGCTGCAATGCCCAACGGGCCCCGCAGGGGAGTTCTTTGCCAGAGATCTTTTTGTCTGTGGTCTTGGCCGTCAATGAAGAGGGTGGGTTTGGGATGTATGGTATTTATGCAAGGTGAGTAGGGTGTGGGAAATATGTGGATTAAAAATAATTATGGAAGCCCGCTGAACCAACTTTAATTGGCGGGTTCCATGTCATGATTAAAATCTGTAGTACTTTAACGTAGAGATCCTAGTAGTCTCGTCAAGTTTTTAAGTGAGGATAATGGTCGACATGTTTCATGCCATTGGATGTCAATGTATAAGAATAGGTAACCATACCCTCACCAAATACACCAACTGCAGCCAGGTTCCTCTTCAGTAGGGACCTGCAGCAGTAGAGAAAAGGAGCCAGAAAGCTTCGTAGTCACGGGACGCTCAGTGGCATCGCGTCTCACTCGTCCGTTCGGTACGCTGAGTGCACCCGACCTACCCTCCGTGATTCCGGAGCGGTGTTTGTCTTAGAATCATCCTTCACCTCTGCTTCTTTCCTGTGGATGATACCCTAGCATGCTACCCTACATTCTTGTCATCGTCTAAGTGCCCATTGTGTTTATCCTGCATGTGTTTATCCTAAAGGTTTCCCTCTCTCATCACACACACCCTTCCCTTCTCCCTCCTATGACATGTTCATCCTGCTCTCTCTTTAAACGAAAGATCTCTCTCTCTTGTCACACTCACCATTCTCTTTCCTTCCCCGTCACATGTTCATCCTGCCCTCTTTATACTGAAGGTCTCCCTCTCTTGTTCAACTCACCCTTCTCTTCCCTTCCTCGTCACATGTTCATCCTGCCCTCTCTTTATACTGAAGGTCTCCCTCTCTTGTCACATTCACCCTTCTCTTCCCTTCCTTGTCACATGTTCATCCTGCCCTCTTTATACTGAAGGTCTCCCTCTCTCGTCACACTCACCCTTCTCTTCCCTTCCTCGTCACATGTTCATCCTGCCCTCTCCTTATACTAAGGGTCTCCCTCTCTCGTCACACTCACCCTTCTCTTCCCTGTCACATGTTCATCCTGCCCTCTTTATACTAAATGTCTCCCTCTCTTGTCACACTCACCCTTCTCTTCCCTTCCTCGTCACATGTTCATCCTGCCCTCTTTATACTGAAGGTCTCCCTCTCTCGTCACACTCACCCTTCTCTTCCCTTCCTCGTCACATGTTCATCCTGCCCTCTCTTTATACTAAAGGTCTCCCTCTCTTGTCACACTCACCCTTCTCTTCCCTTCCCTATCACGTGTTCATCCTGCCCTCCTTATACTAAATGTCTCCCTCTCTTGTCACACTCACCCTTCTCTTTCCTTCCTCATCACATGTTCACCCTGCCCTCTCTTTATACTAAAGGTCTCCCTCTCTTGTCACACTGACCCTTCTCTTCCCTGTCACATGTTCATCCTTCCCTCTCTTTATACTAAAGGTCTCCCTCTCTCGTCACACTCACCCTTCTCTTCCCTTCCTCGTCACATGTTCATCCTGCCCTCTCTTTATACTAAAGGTCTTCCTCTTTCGTCACACTCACCCATCTCTTCCCTTCCTCGTCACATGTTCATACTGTCCTCTCCTTATACTAAGGGTCTCCCTCTCTCGTCACACTCACCCTTCTCTTCCCTGTCACATGTTCATCCTGCCCTCTTTATACTAAATGTCTCCCTCTCGTCAAACTCACCCTTCTCTTCCCTTCCTCGTCACATGTTTATCCTGCCCTCTCTTTATACTAAAGGTCTCCCTCCCTTGTCACACTCACCCTTCTCTTCCCTTCCCTATCATGTTTTCATCCTGCCCTCTTTATACTAAATGTCTCCCTCTCTTGTCACACTCACCCTTCTCTTCCCTTCCTCGTCACATGGTCATCCTGCCCTCTCTTTATACTAAAGGTCTCTCTCTCTTGTCACACTCACCCTTCTATTCTCTTCCCTATCACATGTTCATCCTGCCACCTCTTTATACTAAAGATCTCCCTCTCTCGTCACACTCACCCTTCTCTTCCCTTCCTCGTCACATGTTCATCCTGCCCTCTCTTTATACTAAAGGTCTCCCTCTCTTGTCACACTCTCCCTTCTCTTCTCTTCCTCGTCACATGTTCATCATACCCTCTCTTTATACTAAAGGTCTTCCTCTCTCGTCACACTCACCCTTCTCTTCCTTTCCTCGTCACATGTTCATCCTGCCCTCTCCTTATACTAAGGGTCTCCCTCTCTCGTCACACTCACCCTTCTCTTCCCTGTCACATGTTCATCCTGCCCTCTTTATACTAAATGTCTCCCTCTCTTGTCACACTCACCCTTCTCTTCCCTTCCTTATCACGTGTTCATCCTGCCCTCTTTATACTAAATGTCTCCCTCTCTTGTCACACTCACCCTTCTCTTCTCTTCTCTTCCTCGTCAGATGTTCATCCTGCCCTCTCTTTATACTAAAGGGCTCCCTAACTCATCACACTCACCCTTCTCTTCTCTTCCTCGTCACATGTTCATCCTGCCCTCTCTTTATACTAAAGGGCTCCCTCTCTTGTCACACTCAGCCTTCTCTTCTCTTCCCTATCACATGTTCATCCTGCCCTCTCTTTATACTAAAGGTCTCCCTCTCTCGTCGCACTCACCCTTCTCTTACCTTCCTCGTCACATGTTCATCCTGCCCTCTCTTTATACTAAAGGTCTTCCTCTCTCGTCACACTCACCCTTCTCTTCCCTTCCTCGTCACATGTTCATCCTGCCCTCTCCTTATACTAAGGGTCTCCCTCTCTCGTCACACTCACCCTTCTCTTCCCTGTCACATGTTCATCCTGCCCTCTTTATACTAAAGGTGTCCCTCTCTCGTCACACTCACCCTTCTATTCCCTTCCTCGTCACATGTTCATCCTGCCCTCTCCTTATACTAAGGGTCTCCCTCTCTCGTCACACTCACCCTTCTCTTCCCTGTCACATGTTCATCCTGCCCTCTTTATACTAAATGTCTCCCTCTCTTGTCACACTCACCCTTCTCTTCCCTTCCTCGTCACATGTTTATCCTGCCCTCTTTATACTGAAGGTCTCCCTCTCTCGTCACACTCACCCTTCTCTTCCCTTCCTCGTCACATGTTCATCCTGCCCTCTCTTTATACTAAAGGTCTCCTTCTCTTGTCACACTCACCCTTCTCCTCCTTTCCTCGTCACATGGTCATCCTGCCCTCTCTTTATACTAAAGGTCTTTCTCTCTTGTCACACTCACCCTTCTCTTCTCTTCCCTATCACATGTTCATCCTGCCCTCTCTTTAAACTAAAAGTCTCCCTCTCTCGTCACACTCACCCTTCTCTTCCCTTCCTCGTCACATGTTCATCCTGCCCTCTCTTTATACTAAAGGTCTCCCTCTCTTGTCACACTCAACCTTCTCTTCTCTTCCTCGTCACATGTTCATCCTACCCTCTCTTTATGCTAAAGGTCTCCCTCTCTTGTCACACTCACCCTTCTCTTCCCTATCATGTGTTCATCCTTCCCTCTTTATACTAAATGTCTCCCTCTCTTGTCACACTCACCCTTCTCTTCCCTTCCTCGTCACATGTTCATCCTGCCCTCTCTTTATACTAAAGGTCTACTTCTCTTGTCACACTCACACTTCTCTTCCCTTCCTCGTCACATGGTCATCCTGCCCTCTCTTTATACTAAAGGTCCCTCTCTCTTGTCACACTCACCCTTCTCTTCCCTTCCTCGTCACATGTTCATCCTGCCCTCTCTTTATACTAAAGGTCTCCCTCTCTTGCCACACTCACCCTTCTCTTCTCTTCCTCGTCACATGTTCATCCTGCCCTCTTTATACTGAAGGTCTCCCTCTCTCGTCACACTCACCCTTCTCTTCCCTTCCTCGTCACATGTTCATCCTGCCCTCTCTTTATACTAAAGGTGTCCCTCTCTCGTCACACTCACCCTTCTATTCCCTTCCTCGTCACATGTTCATCCTGCCCTCTCCTTATACTAAGGGTCTCCCTCTCTCGTCACACTCACCCTTCTCTTCCCTGTCACATGTTCATCCTGCCCTCTTTATACTAAATGTCTCCCTCTCTTGTCACACTCACCCTTCTCTTCCCTTCCTCGTCACATGTTCATCCTGCCCTCTGTTTATACTGAAGGTCTCCCTCTCTTGTCACACTCACCCTTCTCTTCCCTTCCTCGTCACATGTTCATTCTGCCCTCTCTTTATACTAAAGGTCTCCCTCTCTCGTCACACTCACCCTTCTCTTCCCTTCCTCGTCACATGTTCATCCTGCACTCTCTTTATACTAAAGGTCTCCCTCTCTTGTCACACTCACCCTTCTCTTCCATTCCCTATCACGTGTTCATCCTGCCCTCTCTTTATACTAAAGGTCTCCCTCTCTTGTCACACTCACCCTTCTCTTTCCTTCCTCATCACATGTTCATCCTGCCCTCTCTTTATACTAAAGGTCTCCCTCTCTTGTCACACTCACCCTTCTCTTCCCTGTCACATGTTCATCCTGCCCTCTCTTTATACTAAAGGTCTCCCTCTCTCGTCACACTCACCCTTCTCTTCCCTTCCTCGTCACATGTTCATCCTGCCCTCTCTTTATACTAAAGGTCTTCCTCTCTCGTCACACTCAACCATCTCTTCCCTTCCTCGTCACATGTTCATACTGTCCTCTCCTTATACTAAGGGTCTCCCTCTCTTGTCACACTCACCCTTCTCTTCCCTGTCACATGTTCATCCTGCCCACGTTTATACTAAATGTCTCCCTCTCTTGTCACACTCACCCTTCTCTTCCCTTCCTCGTCACATGTTTATCCTGCCCTCTCTTTATACTAAAGGTCTCCCTCTCTTGTCACACTCACCCTTCTCTTCCCTTCCCTATCATGTGTTCATCCTGCCCTCTTTATACTAAATGTCTCCCTCTCTTGTCACACTCACCCTTCTCTTCCCTTCCTCGTCACATGGTCATCCTGCCCTCTCTTTATACTAAAGGTCTCTCTCTCTTGTCACACTCACCCTTCTATTCTCTTCCCTGTCACATGTTCATCCTGCCACCTCTTTATACTAAAGGTCTCCCTCTCTCGTCACACTCACCCTTCTCTTCCCTTCCTCGTCACATGTTAATCCTGCCCTCTCTTTATACTAAAGGTCTTCCTCTCTCGTCACATTCACCCTTCTCTTCCCTTCCTCGTCACATGTTCATCCTGCCCTCTCCTTATACTAAGGGTCTCCCTCTCTCGTCACACTCACCCTTCTCTTCCCTGTCACATGTTCATCCTGCCCTCTTTATACTAAATGTCTCCCTCTCTTGTCACACTCACCCTTCTCTTCCCTTCCCTATCACGTGTTCATCCTGCCCTTTTTATACTTAATGTATCCCTCTCTTGTCACACTCACCCTTCTCTTCTCTTCTCTTCCTCGTCAGATGTTCATCCTGCCCTGTCTTTATACTAAAGGGCTCCCTAACTCATCACACTCACCCTTCTCTTCTGTTCCTCGTCACATGTTCATCCTGCCCTCTCTTTATACTAAAGGGCTCCCTCTCTTGTCACACTCACCCTTCTCTTCTCTTCCCTATCACATGTTCATCCTGCCCTCTCTTTATACTAAAGGTCTCCCTCTCTCGTCACACTCACCCTTCTCTTACCTTCCTCGTCACATGTTCATCCTGCTCTCTCTTTATACTAAAGGTCTTCCTCTCTCGTCACACTCACCCTTCTCTTCCCTTCCTCGTCACATGTTCATCCTGCCCTGTCCTTATAATAAGGGTCTCCCTCTCTCGTCACACTCACCCTTCTCTTCCCTGTCACATGTTCATCCTGCCCTCTTTATACTAAATGTCTCCCTCTCTTGTCACACTCACCCTTCTCTTCCCTTCCTCGTCACATGTTTATCTTGCCCTCTCTTTATACTAAAGGTCTCCCTCCCTTGTCACACTCACCCTTCGCTTCCCTTCCCTATCATGTGTTCATCCTGCCCTCTTTATACTAAATGTCTCCCTCTCTTGTCACATTCACCCTTCTCTTCCCTTCCTCGTCACATGTTCATCCTGCCCTCTCTTTATACTAAAGGTCTCCTTCTCTTGTCACACTCACCCTTCTCTTCCCTTCCTCGTCACATGGTCATCCTGCCCTCTCTTTATACTAAAGGTCTCTCTCGTCACACTCACCCTTCTCTTCTCTTCCCTATCACATGTTCATCCTGCACTCTCTTTAAACTAAAAGTCTCCCTCTCTCGTCACACTCACCCTTGTCTTCCCTTCCTCGTCACATGTTCATCCTGCCCTCTCTTTATACTAAAGGTCTCCCTCTCTTGTCACACTCACCCTTCTCTTCTCTTCCTCATCACATGTTCATCCTACCCTCTCTTTATACTAAAGGTCTCCCTCTCTTGTCACACTCACCCTTCTCTTCCCTTCCCTATCATGTGTTCATCCTTCCCTCTTTATACTAAATGTCTCCCTCTCTTGTCACACTCACCCTACTCTTCCCTTCCTCGTCACATGTTCATCCTGCCCTCTCTTTATACTAAAGGTCTCCTTCTCTTGTCACACTCACCCTTCTCTTCCCTTCCTCATCACATGGTCATCCTGCCCTCTCTTTATACTAAAGGTCCCTCTCTCTTGTCACACTCACCCTTCTCTTCTCTTCCCTATCACATGTTCATCCTGCCCTCTCTTTATACTAAAGGTCTCCCTCTCTTGTCACACTCACCCTTCTCTTCCCTGTCACATGTTCATCCTGCCCTCTCTTTATACTAAAGGTCTCCCTCTCTCATCACACTCACCCTTCTCTTCCCTTCCTCATCACATGGTCATCCTGCCCTCTCTTTATACTAAAGGTCCCTCTCTCTTGTCACACTCACCCTTCTCTTCTCTTCCCTATCACATGTTCATCCTGCCCTCTCTTTATACTAAAGGTCTCCCTCTCTCGTCACACTCACCCTTCTCTTCCTTCCTCGTCACATGTTCATCCTGCCCTCTCTTTATACTAAAGGTCTCCTTCTCTTGTCACACTCACCCTTCTCTTCCCTTCCTCGTCACATGGTCATCCTGCCCTCTCTTTATACTAAAGGTCCCTCTCTCTTGTCACACTCACCATTCTCTTCTCTTCCCTATCACATGTTCATCCTGCCCTCTCTTTATACTAAAGGTCTCACTCTCTCGTCACACTCACCCTTCTCTTCCCTTCCTCGTCACATGTTCATCCTGCCCTCTCTTTATACTAAAGGTCTCCCTCTCTTGTCACACTCACCCTTCTCTTCTCTTCCTCGTCACATGTTCATCCTACCCTCTCTTTATACTAAAGGTCTCCCTCTCGCGTCACACTCACCCTTCTCTTCCCTTCCTCGTCACATGTTCATCCTGCCCTCTCTTTATACTAAAGGTCTCCCTCTCTCGTCACACTCATCCTTCTCTTCCCTTCCTCGTCATATGTTCATCCTGCCCTCTCTTTATACTGAAGGTCTTCCTCTCTCGTCACACTCACCCTTCTCTTCCCTTCCTCGTCACATGTTCATCCTGCCCTCTCCTTATACTAAGGGTCTCCCTCTCTCGTCACACTCACCCTTCTCTTCCCTGTCACATGTTCATCCTGCCCTCTTTATACTAAATGTCTCCCTCTCTTGTCAAACTCACCCTTCTCTTCCCTTCCTCGTCACATGTTTATCCTGCCCTCTCTTTATACTAAAGGTCTCCCTCTCTTGTCACACTCACCCTTGTCTTCCCTTCCCTATCATGTGTTCATCCTGCCCTCTTTATACTAAATGTCTCCCTCTCTTGTCACACTCACCCTTCTCTTCCCTTCCTCGTCACATGTTCATCCTGCCCTCTTTATACTAAAGGGCTCCCTCTCAGTCACACTCACCCTTCTCTTCCCTTCCCTGTCACATGTTCATGCTGCCCTCTTTATACTGAAGGACTCTCTCTCTTGTCACACCCACCCTTCTCTTCCCTTCCCTGTCACTTGTTCATCCTGGCCTCTTTATAGTGAAGGTCTCTCTCTCTTGTCACACTCACCCTTCTGTTCCCTTCCTCGTCAGATGTTCATCCTGCCCTCTCTTTATACTAAATGTCTCCCTCTCGTCACACTCACCCTTCTCTTCTCTTCCTCATCCAATGTTCATCCTGCCCTCTCTTTATAGTAAATGTCTCCCTCTCTTGTCACACTCACCCTTCTCTTCCCTTCCTCGTCACATGTTCATCCTGCCCTCTCTTTATACTAAATGTCTCCCTCTCTTGTCACACTCACCCTTCTCTTCTCTTCCTCATCACATGTTCATCCTGCCCTCCTTATACTGAAGGTCTCCCTCTCTTGTCACACTCACCCTTCTTGTTTCCTTCCCATCACATGTTCATCCTGCCCTCTCTTTATAATAAATGTCTCCCTCTCTTGTCACACTCACCCTTCTCTTCCCTTCCTCGTCACATGTTCATCCTGCCCTCTCTTTATACTAAATGTCTCCCTCTCTTGTCACACTCACCCTTCTCTTCTCTTCCTCATCACATGTTCATCCTGCTCTCCTTATACTGAAGGTCTCCCTCTCTTGTCACACTCACCCTTCTTGTTTCCTTCCCATCACATGTTCATCCTGCCCTCTCTTTATAATAAATGTCTCCCTCTCTTGTCACACTCACCCTTCTCTTCCCTTCCTCGTCACATGTTCATCCTGCCCTCTCTTTATACTAAATGTCTCCCTCTCTTGTCACACTCACCCTACTCTTCCCTTCCTCGTCACATGTTCATCCTGCCCTCTCTTTATACTAAAGGTCTCCTTCTCTTGTCACACTCACCCTTCTCTTCCCTTCCTCATCACATGGTCATCCTGCCCTCTCTTTATACTAAAGGTCCCTCTCTCTTGTCACACTCACCCTTCTCTTCTCTTCCCTATCACATGTTCATCCTGCCCTCTCTTTATACTAAAGGTCTCCCTCTCTTGTCACACTCACCCTTCTCTTCCCTGTCACATGTTCATCCTGCCCTCTCTTTATACTAAAGGTCTCCCTCTCTCATCACACTCACCCTTCTCTTCCCTTCCTCATCACATGGTCATCCTGCCCTCTCTTTATACTAAAGGTCCCTCTCTCTTGTCACACTCACCCTTCTCTTCTCTTCCCTATCACATGTTCATCCTGCCCTCTCTTTATACTAAAGGTCTCCCTCTCTCGTCACACTCACCCTTCTCTTCCTTCCTCGTCACATGTTCATCCTGCCCTCTCTTTATACTAAAGGTCTCCTTCTCTTGTCACACTCACCCTTCTCTTCCCTTCCTCGTCACATGGTCATCCTGCCCTCTCTTTATACTAAAGGTCCCTCTCTCTTGTCACACTCACCATTCTCTTCTCTTCCCTATCACATGTTCATCCTGCCCTCTCTTTATACTAAAGGTCTCACTCTCTCGTCACACTCACCCTTCTCTTCCCTTCCTCGTCACATGTTCATCCTGCCCTCTCTTTATACTAAAGGTCTCCCTCTCTTGTCACACTCACCCTTCTCTTCTCTTCCTCGTCACATGTTCATCCTACCCTCTCTTTATACTAAAGGTCTCCCTCTCGCGTCACACTCACCCTTCTCTTCCCTTCCTCGTCACATGTTCATCCTGCCCTCTCTTTATACTAAAGGTCTCCCTCTCTCGTCACACTCATCCTTCTCTTCCCTTCCTCGTCATATGTTCATCCTGCCCTCTCTTTATACTGAAGGTCTTCCTCTCTCGTCACACTCACCCTTCTCTTCCCTTCCTCGTCACATGTTCATCCTGCCCTCTCCTTATACTAAGGGTCTCCCTCTCTCGTCACACTCACCCTTCTCTTCCCTGTCACATGTTCATCCTGCCCTCTTTATACTAAATGTCTCCCTCTCTTGTCAAACTCACCCTTCTCTTCCCTTCCTCGTCACATGTTTATCCTGCCCTCTCTTTATACTAAAGGTCTCCCTCTCTTGTCACACTCACCCTTGTCTTCCCTTCCCTATCATGTGTTCATCCTGCCCTCTTTATACTAAATGTCTCCCTCTCTTGTCACACTCACCCTTCTCTTCCCTTCCTCGTCACATGTTCATCCTGCCCTCTTTATACTAAAGGGCTCCCTCTCGTCACACTCACCCTTCTCTTCCCTTCCCTGTCACATGTTCATGCTGCCCTCTTTATACTGAAGGACTCTCTCTCTTGTCACACCCACCCTTCTCTTCCCTTCCCTGTCACTTGTTCATCCTGGCCTCTTTATAGTGAAGGTCTCTCTCTCTTGTCACACTCACCCTTCTGTTCCCTTCCTCGTCAGATGTTCATCCTGCCCTCTCTTTATACTAAATGTCTCCCTCTCGTCACACTCACCCTTCTCTTCTCTTCCTCATCCAATGTTCATCCTGCCCTCTCTTTATAGTAAATGTCTCCCTCTCTTGTCACACTCACCCTTCTCTTCCCTTCCTCGTCACATGTTCATCCTGCCCTCTCTTTATACTAAATGTCTCCCTCTCTTGTCACACTCACCCTTCTCTTCTCTTCCTCATCACATGTTCATCCTGCCCTCCTTATACTGAAGGTCTCCCTCTCTTGTCACACTCACCCTTCTTGTTTCCTTCCCATCACATGTTCATCCTGCCCTCTCTTTATAATAAATGTCTCCCTCTCTTGTCACACTCACCCTTCTCTTCCCTTCCTCGTCACATGTTCATCCTGCCCTCTCTTTATACTAAATGTCTCCCTCTCTTGTCACACTCACCCTTCTCTTCTCTTCCTCATCACATGTTCATCCTGCCCTCCTTATACTGAAGGTCTCCTCTCTTGTCACACTCACCCTTCTTGTTTCCTTCCCATCACATGTTCATCCTGCCCTCTCTTTATAATAAATGTCTCCCTCTCTTGTCACACTCACACTCCTCTCCTGTTTATAATAAAGATTTCACTCTTATCACACTCACACTTCTCTTCCTCATCACATGTTCGTCCTGCTCTCTCTTTATACTAAAGGTCTCCTTCTCTTGTCACACTCACCCTTCTCTTCCCCGTCACATGTTCATCCTGCCCTGTCTTTATACTAAAGGTCTCCCTCTCTTGTCACACTTGCCCTTCTCTTCCCCGTCACATGTTCATCTTGCCCTCTCTTTATACTAAAGGTCTCCCTCTCTAGTCACACTCACCCTTCTCTTTTCCCTCCCATCACATGTACATCCTGCCCTCTCTTGATAATAAACGTCTCCCTCTCTTGTCACACTCACACTCCTCTCCTGTTTATAATAAAGATTTCACTCTCTTATCACACTCACTCTTCTCTACTCTTCCACATCATATGTTCCTCCTGCCCACTCTTTATGGTAAGGATCTCTCTTAACATGTCTACCTATGATCCTTCACCTCACCTGCTCAATCATATATTCACTGCATTCACTCATAATGTAAAAAAGACCTCTCTAACCTCGCCTTTCGCGTCCGCACATCCTTTATTCGTCAACAGAGAAATGTACCTGGATATCACATGATTTGGGACAAAGGACATGAGTGAAGAGGAAATGCTGACTGCTACAAGCCTTGTGATCTTTGACACACTGTTGCTGTGCAATCTCAGTCAAACTGAATGAAAATATGTGTGTACCCGTGAGATTGTTCTTTGAGTGTCATGCATCTCTTTTTAAGAATGTGTTCTTCCCCCATCATTGCACACGTGTTTCACGGTGCCTCATCCTTGTTTTGTAACTTATCCAACGTTGCACACGTGTTTCACGGTGCCTCATCCATATTTTGTAACTTATCCAATGTTGCACATGTGTTTCACTGTGCCTCATCCATGTTTTGTAACATATCAAACATTGCACACGTGTTTCACTATGCCTCATCCATGTTTTGTAACATATCAAACATTGCACACGTGTTTCTCCATGTCTCATCCATGTTTTGTAACTCATCCAACATTGCACACGAGTTTCACTATGTTTCATCCATGTTTTGTAACTTATCCAACATTTCACACATGTTTCACCATGCCTCATCTATGTTTTGTAACTCATCCAACATTGCACACGTGTTTCACTATGCCTCATCCATGTTTTGTAACTTATCCAACATTACACACGTGTTTCATTATGCCTCATCCATGTTTTGTAACTTATCCAACATTGAACACGTGTTTCACCATGCCTCATCCATGTTTTGCAACTTATCCAACATTGCTCACATGTTTCTCCATGCCTCATCCATATATTGTAACTAATCCAACATTGCACGTGAGTTTCACTATGTTTGATCCATGTTTTGTATCTGATCCAACATTTCACACGTTTCACCATGCCTCATCCATGTTTTGTAACTTATTCAACATTACACACGTGTTTCACCGTGCCTCATCTATGTTTTGTAACTTATCCAACATTGCACACGTGTTTTTACTGGTCTCTCATCCTTGTTTTGTAACTTATCCAACATTGCACATGTGTTTCACTATGCCTCCTCCATGTTTTGTAATTTATCAAACATTGCACACGTCCATGTTTTGTAACTAATCCAACATTGCACACTTGTTTCACAATGCCTCATCCATGTTTTGTAACTTCTCCAACATTGCACACGTGTTTCACGGTGCCTCATCCTTGTTTTGTAACTTATCCAACGTTGCACACGTGTTTCACGGTGCCTCATCCATGTTTTGTAACTAATCCAACATTGCACACTTGTTTCACAATGCCTCATCCATGTTTTGTAACTTCTCCAACATTGCACACGTGTTTCACGGTGCCTCATCCTTGTTTTGTAACTTATCTAACATTGCACCCGTGTTTCAACATGCCTCATCCATGTTTGGTAACTTATCCAACATTGCACACGTGTCTCACAATGCCTCATCGAAGTTTTGTAACTTATCCAACATTGCACACGTGTTTCACTATGCCTCATCCATGTTTTGTCACTTATCCAACATTGGGCACGTGTTTCACCATGCAAACGTATCCAAGTGGAAACTCTTCCCCATGGGTTGTTTTGTTCGACATTATGCTCCCGCTTTCACATTGATCTCATTACTTTTGTTGGGAAGGACAAGTCCTCTTCATGGTAACGGACATGTGCCCCTGTCCTTGGTCCCACAACTGTACTTATGTTTGGATCCCTAATGCTGATTTTTGTTGTCATAGTCAAACAGGGATCATGCGTGTGTGCCATGACATAGGCCTGTCTCATGGATTACGGTCTTGTTGGACCAGAAGGTAGTGGTGGAAGGCTGCAACCTTCACCAGGAGTTAAGCAGCACGAGCCAGGTGGTGACAGCAAACACTGTTGTGATCAGTAAGAGTGAACAAGTCCTTTTTAACCTGTGTCACTGGAGTGAGGCCTACAGACTCACTGAGTTAAAGTTCTACTGCTGTGTGCTTAACTCACCCTTGGCCTACATCAGTTTGGTGTGTAGTGCTGCTCAACACGAGTGGTGTATCTGCACTGGGTGTATGTGTTCCTAGGAAGGTACAGTACAGGGATAATTCAGTGTTGTGCAGAGCATGCATATTGAATACATGTGCTGGGTGTTTGTGTACCTGTGGGCAGTACAATGCATGGAGGATGTAGTACTGTGCAATCAGTGCAGCTTAAATGCATGTGTGCCTGTGAGTATTACAATACATGAAGAATACAGTGCTGCGCAGTGTGTGCATGTTAAATACATCTGCTGGGTGTATGTGTGCCTATGCGTGGTCCAGTACAGGAAGGATGCAGCACTGTGCAGAATGTGTAGACTGTATGTATGTACTAGTTGTATGTGTGCCTGTGAATGGTACAATCCATGGAGGAGCCTGGCTTCCATTTTGGGAGACCCAGGGCTGTATTGTGAAGCAGGTGGAGATAGAGGAATCCCCAAGACAGATTTGTGTTTTGCCGCATCCCTGTGACCAGGACTGGGGGTCAAGGCCTGCTAAGCTCCCTGCTAGGTGAGGGAACATAACCCAGGGAATTTAGGACCCCTTGCACTGGAGCCTGGAGCACCATCACCTGCCTGCTTGCCGAGACCGGTGTGCCGAGTGAGGAAGAGGAGAGCGCTGGAGGGAGCGAGGTCTAGTGGGGAGTATTTTCGAGTGGAGTCCCTTTGCGAGGTGTGAGGGGGTTGTTGCCTGTGTGCAGAATTAAGTATGTCAATGGAGGGCCTCCATTAATTGAGCCTTGTGCATCGTTGTGCTGATCGGGCCGGAGCCCATGCGTAGTGGGGAGCTGGCAACCCCATATGCCAGGATAGGCCACTGTAAGAAGATTACCATGCTGTGAGGGCCGTAGTACTTAAACTGTGGTGAGTCTCAATCTTGTATGCCAGGAGAGGCCACCGCAAGATGACTGTCATGCTGTGAGGGCCCTAGCCCTTGTGTGGTGGTGAGCCGCAACCCCATATCCCAGAAGGGACCGCCGCTGAGGACTTCATTGTGCCAAACAGGCTGAAGCATGGCATGTGCACTGGGAGGATATGGTGACCCCTTATGCCATAGGGGGTTACTAGGAGCAGCATGGTTTGCAACCTGATCAACATGCCCCCACCAGAGAAGTGAAGCTGCTGCGGGAGCACATGCACACCGTCATGAAGGCGAGGGACCCGCTACAAGATCATCACATCCCTCCACCCACCATGGGGCAGATCTGACACTTATCCTGCAAAGAGGAGCCACAAAGAACTCCAGTCACTTCGGTAGTGCAACCGTGTGTGAGGAACTCTGCACCCACTGAGTGCAGCCCACAGGGGGCACGTGCGGCAAACTCACCTGGTTCAGGTGCTTCCACTACAAGCACTTGGAGATGGGGTGTGCTCAGGAACTTCTAACGCTCCAGGCCTGCAGGTGCTGGTAAGACTGATTTCAAGCTAGTGGGCCCCGGGGGAACTTGCTTGCTAGTTAGCGCCTTGGCACTGGAACATTGCTGACTTTAGTATAGAGTTAGAATGGACTCTTGAGACTTGGACTACCCTGGATTTCGCCTTCAGTGAATAGGGAATAACCACTATCATTGGGAGTGAGGATTGAGTGGGACCTGGGGGACCATCTAAAGAAACACTAGAGCCCTGACCACAGGGGGCTGTGTAGTTTGTAAATGTCTTTTGTGTTGTTAATAGCAGAAATAAAAGACTTCTCTTTTTTTGTTTTCTTTATAAAAGTGAGAATTTGGCTGGACAATGATTTATTGCTGCTTTGCGCATTTTGAGTTTTGAGCCTGTGTTCACTACCCTGTATATGGCTCCCCCCGAGCAAGCCTTGGACAGCTCGACCTACGCTACGACTGAGAGTCAAGTGCAGAAGGGGACCTTGGGCCAGTTGCTCGGGATCCATAGTAAGTCGGGCCTTGGCACATCTGGAGTAAAAGGCCTCAACCCCCAGGAATAGACCCAGTAACGCCAGGGCTAGGCACAGTAATGCCTGCATGCCCCGGGGCCCTCTGAAACGGGTTCTGACAACTATGTTACGCTGATGAATGCAGTCCTCAACTGTTCTTTCCAACACACTCTGACCTGCATGTGTTGCCTTCAGAGAGCTATTGACAAACGCTACATTTTCTATAAAATAAGATGTGCATTGCCTCAGGTACAGTCTATCCTGTGCCTTATACACGGGCCTTGGCCAATATGTGAACCGTAACATCTTGTAATGCATCGGTGGTGTTCTACATTGGTTCAGTGACACTAATTCTAATTTTATGTATTGATTAGCATTTAACTGTGGCTGTTCCTATTTTCTCCTGTTCCCAGTAGGAAGACCATTGATTTTGCTGAGTTTCCACTCTACACAGTACGTAGCCTGTTGGTTTTGCTGGGCCTCTCCTACATGCAGTAGATATCCATAGCTTTTGCTGAGTTTCTCCCGTATAAAGGGGCATATTTACAAGAGGCTTGCGATGCATTTGCGCCATGCAGCGTGGTACATGCGTGACGCAAACCTCAACACCAGATTTATGAATCCACGCAAATCCACTTTGCGTGGCCCTGAGTGGCTTCATAAATCTGGAGTAGAGCAACGCAGCACAAATTGCTGCGATGCGCTACTCTGCCCTGGGTATTTGTTCTACGGGCGTTGCATGGGTGTTCCAACGCAACTCCCATGGATTTTGACACTTCCCCAGATTTACAAGAACTTGTAAACCTGGGAATGCGCCAGAATCTTAGGCCTTCCCAGGGGAAGCAAAACCAGGAGGAATATCTTTATCTTTCCTCGTTACTTCCTCTTTCTATGACTGCTGCATCCTGCATCACACGTAGAAAGAGCGCCAGCGCAGAATCAAGGACAGAAAAGCGTTGTATATCTTTAAATACGGCTCATTCCTGCCCCTTCCCTGTCACGCAGCGCAGCCAGGTGGCTAGCTGCGCTGCGCTGCATGACTTTTTTGTAAATATTCCCCACAGCGATAGCCCATTGTGATGCTGATCACAGTCTGACCTGCGTCATTGTCACATTGCTTCTGTCTTGCAGGACTTCCTGATGGAGACCTTCATAATGTTCAAGGACCTGATTGGAAAGACGGTCTACCCCTCCGACTGGATGGTGATGAACATGGTGCACAACAGGTGAGTCCATCCTACCTGCCGCCACCAGACGAGGCCCGGGCGAAACTTTAACGACGCAGGAGTAATCAGAGTGATTTCAGTAACTACGCATTACTTGTGTGATGTGGAATTACTGAAATTATGGATTACGCCAGTTTGAGTAATTTCAGTAACTACGCATTACTTGTGTGATGTGGAATTACTGAAATTAGGGATTACGCCAGTTTGAGTAATCATGAGTAATTTGGGGCAAAAATCCTACCACAGGCGCAGAGGAACAACAAACTACGGGAGAGCTCTCAGTAGGAAAAACATATGAATACCTGGGTATTACCATCGACTCTAGGGGCACTCTTGTCACGCACCATAGTGATATTGCTATGAAAGCTATGGCTCTTCAGGTCAGACGCTCCAAACTTTCCAAAAAACTGACAGGTCCGAGCCTAGCTCCAATGTTGGAAGTTATGTGAGCCAAAATAGGCCCTACCTTGTCGTACGGCTTTGAAATTTCCCCAGGCAAGCTCAGCTCCACACTAAACCATCGCGTGACTAAGATCTATAACAAGGTTCTTCAGTTGCCAAAAACTGCATCTGCAGCACAGATTCGATTAGAGCTCGGTCTCTTGAACTATGAAATGCTAAGCGCAGGCGCTTTCCTAAAATTGTGCCACAAGTTAAGGCAGGCCAGAGCTGGCTCCCTCGAGTCTCTGCTATGGTTAGACATCAGCTCAAGTAATCCTGGTGGGTCACATAGTCGGTTCTTTCACAGATGCGTGCAGCACCTATCAGCAAGTGACCTCTGGAACCTTAACCCAAGCAAAACAGCCTTCAAAATAAGCATGAAGAAGCGTATTCAATTGTGTTCCTACTCTTCCGACAAGGCGATCCTCGCCAAACGCAAGCACGTGTGGGCAGTAATCAACTCTTACCGGCCGGCCTCTCGTCCACCATACCTAGCCTGTACATATCCCCTGTACCTAAAACAGAGACTTCTGGCACTTAGACTGGGCGAGCGGCACCTCTTGAAACATCTACCCCTTTGGCGGCATCCATCAGATGAGCGTGTGTGCAGGGGTTGTGGGGAATCGGTCGAGTCTTTGGAGCACTTCGTATGTCTCTGTCCAGCATTGATGACCCTACGTAGATTAAAATTGAGGCCTGAGTGGAACAGACTGGGAGTCCGGTCCTGCAGGCAGGGTATAATCGCAGCATTGAATCCGGAAAACACGGCCCTAAACATCAGCTTTACAATCTTTGTTCATCTTGCATATCCAAAGCTCAACCGGCCATTGGCCACCCAGGAAACCCAGGTTCTATTTTGAAATGAGGAAAGAGCTACTGGCGGACATGACAACGGCACATCTTTTTGAAGTAGCCGCTGCTGTATTTTAGTTCTCTGACCCAGTAACCTGGTGACTCTTGTTTCAGTTCTACAAAAGTGAGCCACCCTATAACCTAACAATTCAATTTTAGGCTGATACTCCATCTGATCTAGTTTTACTACATGTGAAATCTTGACTCCATCCTCTATATTAATGGTCTGATCTCCCTTAACAATAGTGGAACCCTGCCAATGGGACTATGAAACTTCAAGTTGTGCGGCTGAGGAATCGACGCAACATCAACGCTTTACTACTGCCCACTGCAAATTTGAGTTTCACATAAAATCGGGTCAGCACAATACGGATTAAGCTAAACCCGACTTAGAGAATCCATGTGTCAATCTATGGTCGAGTTGCCGGATACTATAGCCCTAAGCTCCCCAGTTGTTTATCACCCTCTGACTCCTCATTTGGCCCACGAACATGTAGTCCTTTCTGCGCTACGTTGTACTTACTCCAGTTTGGTGGCTATCTTGTTTTTAGAAGGGACTCTTACCTTTATCAAATGTATTTATTAACATAATGCTCCCTTGTGTCTGCACACAAGTGAAGGTTATCCCGTTCCAAAAGAGAACCTTTATTTATTCATTTTATTGTTTACTTTTATTGAATGTGATGGGTGTAGCCTAGGGAAAAAACGTTTGAATAATGTTTTAAGTTTTTTTTTTTAATATGGATTGTAATGATTTAACTAATCAAACAATAAAGTATGTTTAAATTGGACGGGAGAGCGCGCAGCTGCTGGTACTGCTGCACGTGTCCTCTAGCATTTAGTGCTATTTTCCTAGCGCATAATGCATCCTCAGGCCAATTTTAGCATGTGGGTGCATTTTGCACAAAGAAAATAGTGCTAAAGGCTGGATTGCGCTTCTCACATAATTACTCATAATTCTGAGTATTTTTGCGGTAATTACAAGTTATTACGCTAGGGAGAATTATGCCAGCTACCACCCACACCTACGTCAGACTCAGCGGCGTGGCATCCACTTCGCCAGGGCTGTGAATGGTGTGGCTGGCAGAGCCAAGAGGGCTCAGGGAGGTGTGTTTTTTTAAATGGCATCTGTCACAAGGGCTGTCAATTTCACAGGCTAATTTCACTTTCACATTATTGTATTCGGTTCTTATGTGCTCTATGCACACTGTACCCTTTCCTATGCCTTGTTCTTTATTGCAGCTCCATAATTCCTGTGCTCCTTTTCTGTTCATGAACCTCCTGAGTAGTTTAATGATTTTGTTCTGTTAACCCTTGTGTTGCATATAAGACCCTTTGTTCATAGGCTTGCTGCTGTTTTTTCTTGCTGTTAAACCCAGCCCCTTCTGCGTGCAGGCTCTTGTGTGCACGGTTTGCTGGGTGCCTTTTTCAGGAGCAGTCACTGTGCGCTTTAGATGGACACACAGAGTGTTGGTGCCTCTCCAGTTCTAACCTACAGGCACCTTGAGGTGTCTGTCTGTTGTTGAAGGCCTATCATGTGTGATGCCAAGACCTACCATGGGCATTGGCCATCATTGGTTGGTTTTCTTGTCAGTCTTATTTGCTTTCTTCTTATTCAATGGCATTCTTTCCTCTTATGTTGGTCCATCCCCCGTGCGTAGCTTATTTACCATCCTTTTGATTAAATTACGTATATGCTTCCACAGCTCACATTAGGGGATTACTTTTTAGGTCAAGTCTACCAGACAGCACAAGTTGTGAAATACCTAATGTGAGCTAACATGCAGAGGCTTGCAGCCCGTCCATTGCTTCCCTTAGAATGGCCTTGCTGTCACTCTCACTTGGCTGCTTCTTATTCGTGTCCAGCTTGTCGATCTGGTGTTTGTCCCTCCCATGGAGCATAGCCTCTTTACCATCTTTTTTAATTGTCTGCCTTCTATGCTTCTGTTGCTTGCTTTTCAAGCACTACTTTTTTTCTTATTCATCAAGCACCCCATGAGTGCATTTTTTTCAGCTGTCTCCTCTCCCCCTGCACTCCATGTTGCTGTCAGTCACCCGTGTGCTTCTCCCCACCTGCCTCAATGTTGCCCTCTCTCTTGTGTTCGCCCCAATTGTGTTTTCCTCCATCCACGCCCTCCTTCTCTGTCACCCGTTGCTTCTCCTCCTCACCCCCACCCTCCATTGTTCTCATCCCCACCCTCAGTGATGCTTCCCGCCAGCGCCCTCCGTGTGGCTCCCCTTCACCCACACATTTGGTGTTTGTCCCCTCCACCCTCACTTCAAAAAAATGCTTTTGTGCATTTGTCTGATCAGCAAATAAAAAATAAATGGCTGTGTCATTTTGTAGGCAAATGCATGTGTGGTGAAGCCTGCCATGTCATAGTCTTTTTTTTTTTTACAAAGCCAATAGTTCTCAAAGGCAAAACCTATTGGGTTTGCAAATGTTTTTTTTCTGGCTCTCAGCACTCCATCAGAGTGCATGCGTTTTCTTGCTCTCTCTCCCTATTACTGCTTCCTCCCTCACATCTCTGCCCCAACGCTCTCAGTGTTTGTTCCTCAGCCCTCCAAGCTCATCCGTAAAAGCACAGCAGCAAGTCTATTGCTGATGGGGTTTGACTAAAAAGCAGAGTTTATCAGGACGCTTGTGTTTTCTCTCCTGCCTTCCATGTGATGCATCAAAGTTCAGATCATGGCGCACAATGGCAGCATTGATGCTGCTGAGACATGGTCAGGCTGCTGAGACATGGTCAGGCTGCTTAGACATGGTCAGGCTGCTGAGACATGGTCAGGCTGCTGAGACGTGGTCAGGCTGCTGAGACGTGGTCAGGCTGCTAAGACGTGGTCAGGCTGCTGAGACGTGGTCAGGCTGCTGAGACGTGATCACGCTGCTGAGACATGGTCACGCTGCTGAGACATGGTCACGCTGCTGAGACATGGTCACGCTGCTGAGACATGGTCAGGCTGCTGAGACTTGGTCAGGCTGCTGAGACATGGTCATGCTGCTGAGACATTGTCAGGCTGCTGAGACATGGTCATGCTGCTGAGACATTGTCAGGCTGCTGAAACATGGTCAGGCTGCTGAGACATGGTCAGGCTGCTGTATTCACTTAACTGGCATTTGAGGCCTGTCTAGTAAGGAGATTTCTCATCTCCTGGCGTCCCATGATCTGTTTTCAGGGCTGCTGCAGAGAAGCAAAAGGCCAGAGCATTTCTTTCAGTTCTGAATCTTGTGGAAAGTAAAATAGGCCTTGGCAGACGTTTCATTTAAATTGACGTCAGACAGCTGTTATGTTCTTTAACGCACCTACAACTAGTCCTCTGTGTTATTTTAAAGTTGGTCCACATGCAACAGGCTTTTTAAATTCTGTGCAGAAAGTCTTGTTTGAAATATATTGGACAAAATAAACAATACAATTGTCAAATATTAAAAATATTAAATTCAATGTACATTTTTGAGATACCTTAAGATGTGGGTTTGTGGTTCCTCCACTTTTTGAAAATGTTTTTAAACTTTTTTTTTTTATTTGCAAACAAGCATTAGCAAAGCCAATAGTTTGACACTAGCATTATTAGGGGATATCTATTGGCTTTAGGAATGCATTTTGTGCCTCATGTCTGAGACACAGATGGCGCTTCTGCTACGCCCTTTCATGAACTCGATAAGTGAGTAATAGTAATAGCAACCCACTCCGAAGGACGATGAGAGTTCCCTCATCTCTGAGAAGTATTCCCACAAGACCCTTTTATGCCTAGCCTTAGTGGGACCCAAGAATGTCTGTCCCAGGTGGATGCTTTTGACATTTTCTGTTGACTTCTCTGGTTGCCCCGTAAACACTTACTGTATAGTCTCCTATTTCTCCGGTGAGGTGGAACGGCGGGGTCTTCCTCTTGGCAATGACTCCATCATGAAGTATGCAAAGTTGCAGGGTTGGATCATAGGGGAGGATGAGACAGCTGTGGTCAGTCTCTGCTAGGCTGGTCTGTTGCATTCTCAACATGTATAAGCCGGAGCACTGGGCGATAGGTCGGACAGGAAAGATCACGGAAGTCCTGAGCTAGGAACGGGATGCACGGGACCCACATTTTGTCAAATTGTGGAAGTTCATTGTCTATGGAGGCGGTTAGTTTTTCCATTTTGATAAGGTCCCACAATGTAAGTAGCCAGTTCATGTGTGTTATACCTGGTACCATTGGCGTGAGTCTCCCTTCCATTTTTTGCTGTTGTCTCCTCTGTTTTTGATATGTTTTGCTGGTTTTAGACGCTTTGAGCACTGTGCCACTGCTATCCAGTGCCACAGTGCAAGTGCTCCCTATTGTAAAGTGTTGTAATGGATTAGTGACTCCCTGATTGGCTTGTTTGAATTACTTGTCAGACCCTAGTATAGTGCACCATGTGTGCCCAGGGCCTGTAAATCAAATGCTGCTGGTGGGCTTGCAGCACTGGTTGTGCCACCCACAGAAGCAGCTTGTAAAGTGTGTCTCAGGCCTGCCATTGCAGAGCCTGTGTGCAGTCTAGTACTGCCATGTTGATCTGGTAAGTGCACCCACTTACCAGTCCCTAAACCTTCCCTTTTCTACATATCAGACACCCCTAAGGTAGGCCTACGGGCAGGGTGCATTGTAAGTAAGAGGTAGGATATGCCCTGATGTGTGTGGCATGTCCTGATAGTGAATTACAGCCAATTTAGTTTTTCACGATTGCAAGGCTACCTGTCCCCATAGGCCAGAATGGGCAGTTTGATTATAACATCTTATAATCCTAACTGACCCAGGGAACATGCTAGAAAAACAAATTTAGTATGCCTGAACTCAGAATGATAAAATACATCTTTTAGTGAAGTTGGTTTTAACATTCTGTGTTTGAAAATACCACTTTTAGAAAGTGGGTATTTTCTTGCCTAACCATCCAGCCTGCCTCTGCTAGGTTGTGTATTGCATGTCTGGTTTGTGAGTGACAGGAGAGCTGGGGCTCCAGCAGTCTGATGAGTCAGGGCTGGGCTGAATAGGACCATGGCTGAATAGAGAGTGGGGGGCGGAGATTTCCTTTCACTCCCCTGAGCCCTCATAGAATAGAGAGTAGGGGGAGGAGGTTTCCTTTCAGCTACCTGGGCCAGGTCTGCTTTCAACAATGCTGTCTCCACCTCCTGCCAGGAAGCTGCACAGAACTGGTTTTGGCTAAGTACAGGCACCCTCTGCCTTCAGAGGACAAAGGATTTACTAATATAAATATTGGGGCCCAGACCCCAAGACTTTAGATCACTTCTGGGAATCAAGACGGACCTTTGCCAAGGAGAAGAAACCAAGGAAGCTGAAGGATTTGACTGCCCCTGTGCCAGTGTGCTATTTTCTGGGGTTGGCCTGCAGTGGTTACTTAATTGCCAAGGAAAGGGGAAAGAACTTTATTGAACTTTCATCATCTTGAAGAAGAATCTCCAAGGGCTTGAACTGTGCTTGCCTCCTGCTGAAGTCTCAGGGACACAAGACTTCACTACCAGCTCCCCCCTGAATTTCCTTGCTGGGAATTCTGTCTGCAGAAGCCTGCGTATTGTTGGGAGCTGGAAGCGCGACTCAACGAGAAGAAGCGTGACGCCATCGCAGCTGTTGCCGTTGCATCATCGAAGAAGCGTGTCGCCGCCGCATCACCGGAGAAGCGTGTCTCCGTCGCAGCTGCTTGTCGTCGCATCATCGGAGAAGCGTGTCGCCACCGCAAGGGTCGTCGTCGCATCACCGGAGAAGCGTGTCGCAGGGCCTGTCGCGGCTCAGAAGTTACAGAGTTCGCCGCACGGCCATCGGGCGTGCACGCATCACCTTCACGTCGTCGCATCGCATCAAGGGCGCCATCTTCTAGCATCGCACCGGACCGTCGCAACACATCGAAGCGCCATCTTGTCGCCTCGTAACCGGAACGCAGTAAGGGATCGACGCATCACCTCCTCTCGGGTAAGGAACAGACGCATCGCCTACTTTGCGCAAGCACTGAGGAACAGAAGCATCGCCTCCCCCGAAGCAAGGAACCGACGCATCACCCTTCCTGCAACCCTTTTGTTTGTTTTGAGTTACGCATTTAAGGTACTTTGTCAGAAACGTGTCGCATTTACCATCAACTTTGAACTAAGCAATTTCTACCATTTTTAAGTCTATTTTTGATTACAGTATTGTGGATTTCTGTCGTTTGGGTCTTGTGTTAAGTCTATATAAAGAATACTTATTTTTATAAAAACCTGTGTGGTGTCCATCTGTAGTGTTTTCACTTTATTACTGTATGTGTTCACAAATGCTTTACACACTGCCTCTGAGATAAGCCTGCCTGCTCGTGCCAAGCTACCAAGGGGGTGAGCAGGGGTTATTTAGGAGTGTAGCCCCCTTACCCTGACTAGAAGCAAGGGTCCCTACTTGGTCAAAGGTACCTACCTCTGCCAACTAGAGACCCCCAGTTTTAACAGTGTGGGTTGGAGAACTTGACTCAACAGAGTTAGAAGCTTGTCTGTTAAGTGACACATCGATGGCTTCTCGATGTCTAGAGGAACAACATTGGAAAACTCATTTGCACATTAAAATTACCTACATACTATGACATCAGAATTTACAGATTTAATGTATAGTAACGGTGAAGAAATATAAGCTGGCATCCAGTTTGCATTGTTAGTGCGTCATAGGTCTTTAATTTAATGTGGAAGTGCTATGTCGACTTGCGAGTTTTACTAAAACCTGTAAAGACGTTTGAATTTAACCCAAAAATATAATAAAATGTAATTGATAAGGATTATATTTTGTAAACATCTTTAGAAAACAAAGACTGCATCTAGAGCAGGGGGTGCGCCAAAGAGGGAAAGTATGTACTCTATGTATAATAGGAATCCGGTAACAATAGGCGCAGGGGGTGTGAACATTAATCAAACATTTCCTAGGGGTGCGGGCATAGAAAAGGTTCAGAACTCCTGATCTAGAGGAGAACTTTAGAAGTCTATCAAGTACTGCAGGTTAGCCTAACACTTGGTTTCGGGAGCTCTACACCCAGGACTAAAGCAGGACGGGAGATCACAGCTTCAACATGACCCCTGACCTCTTGACTATAGGACTTTGTAGTGGGTTTCTAGGCATGGTGCAGGAAATGTTGGCTGTACCTGCAGAGATAAAACCTTCTTCTCATTCCCCTGAATTATTTCTGTAGGGTCAGCTCAGACATAGAGTATGAACCACGTACTAGCAGGTGTACAGATGTAAATGCCACATGCAGACATGCCAACTCACACGGTGCCACCGTGTGACACACGATATTGGACCCCAGCACAGTCTTCTGGTGATGAGCAGATATCACACGGTGGCAGGGAAAACAAGCTGAAAACAACTGTAAATAGAGGATTTCCCGCTCGTTTTCCGAGAGTTTGAACTGCCGATGTCC
Organism: Calotriton arnoldi; assembly: GCA_963921515.1. Lineage (NCBI taxonomy): Eukaryota > Metazoa > Chordata > Amphibia > Caudata > Salamandridae > Calotriton > Calotriton arnoldi. Next base: position 3,420,188 of record CAWUFW010000019.1, read on the forward strand.
ATTAAGGGGTGTGAAAACACCCCAGAACATCGGCACCGGCCTCAGCAAGTTTTTATTTGGAGGAGGGGATTGGGGGCAAGGTGGGGGTAGGGTGACCAGATTTTAAGAAGCGAAAACCGGGACAAGCCAGACATAAAAGTAGGACTAAAGCCTTTTGTCTTTTCTTCTATATCTGTCCTGTCCTTTTTTTTGCATACACACACACACATATATACACACACACACACACATATACAAACACACTAGGCTAATAAATGTTTGTATATGTGCATATGTACACACATATATATATACATACACACACACACACTAGGCTAGTAAATGTTTGTATATGTGCATATATACACACACATATATATATACACACACACACACACTAGGCTAGTAAATGTTTGTATATGTGCATATGTACACACACACATATATATACACACATACACACTAGGCTAGTAAATGTTTGTATATGTGCATATGTACACACACACATATATATATACACACACACACACTAGGCTAGTAAATGTTTGTATATGTGCATATATACACACACATATATATATATATATACACACACACACACACACACACACACACTAGGCTAGTAAATGTTTGTATATGTGCATATGTACACACACACATATATATATACACACACACACTAGGCTAGTAAATGTTTGTATATGTGCATATGTACACACACACTAGGCCTGTAATTATGTATATATGCATCTCTATGTCAGGACCTCCTGAGCTCCCCCTGCCCTCCTACCCACCCTGCCTCCCCTCTGATGGGACCATGCAGCCGTCCCCCTCCTGTGCTGCCTGACAGAAACAGATAAATTGCTTAAAACATTTCAGCCTTAAGAGGCACCTGTGAATGGAGGGTATAACTTTCCATTCTGCTTGGCAGAATAACCTGACCTTTGTCCCAAAAACCGGGACATTTACCTAAAATTAAGAAAACAGTCAGACACCAGCACAGCCATTTGAAAACTGGGACTGTATGGGGAAATCCAGGACGTCTGGTCACCCTAGGTGGTGGCAAAAGTGCCTCTTAGGCCCCGCCTCCTCAAAGCTCCCCCTCAAACGGTGAGATTTTTGTTCAAGTTAGCAGATCTGCACATGAAAAACAAAGACGGAATACTGACGTCGATCCAGTATTGGAAACATTAACTCAGGTGGTCTTCATCTCAGGACGTCATCTGTGGAGGTGGTTCAGTCCCAGAGTTCCTTTATCTCACAGAGAACACAGAGGCCCCTCGGAAGAGCCTTGGGTTATTCTGTGATATGGACTCAATATTGAGTATAGGCAGTGAGTGGGAACTCGAGGAGCTGATGCCTATACTGCGCATGCGCGGAAGCTCCTAAGGACGCGCTAGGATGAAAGGCCCTCAGTGTCATTACACAAGAAGGGGGATTCACTCATGCCTAATAGTGCGCATGCACGGAAGCTCCTAAGGATGCGCTAGGATGAAAGGCCCTCAGTGTCATTACACAAGAAGGGGGATTCACTCATGCCTAATACTGCGCATGCGCGGAAGCTCCTAAGGACGCGCTAGGATGAAAGGCCCTCAGTGTCATTACACAAGAAGGGGGATTCACTGATGCCTAATACTGCGCATGCGCGGAAGCTCCTAAGGACGCGCTAGGATGAAAGGCCCTCAGTGTCATTACACAAGAAGGGGGATTCACTCATGCCTAATACTGCGCATGCACGGGAGCTCCTAAGGACGCGCTAGGATGAAAGGCCCTCAGTGTCATTACACAAGAAGGGGGATTCACTCATGCCTAATACTGCGCATGCGCGGAAGCTCCTAAGGACGCGCTAGGATGAAAGGCCCTCAGTGTCATTACACAAGAAGGGGGATTCACTCATGCCTATTACTGCGCATGCGCGGAAGCTCCTAAGGACGCGCTAGGATGAAAGGCCCTCAGTGTCATTACACAAGAAGGGGGATTCACTCATGCCTAATACTGCGCATGCGCGGAAGCTCCTAAGGACGCGCTAGGATGAAAGGCCCTCAGTGTCATTACACAAGAAGGGGGATTCACTCATGCCTAATACTGCGCATGCACGGAAGCTCCTAAGGACGCGCTAGGATGAAAGGCCCTCAGTGTCATTACACAAGAAGGGGGATTCACTCATGCCTAATACTGCGCATGCACGGAAGCTCCTAAGGACGCGCTAGGATGAAAGGCCCTCAGTGTCATTACACAAGAAGGGGATTCACTCATGCCTAATACTGCGCATGCACGGAAGCTCCTAAGGACGCGCTAGGATGAAAGGCCCTCAGTGTCATTACACAAGAAGGGGGATTCACTCATGCCTAATACTGCGCATGCGCGGAAGCTCCTAAGGACGCGCTAGGATGAAAGGCCCTCAGTGTCATTACACAAGAAGGGGGATTCACTCATGCCTAATACTGCGCATGCACGGAAGCTCCTAAGGACGCGCTAGGATGAAAGGCCCTCAGTGTCATTACACAAGAAGGGGGATTCACTCATGCCTAATACTGCGCATGCGCGGAAGCTCCTAAGGACGCCCTAGGATGAAAGGCCCTCAGTGTCATTACACAAGAAGGGGGATTCACTCATGCCTAATACTGCGCATGCGCGGAAGCTCCTAAGGATGCGCTACGATGAAAGGCCCTCAGTGTCATTACACAAGAAGGGGGATTCACTCATGCCTAATACTGCGCATGCGCGGAAGCTCCTAAGGACGCGCTAGGATGAAAGGCCCTCAGTGTCATTACACAAGAAGGGGATTCACTCATGCCTAATACTGCGCATGCGCGGAAGCTCCTAAGGACGCGCTAGGATGAAAGGCCCTCAGTGTCATTACACAAGAAGGGGATTCACTCATGCCTAATACTGCGCATGCGCGGAAGCTCCTAAGGACGCCGTAGGATGAAAGGCCCTCAGTGTCATTACACAAGAAGGGGGATTCACTCATGCCTAATACTGCGCATGCGCGGAAGCTCCTAAGGACGCGCTACGATGAAAGGCCCTCAGTGTCATTACACAAGAAGGGGGATTCACTCATGCCTAATACTGCGCATGCGCGGAAGCTCCTAAGGACGCGCTAGGATGAAAGGCCCTCAGTGTCATTACACAAGAAGGGGATTCACTCATGCCTAATACTGCGCATGCGCGGAAGCTCCTAAGGACGCGCTAGGATGAAAGGCCCTCAGTGTCATTACACAAGAAGGGGATTCACTCATGCCTAATACTGCGCATGCGCGGAAGCTCCTAAGGACGCGCTAGGATGAAAGGCCCTCAGTGTCATTACACAAGAAGGGGGATTCACTCATGCCTAATACTGCGCATGCGCGGAAGCTCCTAAGGACGCGCTAGGATGAAAGGCCCTCAGTGTCATTACACAAGAAGGGGGATTCACTCATGCCTAATACTGCGCATGCGCGGAAGCTCCTAAGGGCGCGCTACGATGAAAGGCCCTCAGTGTCATTACACAAGAAGGGGGATTCACTCATGCCTAATACTGCGCATGCGCGGAAGCTCCTAAGGGCGCGCTAGGATGAAAGGCCCTCAGTGTCATTACACAAGAAGGGGGATTCACTCATGCCTAATACTGCGCATGCGCGGAAGCTCCTAAGGACGCGCTAGTATGAAAGGCCCTCAGTGTCATTACACAAGAAGGGGGATTCACTCATGCCTAATACTGCGCATGCGCGGAAGCTCCTAAGGGCGCGCTACGATGAAAGGCCCTCAGTGTCATTACACAAGAAGGGGGATTCACTCATGCCTAATACTGCGCATGCGCGGAAGCTCCTAAGGGCGCGCTAGGATGAAAGGCCCTCAGTGTCATTACACAAGAAGGGGATTCACTCATGCCTAATACTGCGCATGCGCGGAAGCTCCTAAGGGCGCGCTAGGATGAAAGGCCCTCAGTGTCATTACACAAGAAGGGGGATTCACTCATGCCTAATACTGCGCATGCGCGGAAGCTCCTAAGGACGCGCTAGGATGAAAGGCCCTCAGTGTCATTACACAAGAAGGGGGATTCACTCATGCCTAATACTGCGCATGCGCGGAAGCTCCTAAGGACGCGCTAGGATGAAAGGCCCTCAGTGTCATTACACAAGAAGGGGGATTCACTCATGCCTAATACTGCGCATGCGCGGAAGCTCCTAAGGGCGCGCTAGGATGAAAGGCCCTCAGTGTCATTACACAAGAAGGGGGATTCACTCATGCCTAATACTGCGCATGCGCGGAAGCTCCTAAGGACGCGCTAGGATGAAAGGCCCTCAGTGTCATTACACAAGAAGGGGGATTCACCCAGCCTTGTAGGCACCGGGTCCTGGGTTAGGTCCGCCCTCTAGTGACGTCACGCGCTGAGACAGTCAGTGTGGCCATCTCAAATATGGTATTCTTGCTCTAGTTCAGCAGCATTGGACTCCATGGGCAATGGCAACTCTTGGTTCCCAAAATTGTGTTCAACATATCACACACCCAAGGGCATCGTCCAGCGTCCTTGGAGCTGGATTTACGCGAGACGTTGCCTATGACAGCTATGCCTGGGGCAGCGGCACGCAATACATCAAAGTGTCTGCATACATTATTTTACATATGCACCCTTTTCAATCTGACCTTGAGTTGAATCAAAATGCAGCCTTCATGCAATATGTATATAAAGCATGGAGCATATAAAACATGAAATCAGTCAGTTTCCTGAATATTGTCAGAGACTCCATGTGACCGCTGTCTGAGCTACCTAAGCCCTTCAAGGTGTCTGCAGTATATGATGTAAAACACAGATTCAACAGCGTGAGTTTTTTCGTAGTTATGAGTTAGCTGAAGTCACAGGCAGCTTATAAGGTGCGACCCTTGAAACTGGTTTGGCTCAGAGATGCCAAGATCTGCACTTGTTACTTGTGGTCTGCACACACCTCACATTTGCCCCCCACAACAGGTGTGCAATCCCACTAAGCACTTCAAAGGGAGACTGGAAGTTTACTTCTGGAGCATACATACTGCTTTGTGCCTCCACTAGGGTTGGTAAAAATATTCCATTCCACCTGTGGAATTGGCGGAATTGGCACAACTCCACATTACTCTTGTAACACGGAGTTCCAGCCAAATTCCGGCAATCGCCGCATGGCAGAATTTTTTCTGGCATGTGTGCCAAAATGGTATGTTGGTGAGCAGAAGTGAGATTTGGCATCCCCTAGCATGATTTTCGGTCGTCAGGAGGACGTTTGGCGAGATTTTTCCAATGCAGGCGGTCGTGGGTGGTCGAGACCATTTGCAGTTAGAAGGCTGTCGCTCGGTAGAAAATCTTCTCTAGCAGCAGCAAAATCAACTTGAGTAGCTGCGCCCTCTGGTACGCCACATAATGCCGTTCGTGCTGATTGTTCAGCGCGGAACGTGCTCCCGGCACTAAATCACAGCGTGAGCAGTGCAACGTGCCTATTTCCGCCCGTTGGCGGAACTCCGCTGAATCTCGCAGAGTGTTTTTTGTAACTCCACGGAATTTCACGGAGTCAAATTCCGCTAGTTCCCCCCAGCCTCCACATGATTTTTTAGGTCTCGCCCTGAAGCCAGCGCTTGCGCTGGTCTGGGTGAGACATTTTGTAAGTGGGCTTTTAGAAATGCGACCACTTTTTTTGGGCTTGCCTAGAGCATGCGGGTACGCGCACAGTAACGCGCATTCCTCGCATGCTCCAGGTGCCATATGTCTTTCCTCTCACTTGCTCCTCCCCCTCCCCCACCACAGAGCGCTTCTCGGGGCCGCGCGGCCGTGTCACTTTCACGGCCGCGCGTCACTTGCTCTCCCGCTCCTCCCCCCTCCCCCACCACAGAGCGTGTCTCGCACGGCCGCGCGGCCAATGCTTGTCTAAACTTTAGAGGTGGCTTATAGCTGCCAGATGATGGCATCTCGCGCCAGATTCATGCTATATAAAACAGCAAATTAAGTAAATAAATGCAAATCTTCGCAGGCGGGAGAAAGCAAGCTCACTGCCTCCTCCTGCATTGATTAAACCCTGCAGTCTCCTTGCATGATGGACATAGATTTCTTTCCGTTCCCGCTTCACTTACGAATATTGAAAACGTTGGTATGTCTGTTTTCGAGGAGTGTGCTCACTTTTGTCTCTCAACTCTGGTTACCCAGAGCTTCCGTCGGGCACGCCTCCCCAGCACTCGTCCCCTCGTACTCCCGCGATACCGAATGATCTCTGCTTGTGCCCTCGGAGTATTGTGTTTTGAGAACTTGGATGTGCTGAAACTGTTCGAGTTTTTGAGGAGATTAAATCCTAGCGTTGGCCAGTTTGAAATGGGGACACTGTTTTTACTTGTAGGCTGTGTGCACTAAAACATTTCCTGCTTAAGTGGCAGCTGTTCTTAGCAGTAGTGCGATGTTTAAACTGTGTATGCTCGTCTTCTTGTGAAACCTTTACACAGTTTCCAAGGACTCGATGAAAGAAGCCATGCTAATCGTTCACGGGCTGGCTAATGAAAGCTCAAATAACGTTCTACAAGGGAGCGGACAGAGTCCATGACTAATTCACATTCGATTTCATTACCAGGTTTGAGAAAAACGAGAGTGAGAAATCATTTTGCAGCCATTTAATTGGTTCAAGTAATTCATCTTTCCTGCCTGATCGATATCCTTACTTTTATTGAGGAGACCCTGTTCGACAGTGTTGTGACCCCTGCTGTTCTCCTTTTTGACATTACTAAGTTGTTTAAAATTGAGTGATCTGATCCCACCAGGCGACCAAACCAGAGCTATAGGGATTTGAACGTAGAAACACCTTTCATCTCTAGTTGAACAAATTTCAAACATGCAGCTTTCAATAACGTGTTGAATTAATTTTTCAAAGTGGTCATATATTTCTCTCTGTTATGTGACACCTGAATGTGTGTAGATGCACCTACCGCTGTTACTGTCTGCTGTGGTCCACTTCAAGTGTATATTGTGTTTAAGTTGCATTTATATAGTCTTTACTTGCTCACTCTCCACTGATCCCAGGGACCTAGAGCACCTTCGATGCAGATGTTTCCCACCAGACGAAAGCCTAAAGTTACCAGATGACGCCATGTCACCAGCAAACCCTTTTTCTAGTCTTTCCTTACATTTAGCGAAGTCTGTTACGTTGGTTTAGTTGTTGCGAGTCAAGATTACAACTCCAAGAATGTGGTAGATTAAAAAATAGCAACATCACAAAATAACAAGCATTGGCATAGCCAATAGGTCTCGCCTTTCGGACCTTATAAGTGTTTAGCCATGCAACAGTTGGTGTTGTTGCACCAAGGATATTGTGCTGCATAACTAAATACTTATAAGGCCCCAAAGGCGAGACCTATTGGCTATGCCAATGCTTGTCTTTGCTGCTGTCTGTGCCCCTGTTCCCTGCGTTCCTACTTACACAGCAGACTGCCAGTCCCAGAGAGGAAAAAGAGTGACCCAAGGCTGCCTAACTGTGCTCTGAAAACAAGGACTTGGGATGAAAGGCAGGCGTACAGCAAAGCTCTGGCCTCCGACTCCCTTCATCGGTCATCTTTTAGCCTACAAGGCCAGTGCGCGTGCAAGAGGAATACGCAGTAACGCTACTTATGCTCTGACGTTATGCATGACAAGCAGTCAGTGCTTACATGGCTGACCTCTCCCTTAAGTTTGAGAAGGTCTTTGTTAGAAATGTAGCATTCATGTCAACAGACCTGATTTTTATTTTAAAATGGCTGGTTTTTAGCTGTCTCCTGCCTGAAATTGCCTTTGCTTCAATAGAAGTCAATGTGTAAAACATTCCCCCGATTTTATATTCAAAATCTCCCACTGTCCTGTTCTAAAATATTGGCATGTATGGTAAGCCAGTAATTTCAGTTTACCATCATAAATACTGCGGTCGCTGGTATCATGCCAGGGGTCGCAAGCTTTTGATCAGGAGTCGCAGCTGCGACCTCTTGTGACCCCTAAATGGCGTCCATGCCCCTCCCCCCATTAACAAGGCATAAAGTGATTAAAAGAATGATATGATTATTTGTTCATTGACCCCATCCTGCCCCGCCTCATCTTCATCACAACTTGGGGTGTCTAGTCTTGTTCTTACACACCAGAAACGTACAATATTATTCAGTTTTCGACACTTATTGTTTAAGTTGTTGCTTTCAAAATGCAATTGTTCTCCTTAAAGTACCTTGCTGTTCTTTGCAGCTTTCTCTGAGCTACATCAAACAACTGGAAAGAGGATGGCAGGGCTGGTACAGCACCCTGTGCCCACCCGGTTTGCTTGGCCGCTGTCATATTGGCAGTAAAAACGTGTTCTATCTGAAGTGAGGATTAACAGTAGTGTCAGCCCCACTCCCTACCCCCGCTCGCTGTCTGCTCTGCCTAGTATCCAGGCCTCTCCCCTAAAACTGACCCCCTGTTACACGCCGATGCCAGCCCGACCACCATTTTGGGAGCATTGTTCTGGCAGCGGTTTTATGTCAAAATATCGAAGTCAAGAATATCGACCCTCACAAATATCGACTCTGTAATATTGATGGACACCCGACATGTCGTCGAGTTACACATGCGTAGTGAAGAGTAGCTTTACTCTTCTCACCACCATGTGTACTTACCTTAACGGCACTCTGGGAGTAGATATTGCAGGGGAAGTGCGTCCTTAGGGATATGGGGGCGTTGACCCCCTGACCCCCCCACTGCATCACAGCAATTTAGTGGGACGGCTGAGGGCTGTTACCTGAACTGCGCATGTCAGATTGGCCGGTGTTTTCACTGTGGCCCGGCCTGATATGCACAGTTCAGGCTTCAGCAATCAAAAGACAGCTGAGAAGCAGAGGCACAGCCCCGTAGGTGTCCGACAGAGCGCTGTGTTTGCCTGCTCCAGCCAATCCTAGCACTGCTCTTATGCTGTTTAGCATTGCAAGCAGCAAAAGAGCAGTGCTTGGATTGGCTCGGATGCCATAGTCCAGCAAGCAGCACGAGGCAGAAGGAGCTTCGGGTGCATGTGTGCTGCAGAACATCGTCAAGAAAGGTGCGTTTATTTTTGTATTTAATTACATTTTTTATGTGCTCACCACTTTTCAAATGTAGCAGCCGCCACTGAGATACAGTGCAGGCGCTATCAGTGCAAATCAATATTTAAAATGTAATATTATGACAGAAAACCTGCCCAGTAAGTGACTGTCCCCATGGGGGATGTTGAGACCGTGACTCCAGAATGCCCAACTTTCACACTAGAAAACCAAAAAGGTGCCCTTGGCCTGATTGATGCTAAATATTTGCACCATGTTTGTAAATGACGGTGGTCTGGTGGCCACCTACCACAAGCTGAGGATATACATCGGGAACGCTGCGTTGAGTTGGTTGTGCAATCTGTCGTCACTTCCGGGACCAGAACTGTGTGCTGCATGTCTCCTCGAGCTCTCCCCGTGGCCCTGCTGTTGTCTCTCTGATAGACGCAGACTGAAGATGAACTGCTTCCTAGCGCCTAGAAGGCCTGCAGAATCCCTCACTGGAGGTGATGGAAAGCATCTAGAAACAAAAAGGTAATACTGACAAATAAAATTAATTAAAATAAAGGAAATTAATTATTATGTTATGCTTTTATAAAGCGCTATATACAGTGGTTAATTTGTAAACACAAGAAGAGCCAGGGCCCTTGTCAGTAGGCCACTGCAGCTTGCACCACCCATTGCTCCCACTAGCGCTGCCAATGACAGCACTATCACTACTAACCATCCCACTCAAACAAGTGTGACAATTCAAACTTTAAATATACATTAAAATGACTTATACATGCCGCCCAAGCAATTTTTATAGCTTTGGGTGCAAGGTATTAGTGATTGTAATGTATATTTCATTATTAAACAACAGATTTGAGCTCCTCAAAAAATAAGATAAACAGTGCAACCATGCGGCAGACCATCGCAAGTGCCGGTGTTGACAATAAAGTGTTGGCGCTGAGCACCGGAAACCACTGGCTCAAATTAAGCACAGGTTATATACACCACCAGTGCTTTCATGGGGAGGCCACGTTAGTTTATTAATTGTAGAAAGTGTATTATTGACTGGGGTGGTTGAGAGACCTCCCCAAGTAATAATGTCACAATCCTGTATCAGGTCCAGTTAGATTTCTTTAGTTTAAACCCTAGCTCAGTCCTGCGTAGCTGTGGCACAGAGGAGTCAGGCTTAACCCAAAGGAAAACAAAATAATTGAAAAAGCTATTAATTCGCAGCTGACGGCCTTCATTGAGGACCAGAGCCATATAGACCCTTGCCAATTCGGAGTTAGGAAACATCACTGTACAGGATTGGCATTGATAAGTGCCTCGGAACAGATCAGATCGACGCTGGATGCGGGGGGCAGTGCAGTGCTGGTCCTATTGGACCTCTCAGCGGCATTTTACACTGTAAACCACCAAATCCTGCTGAACAGGCTGGAGGACATTGGGGTAAAAGACAAAGCTCTTGCTTTGGTCAGATCATTTTTGGCAGATAGAATTCAGTTTGTTGTAGTCGACAATCTTAAATCCTCGTCCTTCTCTCTCCCTTGTGGCGTCCCCCCGGGTTTGTCTCTTAGCCTGATCATTTCAACATCGATGTGGCCCCTTTGGCCAAACTTATTAGCTCTTTTGGGTTCTCTGCAGTCACTTACGCAGATGATACCCAATTAGTGATCTTGGTATCATCCAATTTTTCAGAGACAGCCAAGCGTTTTTACAACTGTATGCAGGAGGTCAGAAAATGGATGCCCCAAAACTGCTTGAAGTTGAACTCAGGCAAGACCGAGGTACTGCTCTTTGGAAAGGATCTCTACGTTTGGTCCCAAGACTGGTGGCCACCTGAGCTTGGCCAACGTCCGTCGCCAGTTACGAAGGTAAAAAATCTTGGAGTTATCTTTGACAATCAACTGACCTTCGAAGGGCACGTAAATGCAATCACCTATGCCTCCTTCTTTATTATGAAACGTTTAAGAAAGATTTTTCGCTTCATTCTGAAAGACCTGCAGAAAACCATAATTTCCGCACTGATACTCTCAAAAATTGATTATGCAAATGCTCTTTCCGTAAATATAAGAAAAAAAGTCTCAATAAGCTTCAGGTACTACAGAACTCAGCTGCTCACCTTTTACTTGGCGTATCTAAAAGAGCATCAGTCTCAGCGGCCCTTCCGCTTCTCCACTGGCTACCTTGGAGAAGCGTATACAGTTTAAGGCCCTGTGCATTGCGTTCAGGGCTCTTCGTGGGGAAGGCCCGCAAGTTTTTAAGCTTTGGTTTCATTGGTAAATTCCGCCAAGATCCCTTCGCTCAGAATCAGCATGTAATATCATTGTTCCTAGAGTTAAAAGAGAAAAATGGGGCGGGAGAAGTTTTATAAGCAGCACTTCCTGTCTCTGGAACAGCCTTCCCTTATTCCTGAAAAAGGAAACGGACCTCCTCTGTTTTAGGAAAAAACAAAAAACCTGGCTTTTCAACCTGTAGGAGTTTCTTAACTCTGGCCAGACTCCTAACCTGGCATTGCCCTGTTAGCAAGCTTGCGCGCCTAGACACCCCTGGGTAGTAGTGCCCGTTTATTATTCATTTTTATTTCATTTCATTACATTTCAAGTATTTACCAATACCAAAAGAGTCAATAAATAGGAAACACAACACAATAAAAACGCCACTCCAATTTATAAAAATAGTACATATTTTTATCTTTAAATAGACGCCAAAATGACAAAAATCTAATGAAGGAACCCAGATTTATGATGTTTCAAATGTTTGCATAAATAAATGGAATTCACTCAAAAAGTTTGATAAAGCACTCCTTTTCACTTGTAGCGGTAGTCTATGATCCTAGAACGTGAGGGTCAGAGCCAAAGTCAGAATTTGAGTCCAACTTCGATGAACCGCCAGTCGGAAGCAGGAGCCAGGATGATCCTGGTCAGACTTTTACCTTCCAACTTAGAAACCTTTCTGGTTCTTTTTCTCATCAACGGGTTCCTTTGAGGGTCCCTTTGTAGCTTGGATCTGGCGTTGGGTTAACGTCAGTGGACAGGCAATGTCCAGGGGTCCGGTATGAGCCTTGGTTCTTGACCAGAGTTCCAGGCTATCCACAAACCAGCAAACTTTTTCAGCGGTGCAACCTGAAGTCAGCAGCCCGGTGTGGCTTCGACAACAAAGGGGTACTGAGCTGCAATAGTGCATGAGCCTCTGATTCTTTTGCAAAGCTCTAGCCTCAAAGGAGTCAGTTCACTTTAGAAGAAAGAGTACACTCTAGCACCAGTCAAGGGTCCAGGACCTGGGAGGCACCTCTTGAGAACTAGGGCTTGATGTCCTGGGCTGCACCAGCCTTTTCCAGGGCAAGTCCAGCTTAACAGGAGGCAAGCCAGCTAGCCTTTGGAGTCCACGCACTGGTCCTTGGCACAAGTGGGAGCTGGTCCAGCCAAGGGGTCTCTCTCCATGACTTTAACCGCAGGAGTAGTCCTTTCTTTCTGAAGTCCTGTCTTGGTTTAGCAGGTGCAGTCTTTCTTTGGAAAACCTTTTTTCTGGGGTCTAAAGGTTCAGCAGGTGCAGTCCTTCTTCTGTTCTTTCCAAGTCCAATAGTTTTCTGGTGCTGGAACCCAGGGGTGCAACTTTTATGCAAATTGTGAGTTTGTGGGTTGAGAGGACTCACTAACCAATGAGGATCAAATGCCCATGGGCTACTCTACCCACTCTTACATCACTTCCTGGGAGACTGGCACCAAACAATCCCACAGTGCATCTCCCAGCCCAAAATCCAAGATGTAAGACTTTTTCTTCCCATGGTCAGAGCTATAGGCACCCCCTTGACGTGTGTATGGTATAATAATTGACAAAGGAATGGGCAGACTACAGTGAGACTTGCATTTGCCCCTTTGAAGCTGGAATATCTGTGGCCACATCCCTCGGGCCATCTTGTCAAGAGGAGGTCATACCTCCTCCCACCAACAGGCCTTTTGTTCCCCTTTCCCGGGAGCCATTCACACCTCCTGACAGGAGGGCAGCAGGCTGTCTCAGGTGAGAACTGCTGTTGTTAATCAGAAATGGCTCCTAGAACTTTGAGGCTAGAAAGAAACATTCCAAAGTCACCTTTGTATTAAAAGTTACTTTAAATCCAACTTCAGCACTATGCAGAGTTTAATGTAACAGTTAATTTGATACCTTTAAGTACCATATTTGGTGGTCCCAAATGGAAGTTAGCACTTAGCGCATGGGCTAGTGTAACCCCATGCTAGCCAACGGAACCACCAGTCTTGCAACAGTGAAAGTTACAAGTATGAGTTTTCACTGCCAGGACATGTAAACATAAAAGAAACATCCTTTTTTGAATATTCTGCACCCTGTCTTATGGGCTTGTAAGGCCTACATTAGAGATGACTTACAAATATTAAAAATGGGAGGGTTGAAATATGCAAAGGGGCCATTTTGCCAGGTTGAGTTGGCAGTTGAAAATCTGACAGACTGGGTTGCAGTGACAGAGCTAAAGCCACCTTTTCACCTTGTCCATACAGTAGTGGCACAATAAGTGCTGTAGTCCACTGGTGATATTTAACTTACAAGGTCTAGGTACACCTTCTACCATATACTAGGGCCCTATAGGTATGTTAAATGGGCCAATCAGGTATTAGCCAATCATACACATACTCTGAGGGGTGAGAGCACATGCTCAGCATGGCCTAGTGCACTGCAGAGTCAAAAAAACAGCAACGTCAGTCAAAGAATTTGGGGGGTGATCATATAAAGAGAGGAATTTCCTTACAATCATCACTTATTCTTACACACGACAAGCATTGTGCGATAAGGCTAGCTTGCGCTTGTGACAAGCAGGCTATCTTTAGCTTGGTGTGAGCAGACTATCTTACGTATGGTTCGAGCAGACTATCTTACGCTTGGTGCGAGCAGGCTATCTTACGCTTGTGAGAAGCTTGGTACGAGCAGACTATCTTACGCTTGATGTGAGCAGACTATCTTACGCTTGGTAAGAGCAGGTTATCTTACGCTTGGTGCGAGCAGACTATCTTATGCTTGGTTCGAGCAGACTATCTTATGCTTGGTTCGAGCAGACTATCTTACGCTTGGTGTGAGCAGACTATCTTACGATTGGTGTGAGCCGACTATCTTACACTTGGTGAGAGCAGACAATCTTACGCTTGGTGCGAGCAGACTATCTTACGCTTGGTGCGAGCAGACTATCTTGCACTTGGTGCGAGCAGACTATCTTATGCTTGGTGCGAGCAGACTATCTTACGCTTGGTGAGAGCAGACTATCTTCCGCTTGGTGAGAGCAGACTATCTTACACTTGGTGAGAGCAGACTATCTTACGCTTGGTAAGAGCAGGTTATCTTACGCTTGGTGCGAGCAGACTATCTTACGCTTGGTGAGAGCAGACTATCTTACGCTTGGTGAGAGCAGACTATCTTATGCTTGGTGCGAGCAGACTATCTTACGCTTGGTGTGAGCAGACTATCTTACGCTTGGTAAGAGCAGGTTATCTTACGCTTGGTGCGAGCAGACTATCTTATGCTTGGTGCGAGCAGACTATCTTACGCTTGGTGAGAGCAGACTATCTTACGCTTGGTAAGAGCGGGTTATCTTACGCTTGGTGAGAGCAGACTATCTTATGCTTGGTGCGAGCAGACTATCTTACGCTTGGTGAGAGCAGACTATCTTACGCTTGGTGCGAGCAGACTATCTTACGCTTGGTGCGAGCAGACTATCTTATGCTTGGTACGAGCAGACTATCTTACGCTTGGTGCGCGCAGACTATCTTACGCTTGGTGCACGCAGACTATCTTATGCTTGGTGCGCGCAGACTATCTTACGCTGGGTGCGAGCAGACTATCTTACGCTGGGTGAGAGCAGACTATCTTACGCTTGGTGCGAGCAGACTATCTCACGCTTGGTGCGAGCAGACTATTCTTCGCTTGGTGCGAGCAGACTATCTTACGCTTATAGTGAGCAGTCTATCTTAAGCTTGGTAAGAGCAGGTTATCTTACGCTTGGTGCGAGCTGACTATCTTATGCTTGGTGCGAGCCGACTATCTTACGCTTGGTGCAAGCCGACTATCTTACGCATGGTGAGAGCAGGCTATCTTAAGCTTGGTGCAAGCAGGCTATCTTACACCGTGGTTCAAGCAGTCTATCTTACTTGTCAGAGCAGGCTATCTTAAGCTTGTTGCGAGCAGGCTATCTTACACCGTAGTTCAAGCAGTCTACCTTACTAGTCAGAGCAGGCTATCTTAAGCTTGGTGCAAGCAGGCTATCTTACACCATGGTTCAAGCAGTCTATCTTACTTGTCAGAGCAGGCTATCTTATGCTTGGTGCAAACAGGATATCTTATGCTTGTTGAGAAGCTTGGTGCACGCAGACTATCTTATGCTTGATGCGAGCAGACTATCTTACGCTTGGTACGAGCAGACTATCTTACTCTTGGTGTGAGCAGGCTATCTTACGCTTGGTGAGAGCAGGCTATCTTACGCTTGGTGAGAGCAGGCTATCTTACGCTTGGTGAGAGCAGGCTATCTTACGCGTGCTGCGAGCAGACTATCTTCCGTTTGGTGCAAACAGGCTATCTTATGCTTGATGAGGACAAGCTATCTCATGCTTGTGAGAAGCTTGGTGCAAGCAAGCTATCTTCCGCTTGGTCCGAGCCAACTATCTTACGCTTGGTGCAAGCAGACTATCTTACGCTTGTGAGAAGCTTGGTGCGAGCATAGTATCTTACGCTTGGTGCAAGCAGAGTATCTTACGCTTGTGAGAAGCTTGGTGCAAGCACACTATCTTATGCTTGGTACGAGCATAGTATCTTATGCTTGGTTCGAGAGACTATCTTATGCTTGGTGAGAGCAGGCTGCCTTATGCTTGTTGAGGGCAGGCTATCTTACGCTAGGAGTGACCAGGCTATCTAATGCTTGGTGCAAGAAGGCTATCTTATGCTTGATGCAAGCAGGCTAACCTACGCTTGTGAGAGCAGGCTATCTTATGCTTGGTGTGAGCAGGCTATCTTACACTTGGTGTGAGCAGACTATCTTATGCTTGGTGTGAACAGGCTATCTTACGCTTGTGAGAGCAGATTGTCTTATGCTTGGTGGGAGAAGGCTATCTTACACTTGTGAGAGCAGGCTATCTTATGCTTGATGCGATCAGGCTATCTTAATCTTGGTGCGATCAGACAATCATGCTTGAATCGAGCAGGCTATCTTTCTCTTGGTGTGTTTAGACTATCTTTTGCTTGGAGTGAGCAGGCTATCTTACGCTTGGTAAGAGCAGGCTATCTTGCGCTTGGTGTGAGGAGGCCATCTTACGCTTGTGAGAAGGTTGGTGCGAGCAGATTATCTTACGCTTGGTACAAGCAGACTATTTTAAGCTTAGTGCAAGCAGACTATCTTATACTTGGTGCGAGCGGGCTATCTTCCGCTTGGTGCGAGCAGACTATCTTCTGCTTGGTGCGAGCAGACTATCTTCTGCTTGGTGCGAGCAGACTATCTTCTGCTTGGTGCGAGCAGACTATCTTACACTTGGTGCGAGCAGACTATCTTACACTTGGTGCGAGCAGACTATCTTACACTTGACGCGAGCAGGCTGTCTTATGCTTGGTGAGAGCAGACTATCTTTCTCTTGATGCGAGCAGGCTATCTTACGCTTGTGAGAAGGTTGGTGCGAGCAGACTATCTTACTCTTGGTACGAGCAGACTATCTTACGCTTGGTACGAGCAGACTAGTTTAAGCTTAGTGCGAGCAGACTATCTTATACTCGGTGCGAGCGGACTATCTTACGCTTGGTGCGAGCAGACTATCTTACGCTTGGTGCGAGCAGACTATCTTACGCTTGGTACGAGCAGACTATCTTACGCTTGACACGAGCAGACTAACTTTCACTTGGTGCGAGCACACTATCTTACGATTGGTGCGAGCAGACTATCTTACGCTTGATGTGAGCAGACTATCTTACTCTTGGTGCGAGCAGGCTATCTTATACTCGGTGCGAGCAGACTATCTTACGCTTGGTGCGAGCAGACTATCTTACGCTAGGTGCGAGCAGACTATCTTACGCTTGATGCAAGCAGACTATCTTACGCTTGGTGCAAGCAGACAATCTTACGCTTAGTGTGAGCAGACTATCACGCTTGATGTGAGCAGACTATCTTACACTTGGTGCGAGCAGGCTATCTTACACTTGGTGCGAGCAGACTATCTTTCTCTTGGTGCGAGCAGACTATCTTTCTCTTGGTGCGAGCAGACTATCTTTCTCTTGGTGCGAGCAGACTATCTTACACTTGGTACAAGCAGACTATCTTACGCTAGGTGCGAGCAGACTATCTTACGCTAGGTGCGAGCAGACTATCTTACGCTTGATGCAAGCAGACTATCTTACGCTTGGTGCAAGCAGACAATCTTACGCTTAGTGTGAGCAGACTATCACGCTTGGTGCGAGCAGACTATCTTACACTTGGTGCGAGCAGGCTATCTTACACTTGGTGCGAGCAGACTATCTTTCTCTTGGTGCGAGCAGACTATCTTTCTCTTGGTGCGAGCAGACTATCTTTCTCTTGGTGCGAGCAGACTATCTTACGCTTGGTGCGAGCAGACTATCTTATGCCTGGTACAAGCAGACGATCTTACGCTTGGTGCGAGAAGACTATCTTATGACTGGTGCGAGCAGACTATCTTATGCTTGATGCAAGCAGACTATCTTATACTCAGTGGGGGCAGACTTTCACGCTTGGTGCGAGCAGACTATCTTACACTTGGTGCGAGCAGGCTATCTTATACTCAGTGTGAGCAGACTATCTTACACTTGGTGCGAGCAGACTATCTTACACTTGGTGCGAGCAGACTATCTTTCTCTTGGTGCGAGCAGACTATCTTTCTCTTGGTGCGAGCAGACTATCTTTCTCTCGGTGCGAGCAGACTATCTTTCTCTTGGTGCGAGCAGACTATCTTACGCTTGGTGCGAGCAGACTATCTTACGCCTGGTACAAGCAGACGATCTTACGCTTGGTGCGAGCAGACTATCTTATGCTTGATGCAAGCAGACTATCTTACGCCTGGTGCAAGCAGACTATCTTACGCTTGGTGTGAGCAGAATATCTTACACTTGGTGCTAGCAGACTATCTTATACTCGGTGTGAGCAGCCTATCTTACGCTCGGTGCGAGCAGACTATCTTACGCTCGGTGCGAGCAGACTATCTTACGCTCGGTGCGAGCAGACTATCTTTGCTTGGTACGAGCAGACTATTTTAAGCTTAGTGCGAGCAGACTATCTTATGCTTGGTGAGAGCAGACTATCTTACGCTTGACGCGAGCAGACTATCTTACGCTTGACGCGAGCAGACTATCTTACGCTTGACGCGAGCAGACTATCTTACGCTTGACGCGAGCAGACTATCTTACGCTTGACACGAGCAGACTATCTTACACTTGGTGCGAGCAGGCTACCTTACACTTGGTGCGAGCAGACTACCTTATTCTTGGTGAGAACAGACTATCTTACGCTTGACGCGAGCAGACTATCTTACGCTTGACACGAGCAGACTATCTTAAGCTTGGCGCGAGCAGACTATCTTACGCTTGATGTGAGCAGGCTATCTTACGCTTGTGAGAAGGTTGGTGCGAGCAGACTATCTTACGCTTGGTACAAGCAGACTATTTTAAGATTAGTGCGAGCAGACTATCTTATACTCGGTGCGAGCAGACTACCTTATACTCGGTGCGAGCAGACTATCTTACGCTTGGTACGAGCAGACTATCTTACGCTTGACGCGAGCAGACTAACTTTCACTTGGTGCGAGCAGACCATCTTACGATTGGTGCGAGCAGACTATATTACACTTGGTGTGAGCAGACTATCTTACTCTTGGTGTGAGCATACTATCTTATACTGGGTGCGAGCAGACTATCTTATGCTTGGTGCGAGCAGACTCTCACGCTCGGTGCGAGCAGACTATCTTACGCTTGGTGCGAGCAGACTATCTTTTTCTTGGTGCGAGCAGACTATCTTACGCTTGGTGCGAGCAGACTATCTTACGCTTGGTACAAGCAGACTATCTTACGCTTGGTGCGAGCAGACTATCTTACGCTTAGTGTGAGCAGAATATCTTACACTTGGTGCTAGCAGACTATATTACGCTTGGTACAAGCAGACTATATTAAGCTTAGTGCGCACAGACTATCTTATGCTTGGTGAGAGCAGACTATCTTACGCTTGACATGAGCAGACTATCTTTCTCTTGGTGCGAGCAGGCTTGTGATGAGCAGGTTACAAAGAGTCCTTTTTTGAGAATAAAATTCAATCAGCTGGAGGCTGGTAAAGGCAGAAGAGGTAGGAAAGGATTTAAAATGTGATTCCCCTGCATTGTGCATGCTCTTCCAGTGTCATTAAATCCATCCTGCATGATGTGAGATGGTTGTGCGCGCTGCTGTGCAAGAAAGGGCCCCCTTAAATGGATCACCTTGTGTCGTGTAATTGGGAGGCGGTAGCAGAACCTTGGTTTGAACTTACAGCTGCAAATATGTGGCAAATATGTGGTTTGTATATACTGTAATTAATGTATTTTCGTGGATCATACCGAATAGTGTGAATAGGATTGTAATAATTTTTAATTCTGTTTTTAAGATATTCTGTGGTTTTACATTTTCTTTATATATGTATATATATGTATCTGTGTGCATGTGTTCCTGTGTGTGCGTGTAATATGCTATTTATTACCATTGCTCAGTATGGGGGAGGGAGGGGCCATGACTCACAAGAGGTGAGCCCTTGAATCAGACCAGATGCCCCTCCCCTCCTTCAACAATGGTAGTAAATTAAATGCTCCTCTCAACAGATCTGCATATAAGGCACACGCCCTGCTGTTTTCGTCATGTGCTGTATTTGTAAAGAAAGGTGCTCAACGGTAACCAGAACTCCAGGGGTTAAATCCGCGTCATGAAATAAAACCACTGTGATTTGTTCTTGTGAGTGCAGTTCGTTTGTTTCCTACTGTGACGTCATCCCAGAACGGAGCCAGTCAAGCATCAGAGCTTTCTTGGGTAAATTACATTCTGCTGTGGCAATCAGTCGCAGCTGGTATGACTCGCGGGTGGGGGGGGCGGTCGCGCGGGGAGGGAGTCACACAGGGAGGGGGGTTCATTTAATTAAATACAAAATTAATTAAAAAGAACTTACCTTCGCCTCCGGTCTCGAACTCCCGCGTCGCATCTCCTGCTCAGTGCTCACAGGTAGCAGAAGCAGGCAGCCTCCCTCTCCTCCCCTAAGCCAATCACAACGCTGCAATGGCAGCGCTGTGATTGGCTAGGACGCCATCCATACAGGCGTAAAATGGAGAGTGCTATGACTGGTTTGGTCGGCCCTGGTTCTGACCAAACAGTCAGCGCTCATAACATTGGGCTAGCCACTCCTCCCTGACCCACCCACCCACCCGCCCCCAACCAGACATACCCTTCTTCTGCTTTCCCGCATTGCGAGAAGCAGAAACATAAAATGGTATTTATACCATTTTGCGTTTCTGCTTCTCGCACTGCGAGAAAGCAGTGGGGCGACGCTCCGACGCCCACATGGAGGAGCCGTCCCTGGCTGGTAATAACACCTTTGTATTGCAGTAATGAACGAGGATGGACAAAGTGCCTTGTTCCTCTCTGCGGTAATTGGATGCGAAACTGAGGTCAATTATGCCATTTCCGCACCCACCTCCTGCAGGTTGGAAAGAGGGGGATTGCAGGGAAGGTGCCCCCTGCAAAAGGACAATTCCCCACTCCGGGCTTTGTGGAGTTCAAGGAATGGGGAATTCTTATGGCACCGGCACTGTCAGGGGCCGGCCATTATAATTAACTTAATGGTGATTAGTTTCAGTTCATTACAATGTCCAGCCCCTGGCAGTGCTCTTCAAAGGAACTTCCCCAGAAGGGAAACTTGGCTGTGGCACCTACCCACTAGGCCTCGGCGGAATCTTTATTACACCAATGTAATTCATGTAATTTGGGGGATTTTGTGTTACGCATGTTAAGCGAAATTCCCGAAATGGCATCATTACACCATTTCCCGTATTTACACACCATTTGTGGTAAAAATCTGCTGGGAACACACCATTTGTGATCAAAACGTATCCCGGATTTACAGGAACAACAGGGCGCAAGCAGTGTTGTCCGCAGTGTTTTGGGTTTTTTTTTTTGCTCTTTTTTAGTGAAAAATGCATTCTTGCGTAAAATCTGATGTTAGGATGCATTTCACAATAAAATACCGGTAAATGAAGAATTTTGTTGGAATTTTAGTTTATTACACAAATGCAAATGACTAAAATTTGATGCACCCCTACTTGCCCACATGGGGCCCTAATATGTGTAGGGTGCAAATTCCCTGTTTGTGCCCGAAGCACCTTAAAACAGGTGCGCCGGGCACAAACAGGGAAAGTCCGCTCTATTATATAGAATGCGCTGCCCCCAGGGCAGTGCATTCAGGAGAAAAACGGAGCGGTTTTGAAGCAGCCAATACTTGTTTCACTGTGCAGGCAGCAACCCGCCTGCACTTTTAAAGGGGATTAGAGATCGCCTTGCAGGCGGGTGCAGTGAGTGACTGCACCTGCCTGCAAGGGGATGTCTGGGGGGTCCATAGGACCACCTTCCCCCTCTCCAGATGGCTGCTATCAGGGGGCGCTCTGTCAGTGCGCCTCCTGACAGCTTCTTTGCCTCTGGGCCTGCACCTATAATACGGCACGGGCGCAGAGGCAAAGGGATTCCTTCATTTGCTGGGGCACACCCCCATGCAAATGAGGGACTGCGCTCTTCAGAAAGTGCTGGAGCTGTATGTGCGCCTGCACTTTCACTATTAAAGAAGGGGCTGCACTAGCATCTGCGGACCCTTCTGTAATACCAAAGTGCCCCGGGCACATAAAGGAAGCGCAAATGCCCATTGCGCCCTCGGGACATTCTGTGTAATACGGCTCCAGGGGTCCTATTATGTAAAGGGCGTACTTTCCCTGTTTGCACCTGGTGCACCTTAAAACAGGTGCGCTGGGTGCAAACAGGGAAAGTGTGCCCTGTTGCATGGAACGCCCTGCCCCAAGGGCAGCCGCAAACTCGTGCTGCCCTGGGGAAACACATTCAGAAGAAAAACGAAGCGGCTGCTTTGAAGCCGCTCCGTGTTTCTCTTTGCAGGCAGCAACCCGCCTGCACTTTCTCATCTCCAGAGGGCTGCAATGAGGGGCGCACTGACAGTGCACCACGTTTTGGGTGGTGCACTGTCAGTGCGCCGCCTGACAGCTTCATTGCCTCTGCGTCCGCGTCTATAATACGGCACAGGAGCAGAGGCAAAGGGATTCCCTCATTTGCATGGGCCATGCCCCCATGCAAATGAGGGAACGCCCTCTTAAGAAAGCGCTGGCGCTGTATGAGTGCCAGCGCTTTCAGCATTACAGAAGGGGCTGCACTAGCGTCTGCGGCCCTTCTGTAATACCAAAGTGCCCCGGGGGCACGTAAAGCGAGCGCTAACACCCGTTGCGTCCCGGGACACTCTGTGTAATACGGCCCAGGGGTCGTATTATATAACGGGTGTATTTTCCCTGTTTGCACCTGGTGCCCATTAAAACAGGTGTGCCGGGCGCAAACAGGGAAAGTATGCCTTATTGCATGGAATGTTCTGCCTCCAGGGCAGCCGCGAACTCACGCTGCACTGGGAGAAGCGCATTCAGAAGAAAAACGGAGCAGCTGCTTTGAAGCCGCTCCGTGTTTCTCTTTGCAGGCAGCAACCTGCCTGCACTTTTATTGGGGATTAAAGATCCCCTTGCCGCGGGTGCAGTGAGTGACTGCACCCGCTTGCAAGGGGATGTCTGGGGGGTCCATTGAACCTTTTGGGGGCGCACGCTAGGTGCGCTTCCTGACATCTTCTTTTCCTCTGTGCCCGCGTCAATAATACGGCGCAGTGCT
The DNA here is from genome assembly GCA_963921515.1 of Calotriton arnoldi. NCBI lineage: Eukaryota > Metazoa > Chordata > Amphibia > Caudata > Salamandridae > Calotriton > Calotriton arnoldi. Next base: position 3,443,084 of record CAWUFW010000019.1, read on the forward strand.
ATTGGTATTACAGAAGCAGTCACAGAAGTTCCTGAGGCCACCTTCTGTTATACCAAAGTGCCTCGGGGGCGCGCAAAGCGGGTGCAAATGCCCATTGTGCCCCCGGGGCATTTCCACAGTACGGCCCCAGGAGGACACTTTGGGCAGGCGCTACACACAGACTTCCCTGCTGGGGAAGTTGCTTTGAAGCGCACTCTGAGGTGCTGCACAATGTATTTACCTCAATTCAGGTATGATTAAGGCGGATACATTGCCCGGCCTCTCCCAGTGCTTCAAAAAGCATTTATGCTGTTTGTTTACTTTTTTGCTCCCGTAGCAGCAGATCAAGTTCAGTTCCACCCTCTAGACGGGAAGAAATGGCAAAAACATCCATGTCTCAGGTCTGTTATGGAATTTCACCCATTCTTAGGGGCTGATTACAAGTCAGGTGGAGCTGAATTACCGAGTGGGATTCAGTTACTGCTGCTCGCTGCTGGTCCGGTGTACCGGCACCTGGTTCAGTGCAGGACACGAGACCAGATTGTGCCGGACATTAATTCATGCTGGTAAAACCGAATGAGGCTTTGGCTGCAACAGCCAATCCTTGACCTCCCCCTCACCACAACTTTGTTCCTCTATCGAAGGGGGAGCATTCCAGCTGAACTCATCTATTCCTGCCATTCCCTCCCTCTCTACCGCCCTCCCTCCACCCTGCCCCCAACAGAATAGGTGGTTTTAATCCCTTGGAACGGGGAGAAACGTCAGGAATACAGCATGGTAAATGTCTGCCCACTGTTATTCCCCATTTGAGGGGTGTAACTTGTAATCAGCAGATTTCCATGCAGCGGTACCGACAAGTAGCTGTGATTCTGCAGCCTGGAATCTCCATATGGAATTCTGCCTAACTTGAGATCAGAATCCTGTAATAAATGTGTGAATCTGCGTTCATTAGTACATGTGGTGGAAGAACATATGTTATTGGGCACATTTATTTTCACTGGCATGGCATAAATATATATTATACAAGATCTGCAGCAATCCAAATCTTACCACCTCAGCTGTTTTTTTTAAATATATTGCAGCAGAGAATCAGCTCAATGGCTGCCCATGCTGTGCTAGAGGAGGGACAAAGCCTTTTTTGCCATTTCGCGCAAAGAAATCGAAGTATAACATGAAATATGGCGGAGTAGGCTGATACTCCATCAACGTTACCCTAAGCCATTCCTGGCATATTCGAAAGATGCCCACGTATTTTGGGGGATAACCAATGGAATCATTGTTTCGGCTGGTTATTGCACCATGATTCTTTTATCAGCAAAAGCCTTCTGCAGGTACCAGGGAAGTGCTTATGAATAAATGGATGGTTTCCAAGAAATTGTATTAGATCCATTTTGAAGCTGACTTGCCTCTTTTTCACCCAGTACCTCGTTGTTTGGCTGCCAATCATTTAGCCTCTGGTCCCTCTGATATTAAGCCTGTCAATAGGCGTCCATTGATCCAGAAAAGTGGTCCTTTCCCAAAAGTGGTCTCTGCATTCCACGACGCCAAATGCCCGAGACTTAATGATTTTTAATTTGGAATGAGCCTTTTCATACAATATAAAGAGAGCCTTGGAAAAGCCCTTGGCTTGCACGCCTCCATCGATCGGGCGAACCATGGTACGCAGATGTGGAGTTAGGAATAGTAAATCTATACTTCCCTGTATGCACTTACCTTTCAATATTCTGTCCTCGATGTTCTTGTGCCACGATATTGTGGGAGTTATTTAGTAGTGCAACCAGTATTTGGGACAGAATGAACCCACAGAGCTCAGCTTTAATGTTTGGTCATAGCTGATGGCCGTGCCCCCCTGAAGATATACTTCGAGCCACGGGCCTGGTAGTGAGCTCGTTTCTGACGTGGAGATGATGGTTCTTGGTGGACAGTGACAGAGGTTCACAGCCTGGCTTCCAGACATTTGGATTTTGCAAAGTGGAAATCAACTATACTTTAAAACCCTAGAGTTATTCCTGCAATTAGTACATATGTAGCTGTCTGGTATAATGCAGGTTACATACTCCAAAGTAACATTACATTTTCACTGTGATTTTTCATATTTCTGCATGACTTTTTTAATGTTTTTTCCATGTCTTTTTAGGTTTTGCCATGATCTGCTCATTCCTTTCACCAAACATTCAAACATTCCCATTACAGACTCTTACGGACTGGGAACCGATACAGGCCCTGGCAAACTGCTCAGCCGGCCCCCAGGGGGAGCGGCCGAGCTGTTTGCCAGGGCCGTTTTCGGACGATTTTGTTACAGGGGGCGGATATTTCCGACCCCCGGTAACAAAACCGGCCCCCACCCTGGCGGCCCACCGGGGAAACGCCCGGTGCCCGCTATGGCCAGTCCGGCCCTATTGGCATGCATAATCTTCATTATTTACACTTAAACCCAGACTTAAGTATAAGCAGAATTCTGCTTCTTGGGTCCTGCGTATTTGTCCTGTATAAACAGAGTGAAATGTGTGTTGTGGTGGGCTGCAGGGTGGCTTGTGTGACTCCCCTCTCCGTTTACCACCAGTGAACTGACCTCTCCGCCTGTCTCATGGCTGAACTCCACCACCTACCTACATATGTACCCCGACACAGCAAGATAGCTCAGGAGGTTGAGTGCTCGCTGCTGACTTCCGGTGCAGTCTCATATCATGGGTTTGAATACCGACCGGTCAGCTCAGCCATTCATCCTTCAAAGGCTGACAGAGTGAGTACTGTCAAGTTGGGCACTAATAACACCTCTTTGCTGCGGTTAGAAATAAAAAACGGACATGAAGGGCCGTATAGACAATCCATTATTACTCCATAACTATTCCCGCTGCAGAGGAAAGAGACACTTGGTGCGCGAGCGGTCTTCGCCCGGGCTCCACCCCCACAGCTGAGATATCCCGGTGCATTTTCTACTTATTTCTCATGCATTCGTAAGATCTGTTCAAAACTAATAATCGAAAGCGAAATGTAAAGAAGTCCGAAGAGAGGTTGAAATAATGAGCGGCTGTTTGGGGGCTGAAATCCTCGGTGAATTCATTTAATGTATCACCGGGTGATTAATGGGTGATTAATGGCGGTATTGTTTGTCCCGGCGCTGGCCCGTGCTCCGCGCATGCGCAGAGTTCATTCGTCATCTACAGCTACATGCCCCTTCCTGTTCCCCGCCCCGCCCCGGTGGTTCCTGCCTGTTAGTTATTTCAGTTGTGTCAAGTTAAAAATGCGCACAGGCCATGGGTCTGTACATCCGGTGAAGACAGCCAATCAGGTGTCTGATTGCCATGTAGGGAGGGAGGTGAGAAGGTGCAAGGTTTATTTTCAACCTTTGAAAAGCTCTATGAAGTATAGCCTCTTCATAATAATAATAATACCGACATTTATTGAGTGCGAACAGCTACCTCCTATGAGGTGTCCCGGTGCTAGAGCGGTAAGTGACACACGGGAGACAGGCACGATCAAGTTTGCAGAGTTTTCTTGCTTTGCCACCTTGCACAATATTTGTAACCTTTTTGACATTTTTATGGCTTGGGGCCATGTTCTTAATGCTAACAGCTGTATGTAAGACACACTACATATGTAGGTATGGATGTAAGTATGCATGTATATGATATTCGTATAGCCAGAACCTAACCAAAGGCAGCAGAGTGCTTTACAGGGTCAAAGGCAAACCTACAATCAAGAGAGGACAGGAAGCTGTTTGTAGTCGATTACTACACAGTGATGTAGTGTTGTTTAAAGAGGGGCATCTTCAACTCTTTCCTGAATTGGATCAGCGATGGGGCGGTCTGGATGCATACAGGGATTTTGTTTCTGATTCTGGGTGCAGACATGGAAGAGGCCTGCTGCCTTCTGGTTTCTTTTTTACACTTCTTAGTCTGCAGTCGGATGGCGTCCTGGCTGCGGGTTTGCCCCGAACCACCAAAGATGGTGAGCTTGTCTGCAGCATCAGCGGGTGCTGGTCGTGATGGCTTTGTAAATGATGCCGTTGGTTTTCAAGCTGCCAAGGGGAGCCGATGGAGTTCCATCAGGATGGGGGTGATGTGATCATTTCTTCAGGCCCTGGATCAGACATGTTGCAGCCCATAGGGTGCCTTTGAGGAAGGCCAGTGTGGAGTCTGCGAGGCCGTTGAGTGGATTATTACCACATCCAGATGCAAGAGCACAAAGGCTTAAACGAGGGGCAGCAGTTGCTTTAGGGTAGGAATGGTTCCACTTTCGTTAGCGGAGAGAGCTGACACAGGCTGTCATTTTCTTGGTGCTGTCTTCTGACCTTCTTTTGTAGGGACTTTTTTGTCCGTGAGACTCTCCTGTAAGGGAGAGCCGGTGCCTGGTGACAACATCTGTGATAGCCAGACATGTTGGTTTACGTAAGCTGGGGGACAGAACCTCTGCATCAAAGAGAATGTCTCCTAACAGAAGTATAACAAAGGGTGCCTGTTCATAACTGTTGGAAATGGGCCTTTTTGCAGGGTTATCCCCAAACTTTTTGCTTCTTCCTCCTATTTTTCCTGACCTGTTTGTGTTCGTTTTAGGACTCTGGGCACTTTACCACTGCTATTCAGTGCTAAAGTGCATATGCTCTCTGTGTAAATTTGTATTATGGATTGGTGATTCCAAGATTAGTTATTTGATTTCCTAGTCAGTCCCTAGTACAGTGCACTGTGTGTGCCCAGGGCCTGTAAATCAAATACTGCTAGTGGGCTGCAGCACTGGTTGTGCCACCCACACAAGCAGCCCTTCAAAGGTAACTCAGACCTGCCACTGCAGTGTCTGTGTGCAGTCTAGTACTGCCATGTCGACTTGGCAAGTGCACCCACTTGCCAGGCCCTAATCTTCCCTTTTCTTACATATTAGTCACCCCTAAGGTAGGCCCAAGGTACCACTGTGGGCAGGGTGCAGTGTATGTGAAAGGTAGGACATGCCCTGATGTGTGTGGCATGTCCTGTTAGTGAAATACTGCCATTTTCGTTTTTCACTATTGAAAGGCTATCTGGCCCATAGGAAAGCATGGGAGTTAATTTATAACATCTTATAAATATAACTTCCCATTGGGATCAGATAGGAAAATAAAGTATAGTATGCCTGAACTCAGAATGTTAAAATGCATCTTTTAGTGAAGGTGATTTTTACATTCTGTGTTTGAAAATACCACTTTTAGAAAGTAGGTATTTTCTTGCTTAGCCATCCAGTGTGCCTCTGCTAGGATGTGTATTGACTGTCTGGCTTTGCAGTGACAGGGGCTGGGGGTGTGCAGTGGCTCCAGAGAGTCTTGATGAGCCAGGGCTTGGCTGAATAGACCTGGGCTGCATTCAGAGTAGTGGGAGGAGTTGTCACTAGCACCTGAATAGGCCCAGTCTGCATTTAGAGTCGTGGGAGGAGATTTCCCTTGCACCTGAATAGGCCTGGTCTGCCTTGGACAATGCTGTCTCCGCCTCCTGCTGGGAAGCTGGGCCAGAGAGGACCAAACTGGTCTGGACTAAGCACAGACACTCTCTGCCTGAGAGGACAAAGGAATTTGGAGTATAAATATTGGGGCCCAGACCCCAGTACTTTAAAACTCTTTTGGAACCAAGAAGACTGCCAAGAAGAAGAGCTGGAGAAGCTGTGAGGAGGAACTACCACTTTGCTGTGTGCTTTGCTGTGTTGGCCTGCAATGGCTGCTTCTTTCTTGGGCAGTGAAAGGACTGGACTGAACTTTCTGCAACTTCCTTTTTGTGAGTTTCCCCAAGGGCTTGAGGTAGAGCTTGCCCCCTGTTCAAGAAGTCTCAGGAACAGCAAAGACTTCAAGTTCTTCTGCCATCAGCACTGGGGACTGTGTGTTTTGTGCTGCAACAGAAGAAAAGCAACCCGACACCATCTATGACGCCGCTGCCAACTCCAGTTCCTGAGAGCACCGCAGAGGGTACCGCCGCAATGCCGCACCGCAACCCTGGTCTCACTGACGACGCCACCTGACACCGCCACCGAGCCCCTGCTTGCACCGCGACCTATGGGCACCGCACTCCGCACCACCTCACTTCACGCCGTAGTCCTGGTATCCCCGACGACGACGCTCCACGCCGAAATCGACGCCGCTGCTTGCACCGTGGTTCGAGGGCACCGCTCGTAGGTTACACGACGCACCGTCCTCATCCTGCACCGCAGCCTTGGCCTACCGACGCCAGCGCCATCGACTCCAGTTCGTCAGCCGACGACAGCGCTTCAGCAGCGACGACGCCGCTGCTTGTAACGTGACCTGCAAGCACCGCATCACTGAGCACCGCAGCCCTGGTCTCACCGATGCCACTGGATGACCGTCACCGAGCCGCTCCCTGCACCGCGACCTGAGGGCATCTCTCGCCGCACTGCTGCACTTCGCACCGCAGCCCCGACGCCTGCCGACGCCGGTGCTCCAGACTTCAACCGCGAGGAGTTCGATCTGCAATGTGTGTAACTTCAAGGGCCCAACGACTCCTGCACCAACCTCCGGAACCGACGCCTGCGGACACCGGCCCTTCGGGGCTCATCGAGAGGTCACCGACGCCCTACATTTCTAAAGGTACTGTTTTTCGGGTCTTCCCGATACCGTAGCTGGCCCGCGATGCCACGGTCAGCCAGAACTGTTTGGATTTGTTGTTCACGACGCCGTGATAGCCCCAGATGGAGCTATCGACTTCAAGGAACTATATTTCAAGTCTATTTTGATGACTGAAGATTTCTAAGTTCTGTATTTTTGATTTTTATTGTTTTTGGTCTTGTTTTGGACATATAAAAATATTGGATATTTTTATAAACTGGTGTGGTGTCCTTTTGTAGTGTTTTCACTGGATTACTGTTGGTTATGTGCAAATGCTTTACTCACTGCCTCTAAGATAAGCCTGACTGCTCGTGCCAAGCTACCAAGGGGGTGAGCAGGGGTTATTTTAGGAGTGTAACTCCCTTACCCTGACTAGAAGGAAGGGTCTCTACTTGGACAAAGGTGCAAACCCTTGCCAACTAGAGACCCCAATTTCTAACAATAACAGAGGGCTAAAGTGTCTCTGTGTGTGGGTGTGAAACGGTCTTAGCACCCCTGCTTTTTAGCCTCAATATGACAGACATGAGCACCCTTCTGAGTAAGACATGAGCATTTCACAGAATGTCAGTGGCCGGCAAGTGCGGCTGCTGCTTTACGCAAACAACACAACCTGCTGCCCCATACAGTAGTTGTTTTGCAGAGGTCTATTAATATAAATAATTCTCTACAGGAAATTAGGCAATACTGAGCATATTTCTATTGGCCACAGCAAACTGAAGTCTGATCGCACCTTGGAGAAGTGTCTACTGAGCTAGTGCTACAAATGACATTACGCCGTACATGCATCAAATGTCCGATTTCTCCAGCACGTTTAGCTCTGGTGGCCCAGATTTGAACTCTATGAAGCGTTGTGTTTGGCCGGAAGCGTATAATAAGGACCTAGGTGGAGCGAACATAAGCTACTTGTCAGACTCACTTCCAAACCTCTTCGTGACCCACTCTTGGGTTCCCGAGATGCACTATGGGAAGTTTAAAGAACTGAGGGGGCCCTTAAATCTAACCTCTTACGAAGGGGTTTTGTCAACATATTGGACAAAGAAATGAAATGAGTAAATCTTACATTAGATTCATGCGGTCCCCAGACTCTCACGAGCCCGTTGTCTGATGACGTCATGCAGATGTGTCTGGGAGTCTCACACAGACGAGACTCCAGCGCGCGCAGAACGCGGCAGCCCGTTTGCTTCTAAATCTCCCGAGGCGGTCTCCCACGGGCCCCGCACTCGCTAAACTGCACTGGCTACCTCTGAAGAAAAGGCTCTTCTTTAAAGCCATCTGCTACTGCTATAGGACCCTCAACAAAAAGGGCCCTCGATATCTGCACTCTTTTGTCAAGCCCTACTTTTCTAGAAGGAATTAAGATCAGCAGGGGCTCTACTGGCTTGTACTCCTACTGTAAAAACGAGCACGCGTTGAAGGATGCTCCTTTCGTCTTCTAGCCCCCAAGCTGTGGAATCCCCTTCCCCTTTCACTCAGACAGCAAAAACACTGAACTATCATTTCGCAAAAATGTAAAAACCTGGTTGTTCAGATCGATTTGATTAGGGCTGTATTTTTAGCATGTTGTCTGGTTCTGTAATTGGGAGTGAAACCCTAGCACTTGGACACTTCGTCAGAAGTAACTAGGCGCTCTACACATTACATTATCATTCTGCACAAGTAGCTCAGAATTACCAACATAAGTGTTCCGGAAGTCTGGCCAGGTTCTGCTTTTGCCTGTGGCTGTTGCTGATGGTGTGGACATAAGAGAGAGGATTCTCCCCACCTGATGTGTACATGTCTGAAGCGTCTTCCTGATTTCAAGCGCCTTTTACACCCTATTTTGAGCTCTAAGGGTATTCGGACAACAGAAGTTTGTATGAAGCTGTGCTATGCGGGATCAATCTTATATTATGGGGCAGCATCTCCAGGTTGTGTGACACCATGACTGGCTGTATGGAAAGTCACATCACCTTTGCCATAAGGCACTGTCTGGATTTTGTGAGTTTTACCCGTGAGACCATGACTAAATCATTGTTTCTGCTGGTTTTCGTCCATAGGTCCATCCACCGCTATGAAGTACCTTCTATACTATGTCAGCAAGTGGTTATGGGTGGAATGTGTCTGAGGTTGCTGTGGTTGGTGGTGTGACTGCGCGGTTATGAGTGGATTGTGTCTGAGGTTGCTGTGGTTGGTGGTGTGACTGCGCGGTTATGAGTGGATTGTGTCTGAGGTTGCTGTGGTTGGTGGTGTGACTGCGCGGTTATGAGTGGATTGTGTCTGAGGTTGCTGTGGTTGGTGGTGTGAATGCGCGGTTATGAGTGGAATGTGTCTGAGGTTGCTGTGGTTGGTGGTGTGACTGCACGGTTATGAGTGGATTGTGTCTGAGGTTGCTGTGGTTGGTGGTGTGACTGCGCGGTTATGAGTGGATTGTGTCTGAGGTTGCTGTGGTTGGTGGTGTGACTGCGCGGTTATGAGTGGATTGTGTCTGAGGTTGCTGTGGTTGGTGGTGTGACTGCGCGGTTATGAGTGGATTGTGTCTGAGGTTGCTGTGGTTGGTGGTGTGACTGCGCGGTTATGAGTGGATTGTGTCTGAGGTTGCTGTGGTTGGTGGTGTGACTGCGCGGTTATGAGTGGAATGTGTCTGAGGTTGCTGTGGTTGGTGGTGTGACTGCGCGGTTATGAGTGGATTGTGTCTGAGGTTGCTGTGGTTGGTGGTGTGACTGCGCGGTTATGAGTGGATTGTGTCTGAGGTTGCTGTGGTTGGTGGTGTGACTGCGCGGTTATGAGTGGATTGTGTCTGAGGTTGCTGTGGTTGGTGGTGTGACTGCGCGGTTATGAGTGGATTGTGTCTGAGGTTGCTGTGGTTGGTGGTGTGACTGCGTGGTTATGGGTGGAATGTGTCTGAGGTTGCTGTGGTTGGTGGTGTGACTGCGTGGTTATGGGTGGAATGTGTCTGAGGTTGCTGTGGTTGGTGGTGTGACTGCGCGGTTATGAGTGGATTGTGTCTGAGGTTGCTGTGGTTGGTGGTGTGACTGCGCGGTTATGAGTGGAGTGTGTCTGAGGTTGCTGTGGTTGGTGGTGTGACTGCGCGGTTATGAGTGGAGTGTGTCTGAGGTTGCTGTGGTTGGTGGTGTGACTGCGCGGTTATGGGTGGAATGTGTCTAAGGTTGCTGTGGTTGGTGGTGTGACTGCGCGGTTATGAGTGGATTGTGTCCGAGGTTGCTGTGGTTGGTGGTGTGACTGCGCGGTTATGAGTGGAGTGTGTCTGAGGTTGCTGTGGTTGGTGGTGTGACTGCGCGGTTATGGGTGGAATGTGTCTAAGGTTGCTGTGGTCGGTGGAGTGACTTAGCAAACACAAGGAGATGATGGACGGAGCGCTGAAACTTTTCAGACACTCACCCCCAGTCACAGATACGGGTTGAATCCATCATCATTCTTTAGCTCACTTCGCCACCCCAGTTCAGACCCAGCCGTAAGCAAATCAGTCTTGACCCTGTTCCTGATGGTGGTGTGACTTAGCATTAAGGAGCATGATGTGAAGTGTCAGCAAGTGGTTATGGGTGGAATGTGTCTGAGGGTGCTGTGGTTGGTAGTGTGAGTGCGCGGTTATGGGTGGGATGTGTCTGAGGTTGCTGTGGTCGGTGGTGTGACTGGGCGGTTATGGGTGGAGTGTGTCTGAGTTTGCTGTGGTTGGTGGTGTGACTGCGCGGTTATGGGTGGGATGTGTATGAGGTTGCTGTGGTCGGTGGTGTGACTGGGCGGTTATGGGTGGAGTGTGTCTGAGGTTGCTGTGGTCGGTGGTGTGACTGGGTGGTTATAAGTTGGAAGGGATGTGTCTGAGGTTGCTGTGGTCGGTGGTGTGACTGCGCGGTTATGGGTGGAGTGTGTCTGAGGTTGCTGTGGTCGGTGGTGTGACTGGGCGGTTATAAGTTGGAAGGGATGTGTCTGAGGTTGCTGTGGTCGGTGGTGTGACTGCGCGGTTATGGGTGGAGTGTGTCTGAGGTTGCTGTGGTCGGTGGTGTGACTGGGCGGTTAAGGGTGGAAGGTGTCTGCGGTGCTGTGGTCGCTGCCTGTCCGTTTCGATGCTTGTCACTGTGATGAGAGTAATTGTGCCAGGGGGTGTAGTATCAGACAGTTGAGCTATACCGAGCCGGCGGGCGCCGATTGTTTCTTTCCAGATCCCATGAATGCCAAGCTGGCCTCGGTGCAGATGGCACCACAGACCTCCGCCCTGGCGAGGTCACCCCGGGTTGGTCATCCTCCAGGTCTGAACACTGCTTAGAAAGTGTCTGTTTCCGGGTGTCTGTCCGGCATCCGTCCACTCGCCCAACGTCTGCTATTCCATGATATTTATTCTGGATACAGATATTTGCATAAAATGCACAGCGCGGGCGCCCTGTGGCACGTGCCGCGCGGGCGCCCTGTGGCACGTGCCGCGCGCCTGCTCGTCACTCAGTTATTCTGAATTACATTTACAGCCACCCACATACGAAAGAAATACCCCGGCTTGTCTTTCACAATAAAAAATATAATGGAATCGAGATGCCAATTAGAAGCAAGAAATCATTTCAATTAAAAAATGCATGAGCTGAGGGGAAGGAAGGGGTCACGGGCGAACCTGGAGCCTGGCTGGCGGAGTGGGGGGGTGGGGTGGTATCTTGGATTCCCCTCACAGAAGCACCTGACCCCCTGGAAATCAGGCTTTCCTCCCTGGTGGGGGACGCACCCCCTTCCTCGCTGAACATTAATTAAGCAGAAATGGAAACCAGGTTGTGTGCAGAGCCACCTGCAGCCGCTCCTGGGAGGGATTGAATTACCCAGCAGAGAAACTTTACGGGCTGCTCATTTACAGGCAGATGTGCTCACCCCGGGGGGTTTAGGTTGCAGGCGGGGGGGGGAGGTGGGGGAGAACGCATGGGGCATCTGTATGCTGCAGGTGGGAGACGGACGATGGACATGTGTCCAACTGGACCCGGCACCAGGATGTCATAGGTGAGAGGCGGGTGAAGTTTAAGGGAACCATAACTCCAGCGGAAACTGGTCCCAGGGTTCCGCCCAAGAGAGAGGGCCAAAGTGACCACAGGTCCATGAACTCAGCATCGCGCAATAAGTACACTCCACTCAGGTTTGAAGCGTAAAAGGCCATTTATTAGGACATGGTTATCAAAATTCCGCAACATTTATTAAACAATAACAATCCGAATCTTATAACTTTATTCAACAATAACCTATCCCCTTCATCCATTCTCCATCCGTTTCTCCGCTCTCACTCCTCCCATTCCTGCTGTAAAGTTCCTCCCATACATCCCTTCTCACCTTTACACCCTCTTAAGCATCCTCTCTTGCCCTTTCTTCAGCTGCACCTTGCATCCTGCGCTCCGCCCTCATTCACCTGGGTACCTCTCCCCCCCCGAGGGGTGGCTCCACCTGTCTGTGACTCACCACCCCTCCAAAGATCTGCCACCCAGGTAAACCCCGTAGGGCGGTTACCTGCCCCACCTGTCTGGTGCACCTTTCGAGCCTCACAATTCCCTTCGACACCATATGGACTCGTTCCACAGCTTGCTGATAGTATCCCTCATCTCCATCATATAATAGGCATTACCCATCCTCGAAAGGTGCACCCCATCGTCCCTGAATAGGACCGGCTCTTCCGGCCTCAAACCCCCATGCGCAATCAACTTAATGTTCCTTGGTAAGCAAAAAACCCTCATTGCTCTATTCAGTTTTCTCCTCGCCTTATCAATAGCTGCATGGTTGGCAGTTCCTCTCCAAACTCTCCTTGGCACTAGCTCAGTCCATACAATACATGTGCCTGCCAGGTTTTTCTTCAGAACCTCCAAGTCCCTTTGCATGTCTTGCAGCAATGCCAGGCCCGACAGCCGCACCAAATCGTTCTCTCCCAGGTGGATCACCAGCATATCTGGGCAGCCCCTCTGAGACACCATCTTGGTTAGCCAAGGTCGGCTGCTACCTGTCATGGCCAACAGTTCTTGTGAACCTGTTTCTGGTAGCCTGCTCCTTGTTGTTGACGTTGTTTTTCCAGAAACATTAGAGCGCTTTACATAAGTTGAGACAGAAGTCCGCACCTCACTCCCAGCAGCACCGAGGACGCATACAGGCTCCTGCACCTCGCTGACACTGATTGGACGCCATAAATGCTGCCGGTGGTGGCCTTGAGTACCGGCAGGGTGCCCTGGCCCGTTTACCTCCCGGATCGTGGAGACGGGGAGGAAACCAGTTTCTAATTCATGACAGTTAAAAAAGTCGCCCTTTGAGCCGGACTCATGGGAACCTGGAGGGAGAGGACCCGGCCTGACAGCCTGTTGTCTCTTAGACAGATTGACGGAAGACTCCCTGCCACGACTCCCCAAGGGGCCCGAACCAAGCAGGATTCGGGGGAGCCATCTTAGTGCAACTTATTGGCTCCATACCAACACGCGAGTGCTCATTTTGCGTCGTGTGGTGTATTGTGGTCCAGCAGTGTGACACCGAGCATGACACTGGCACGACGGTTTCATTCAATAACCAATAAAGCATGAATATATGCCTGGTTCATTGTCTGTCCCCGGGTACTCTCTCTTCTTTAATGCAAAAAGCATTAATCAATGCAGGCACTTTCTAAGCAGGGGAGTGAGTTAAAAATGTTCTACTCACACTATGTGTGATATCTTTTTCAGGGGCTCTCATTATACACTAATGTGGTGTAAAGCCAGAAAAGTAGATTGGGCAATTCCTCTAGGTCCTGAAGAATCGCTGTTGACCCCATAAGGGCAGCAAAGGCTAGAAACACGTTGACCACTCAGCCAACTTAGAGGCCATCATTGTTCCCCAGTTCCATTTGTTTTTAAACTTTAACAGGGGCTTCCGGTCAGAATAATGGCTAACGGGGCGCCCGTAGTTCATTTTAGTCCAACATCATTCAGTCCAATCTACCAATGCCCTAAGGCCTAGGAACTGCCTAGGACATTGCAGATGGCTTGGAAATCTTCCAAACTGGCCAATAGCAGAAAAGATCCTCCCGAGGGGCCCAATGGGCATTGCGGGGCCTCCCAACGAGGAGCACAAACTGATGATGAAGCATGTCACTTCGGTGGGTGAGGTCCGTGCATTCTATTAAGGCTGCTTTCTTTGACCTGATGAGCCATCCTGCTCATATCTTGATCAGATGTACCCATCCTCATGGGCCTGCTCATCCTTTGAGGGTACCCGGGCCTTGAGGCTAAGCCGAGAGCGCTCAGGACCTTAACTACACCGGACACATTCATGAAGTTATCCTTATCATCTCTGATGAGAATGTAACAGAGGGACTTACTCTGTACTGATTTGAGGTATCTTTAATTCTGGCATGTGGAAAAAAGGCCTAAACTTATCCATTAAAAAGAGACGGAGAGAAACCTCATCACAGACAGCAATGATCTTATACAGTGGCATTAAAATATGAATCCAGTGATGTTAGATTAATCTTTCCTATAAAGCTAAACAATATGTATGGTTTCTTGGTGGTTCAATAAGGGCAGATGTTGTAGTTGGATGGCAGGGCCTTCACACAGGAGTCAGGAGCCACCCGGTAGGAGATAAGTTATTTATTTCATGCTGGGCTCTTAGGTTTCAGTCAGGGCCCCATAGATCAGCCCACCATGACTAAGACTTATAGAAGAAACTTCTGGCCAAGAGCTAGCTTCTGAGAAGATTTTGAAATGCATAGTGGTTACCTTCCTTAAAATGTTTCAATAACGAGGGGCAGTTAATTGGTCTTGCTTTGCCAATCACAGAGAGCAGGTTATGTTCCATATTGTTGGACTTGGCCCTGACTGCAGGGCACACCTAAACGTTTTGACTTCTCCTTCTTGTTTTCTGAATTTAATTTTTATTGACCTTTGGACTCTGTGCACTTCACCACTGCTAATCAGTGCTAATGTGCTTGTGCTCTCTCCTTTAAACATGGTAAAATAGGATGGTCATTCCACGCTGTACCATACCATACCACAGCAGACTAACCTGTACCATACCATACCACACTAGACCATGCCATGCCATGCCACAGCAGACCATACAGTACCATACCACAGCATTCCATGCAACAGCAGAATAACCTGTACCATACCATACCACAGCATTCCATGCCACAGCAGACTAACCTGTACCATACCACACCAGGCCATGCCACAGCAGACCATACAGCACTGTACCACAGCATTCCATGCCACAGCAGAATAACCTGTACCATACCATACCACACTAGACCATGCCATGCCACAGCAGACCATACAGTACCATACCACAGCATTCCATGCAACAGCAGAATAACCTGTACCATACCATACCACAGCATTCCATGCCACAGCATTCCATGCCACAGCAGACTAACCTGTACCATACCACACCAGGCCATACCGCAGCATACCATACAGCACCATACCACAGCATTCCATGCCACAGCAGGCTAACCTGTACCATACCACACTAGACCATGCCATGCCACAGCAGATCATACAGTACCATACCACAGCATTCCATGCCACAGTAGAATAACCTGTACCATACCATACCGCACTAGACCATGCCATGCCACAGCAGACCATACAGTACCATACCATACCACACTAGACCATGCCATGCCACAGCAGACCATACAGTACCATACCACAGCATTCCATGCCACAGCAGACTAACCTGTACCATACCATACCACAGCATTCCATGGCACAGCAGACTAACCTGTACCATACCATACCACACTAGACCATGCCATGCCATGCCACAGCAGATCATACAGTACCATACCACAGCATTCCATGCCACAGCAGAATAACCTGTACCATACCATACCACAGCATTCCATGCCACAGCAGACTTGTAGGAGAGTAGGATCTGCTTCACATGGGTACCCCCACTTTTTGCTGATGCTTCACTGTTTTTCGACCTTAGTCTGGCTGGGGCCCTGCTAATCAGAACCCCAGCCTAGCTGCTTCCTCTTTAAAATGGTTTCCATGTGCCTTAGGCACATCTCTGATTGGAATCTGGAGTGCCCTTAAAAGTCCCTAGTATATGGTATACTATGTACCCAGGGCATAGGTACCTCAGAGGCCTACCAGGGGCTGCAGCATGTATTGTGCCACCCCTGGAAGGCCATCCAAAATGACACCACAGGTCTGCTACTGCAGCCTGGGTAAGGTGGTGCATGCACCCCTTACTGTGATATAGGCTACCTATATCACTACATACATACACACATATAAACCTATAAGTCACTCCTATGGCAGGCCTTATCAATCCTGAAGGCAGAGTGCGTGGTTCCTATGTGAGAGGGTGCCCCTGCATGAGCTGGGCCCCTCTGCAGCGTTCGGAGACCCTTCTTTGATGCTGTTTGTAGTGCAGCCCGACCATATACTCTTAAGCGCATTATAACCTCGCGTTAAATGCTAACTTTGGGATGGCTTGCCGGAAACATGTCGTGTTTGGTGTCAAACATCTTGGAATACTACCCCCCGCCAGTTCTGGCGGCGGGGGTAGCATTCCACCCTTCTAGAGGGAGAGACATGTACACACCGGTATACCCGGTACTGACTTTCCAGAGCCCTGGCATCACAAAATGGATGCCGCTGCCACAGACACGAGTCTGGCCTCCTGCTGCTGACCGAAACTCCGGCAGGGGAGGCCTGGACAATAGGTTTCCTGTCCCAGGGAGGTGTAACCACCTCCCCAGACAGGATAGTGTGTATTGGGGCTGGGCGGGAGCACTCTCTGGTGCTTTGAAGTCCTGCACTGGGGGCACATTTGGTGTCCCTGTGCATACCCCAGTTCAAACCGGCTCAGGGGCTTCCAGCCCCTGCTCTGGCGCGAAACTTGACAAAGGGAAAGGGTGTAACCACCCTCTGCCCTGACCCTCACATAGGTGGGGCCACAGAGTATGTCCAACCCCCTACCTTAGTATAAGTATGGGACCCCAGTCCTTAGGACTTTAGATTAACCTGGACGAAACTCTGATACAGAATCCTGGACCTTTGACGCTCGACTTCAAGATTAGAGGACTGAAGAATCTCCCTTGGGGTCAAGGAGTGACTCCCCTGCTTGGCAGGCACCAAAGAAGCAATTGTCCGGTCTGCATCGCTGAAGCTCCCGCTGGACGCCGAAGTCTTTGCATCACCAGAGGTGGATTTCCAGACTTCCCGAGGCTGTCCTGAGTCCCCAGCAAAGCTGAGGCCCGTAGCTGTCGTGGGTAACGTGGAACCGTGACCCCTGGACACCAATCGCATTTGCAAGTGCATCCTCTTCTGGGTCTCCCACGAAGTCGTGCTTTGGGCTCCAAGTAGCCCCAGCCTCCAGCACCAACTGCACCGAAGATCACTGGCCTCCACTCCACGAGTGTCCTGTGAGCCAGCTCCACGTGCGTCGACTCGAGGCTCCTTCGCGGTCGCTAGTCCGTTGGCTAGTAGACCCTCCCGAAGGCCAATCTTCTTCTGCTTGGGCTCCCTGGTTGCTCCAGGCATGCCCTGACTTACCGTCGCTGGGTGAGTCCCACAGACCTTGCTGGTCTGCAACATAGTCCTTCTTCCATTTCCACGAGACTTGCCATTGCCAAGGCTTGTTGGGTCCAATTCGGTCGCCAACACCCCTGCAATCGACAGACGTCGTGGGACAGCTCGAATCCAGCTCCTGGTCATCGTCGACGCCTCCTGGACCTCGTGGCTGAAGAGTCAAGACGACCGTCAACCTACCTGAAGCACTCGACATCGGTGGGCATCTGCTCATCGCCTTCCTGGTCACTGGCTAGTGACCCAGACTCTGTCCCCTCTGCTTTCAGGTTCTTCAGATCTTCGATCCACCTTTGGATCCACCCGAACACTTTCGACTTGGCCGCCAGCAGCACTTTGCAGCAGATCGCCATTGAAAGCGACGACCGAAACCCGACCCCGAAAGACACCTATGCACACGGCTCCCCTGGGTGAGGTAACTTGAGTACTCCGGTGCTCTCGTGGGTATTGACACTAGAACAGCCTAGTTCTCAAAGGGTTTGCTCCAAGTCCTCCTCTAAGTGTCCCTTTTCTTTGAATTCAAATCGCGACTTTCCCCATAGAAGTTAACGGCGATTCGCGGCTGTGTTCATACACTGCACGCGTCCCCCGTGGGTCCCCTGTGTCACTACCTTGGGTGGTTCCTTGTGGTCCAAGCACTTCTACAGGCTCTAGGCCCTGTGTCTAGCTCAGTCGTGGTTCTTATACCACTTTATTGATATATGGTTTGGTACGCCCCTAGGGCTCAAACGTGTATTTGTGCTATTACTGTAGATAACTAACTTATAATTTATGTACTTCGAACTCTAGCCTCATAAAGAGACTAGAGGGGTGTGTTTAGCAATAAATACATATATTTTGAATATATACCTGGTGTGGTCCTCTTTCATTTGGTCACTCAAGAGATTATAGACTGGTAAAACAAGCTGCTTTACATTCCTTCAAGACTTAGCCTGAAGGCTGCTCTCCATAGCTACCACTAGGATAGCTTTCAATAAAGGTTGTCTTTAACCTATCTCCAATAAGGGGTTGTTTGGACTGGTGCAAAGTGCCCACTATAATTAGTGGACAGCATATGCCAGGCCAACTTCTCACAAGACTAACCTGTACCATACCACACCAGGCCATGCCACAGCATACCATACAGCACCATACCACAGCATTCCACGCCACAGCATAATAACCTGTAATATACCATACCACACTAGACCATGCCATGCCACAGCAGGCCATACAGTACCATACCACAGAATTTCATGCCACAGCAGACTAACCTCTACCTCTCTAGACCATGCCATGCCACAGCAGATCATACAGTACCATACCACAGAATTTCATGCCACATCAGACTAACCTCTACCACACTAGACCATGCCATGCCACAGCAGATCATACAGTACCATACCATACCATACAGCACTAGACCATGCCATGCCACAGCAGACCATACAGTACCATACCACAGCATTCCATGCCACAGCAGACTAACCTGTACCATACCATACCACACTAGACCATGCCACAGCGGACCATACAGTACCATACCACAGCATTCCATGCCACAGCATACCATGCCACAGCATACTAACCTGTAATATACCATACCACACTAGACCATGCCATGCCGCAGCAGATCATACAGTACCATACCATACCACACTAGACAATGCCATGCCACAGCAGGCCATATTGTACCATACCACAGCATTTTATGCCACAGCAGGCTAACCTCTACCACACTCGGCCATGCCATGCCACAGCAGATCATACAGTACCATACCATACAGCACTAGACCATGCCATGCCACAGCAGACCTACAGTACCATACCACAGCATTCCATGCCACAGCATAATAACCTGTAATATACCTGTTGGAAAGTGGATTATTGGTAGGGGCAAATGTCTATCTGCCACTGGCAATAAGGCCACTAACACATGATAGGACTCAGCATAGATCTTAGAAAATTATTCCCATGCTCAACCCTTGGTAGCTTGGCTGCGAGCAGGCAGGCTTAACTTCAAAGACAGGTATGTAAAGCATTTAAAAACACCAATTCAGTAAATAATTAAGACACAATGCACAATAAAAATCCAACACCAATTTATAAAAATAGGAAATATTTTTATCTTTAAAATGACACCAAGAGACGTGCCTCGCTGCCTCTCCGACGACCGCCGATCTTTAGCACCGGCCCCTGTCCCTGTATAGCACGGAAGGTGACCCAAACTAACATCACCAGCCAGGCACAGTTTGCATCACCCTGGGAGCGGCTTCGGAGTCCTGTAGCCGTGCCCCGTACTCTTGATTCCCCGCCGGGTCTGGGCGGCGAAGCGGTGACGAGAGGGGGCGAGCAGCGCTACCGCGGCGGCGGTAGCTGAAACCCTGCATTTTCGACTGCCGAGCAGTGTCGGCTCGCCGAGAACTCCGGCTGGAGCCCGTGATTCTTCCCACCGCGCCGGACCTGTGAGCGAAGCACCGGGGGCAGCAACTGACCGCACCGGAGCTGGAGGTGCCATCTTGTATTGAGCGGCGGACCCTCCGGTTCGGGACCCGGGATCGACAGAAATCGCCCACACACACTGGGATTTGCGGAGCATGGAGTCGACCCGCAGGAGTCAATATCACCCTCAAATCAAGGGAGCGGCCCGAAAGAGCCATCGCAGTGAGTCCCATCCACCCCTAACTTTTCTTTAATAACGCCGCGACTCACCCGGGGCCTCTTCGGCACCACACAGGCCTCGCCCACCCACGCGGCGCTCCGGTCCTGATCGCTGAACTCTAGCTGTGCGCTTCGTCCTGCGCCTCGGAGGAGAGGTACCCTGCCTTGACTCGCTTCGGTGGGAGGCCGTGGGCCGGATCCCCTCCACTGTTGCAGCCCATGGTGTGGGCGGTAGGCTGGCCCTGGCGGCGCCGCCCCGCCATTTCACTGTTCAGCTCCTGCAGTGACCGGCGCTGTGTCGTCGAGGGAGCCCTGAGGTCGCCGGCTGCTGCACAGATTCCTGCCTCGCACCCTCATCAGCTGGATTCGGCATCCAAATCAGTTCCCCCCTAATACATCCCCGCAATACCATGAGGTAAGGACCGGGACTGGCGACAGGCTGCTGGCTTTACTAATCCGTCTTTTCCTGGTATACGCAGCAACGCGGCCTGGGTGGGCCTGGGTGGGCCTGGGGCCCGGATAGCAAGGGCGCCCCCAACAAACTATCAGAGGCCCTACTGAGCGCAGGCCGACGAGACGAACTATCATGTGCCGGGGGGCCCACGGGGACCGGAGTGCCCTTCTGCACGGTGGGCTCTCGGTGAAGTGGCTTGGGACTCTTGAGCCAGGTGACGCTACATCATTGTGGACCATCGTGGGCCCAGACTCCTGGTGGCTGGCACCGGCAGTGTAGACGGGCGCTGAGCATGACCTCCACCCGGGGCAAAAAAGAAAAATCAGCCACAAGAGAAAAATCACTCAAAGAACTCTTTGCCCGGGCGCAGGGAGGGGAGGCAGCGGACTCTGGGCGGCCGGACACTGCGGCACAGATGGCCGTTCCTCAGGACGAGCCGGTGACACGGGCATTCTTGGAGTCCCTGTTCTCAGCTCTGCGAGACGACCTCCAAGCGGTGAAACGCGACCTCACGGCGGAGATCAAGGATATCCGCAAAGATGTGGATGACATAGGGGAGCAAGTGGCATCTCTGGAGGACAGGAGTGACGCCCAAGACACCGAACTGGCTACCATGCAGCAGGAGGTGCTTCGCATCCATGATCAACAAGTGGACGTTCAATCTCACCTAGAGGATCTTGAGAACCGCTCGCGCCGCCATAACATCAGAATCCGGGGGGTGCACACCAACGAAGAGGCTGGCGATATCTTTACATACGTAAGGGAGCTTTTTAATCATGTACTGGGCAACCTGCTGGATACTGACCTTAAGCTGGACCGAGCCCACCCAGAGCGGCGACCGCGCCCGCGGCGGATATTCTAGTCTGCGTTTAGGACTTCCGCACTAAAGAGGAGATTTTGCGCAAAGCCAGATCGCTCCATCCGATCACCTTCTGAAGCCAGTCGCCTGTCCTCTACCAAGACTTAGCGGCCATCACGCTTCAGAAACGCAAGACCTTCCGGCCCATCACGGAGGCTCTGCACCAACGCAATATCTCTTACTCCTGGGGACACCCGTTCTGCCTTATCTTCCGGCACGACGGCAAGCTGTACCAAATCCGTTCACTGTCGGAAGCAAGCAGACTATTGGGGATCGCTATCCCGGAAGAGACTGCTGATGGTGAGCGCTCTGACCATGAGTCGGGGGACGGTTGACCGAGATGGAGGCAGCAGTGGCGACGACGGCGCACTAATCGACCAGACCCCATGGCTATCAAGAGAGAGCAACAGGCCGCTCTTGAGGCTCTGCCAGAGGCTTTGGCCAAGACGTCGACCATGTGACGGAGCCTGGTTTCAACGAAGTGTTCTTCCTTTGACGCCTGAAGTGGTTGGGGGGGGGGACTACAATTGGTCACACGACAACCCAGCAGACTTTACTACTGTTCATCTCTGGGTGACGGACTGATGGCGAATGGCAGACTTTCTTCGGCGCCTGTTGTGCCTTTTTTTCTCCTTCACTCTCTACGGGCTTTTTATTCTCCCTTTCTCTTTGCTTACCTTTTCCTTTTCTCTCTCTCTTTGGGTGGGGCCCTCGGTCCATGGAGTTTAGCTCCTTCCATGTCTTCACGCTAGTGCTGAGGGTCCTCCCTCGCAGGTCTTGCCTGGGCTTATGCCCCTCAAGTATTCCCGATCCGCGACACATTCACCTCTAGGACCTAGATGCCACCGTCCTCAATTAAAAGCCTCACACTTAATGTGAGAGGGCTCAATAACCTCATCAAACGTAGAACAATCCTTTCCTATCTAGAGAGCACAGGGGCGGACATCTGCCTTCTCCAAGAGACACACCTGCTCCCCAAAGACTGTCACCGGCTTAGGTCCCGCGCCTTTCCGGTACAATTCTTCTCCTCCAGACCTTCAAAGACTGCAGGGGTGGCCCTTTTGGTGTCAAGGACTTTTCGGGGGAAGGTGGTGCAGAAGGAGGCTGAGATAAAAGGTAGACTGCTCACTTACCAATTTACCATAGGAGGCTACACACTGATTGTAGGGTCTATCTATGCACCTAATGAGGGCCAAGAAAGGTTTCTACATGAGGCCCTCACTGAGGCGACAACAACCCAGGAGCACCACATACTGATCGGGGGAGACCTCAACTTGGTATTCGACAATGACCTAGACAGATCTGCACAGCGCACAGGCCAGGTTGGTGCCCTTTCACGTTCAGGGCTCTCTAGGCTACACGATCTCAGTCTGGCAGACCTGTGGAGACAGCATCACCCTCAGACATGAGAGTTCTCTTTCTACTCTAATGCTCACAAAACATATGCCAGGCTGGATTATTTTTTAGGCTCGAAGGCCCTCTGAGACATCACACTCTCTACTGATATCCTAGTGGCGGCTCTGTCCGATCACGCTCCCGTAGTGGTTACACTGGCCCTCCCACAGGTTCAACGGCCGACCAGACATTGGCGCTTCCGCGACACTCTCCTACACCGACCTGACACAGTTGCTCAGATACAGCATACCCTGGATGATTATCTGTCACACAATGATAACCCTGACACAACTCTATCAGCCAGATGGGAAGCTCTAAAAGCAGTTGTTAGAGGTGAAATCATCGCTATCTCCTCCGCAGACAATGCAGAGCGTAAAAGGAAGAGAGAGGACTTGACACAAAAAGTGCGAGAGTTGGAGCAGATGCACTGTCGCACTGGAGCCCCACGCATCTGGCGACAGTTGACCGCAGCTCGGGCACAACTGGCTGCCATTGACCGTGACAAAGCGGAATACGCCCCATTACGTCTGCGACATTCCTTCTACGTCGGGGGTGACAAGTGTGGGCGACTGTTAGCGCACAAGCTCAGGGAGGTTCGCCAGCGCGAGGGAGTTCAGGAGCTTAAGGACCACACAGGAGCACTTAGCTCGGACGATGCGGCTATCGCCGAGACCTTTCACACTTTTTACGCCCAACTTTACGATGAGCAACCTCTAGAGAGGGAGGACATAGATGCCTATCTGACACAGGCTTGTCTCCCTGCTCTGACCCCAGAGCAGGCGGCCCACATAGAGAGGGAGATAAGGCTGGAAGAAGTCATAGCGGCCATAGCGCGTTTGAAGCTAGGCAAATCGCCTGGCCCTGACGGATACACGGCAGCTTTCTACAAGCAATTTTGCTCCACACTTGCCCCCTTGCTTACCCGGCTTTTCAATTCCTTCGCGACACCCGGGCGATTCCCTCCTCCATGCTGGTGGCAGTGATCGCTGTCATCCCCAAACCGGGGAAGGACAGAACGAACTGCGGGTCATACCGACCTATCTCACTTCTAAACATTGATCTGAAGCTGTACACTGGAATATTGGCAACGCGGCTTGCACCCCATATGACGGGACTAGTGGACCCGGATCAGGCTGGATTCATTCCGCAGAGGCAGACGAGCGACAACACGAAAAGAGTTATGCACCTCATAGAAAAAGCCTCCCGCACCCCAGGGGACTATATGCTCCTCACTATAGATGCGGAGAAGGCCTTCGATCGAGTCCACTGGCCTTATTTAGAAACAAGCAATGGTCCACTTTGGCATAGGAGACAAGATGCGGACACACATTCTTAACTGCTACCGTCTCCCCACAGCTACAGTGCGGGTCAACGGACACACGTCCACCCCATTCCCCATCAGCAGAGGCACAAGGCAGGGATGCCCCTTGTCGCCTCTACTCTTTGCCCTCTATATGGAACCAATGGCACAAAGAGTCAGGGACCATCCCCACATCGCGGGCATCCGTTTTGGTGGAGACACGCACACTATAAGTCTGTATGCTGATGATGTCTTGGTCACGCTGACGAACCCCGAGACCGCTCTGGGGGCCTTCCTAGAAGAACTGGATTATTTCACGGGCGCTTCCGGGTTCAAGGTCAACCTTACGAAATCCACGGCATTGACTCTTTCACTGCCGCCTCAGGTACGAGCAGTCCTTGAGGTTCGGCACCCCCTGCAGTGGTCTGATGATGTTGTCCCCTACTTGGGTATACAACTGGCCCCGACTTTGCAGGCCATGAGAACGGTCAACTACTCCCAACTTCATACGCAAATCCGCACTGACCTGCGGAGATGGAAACACTACCCGATCTCGTGGCTAGGGCGTATTGCGGCTATTAAGATGACGATCCTTCCTAAAATCCTATATCTCTTTCAGACACTTCCCCTGCAGCCCCCCACGGGCTGGCTGAACAGGGTGCAGTCAGAACTCTCTCTTTTTATTTGGCAAGGGCGCAAACCGAGAATGAAAAGGACGGTCAGCTATCTCCCACCTAACGAAGGGGGCCTTGGCATCACCGGATCTCACGCTCTATTATAAAGCTGCGCAGCTTCGGCACTTGGTCGAATGGAGCCGGGCTGAGTCAGAGAAACACTGGCTCTTTCAGGACCGCGCAGTTGCCGGCACGTCCCTCATGAAGATTCCCTTTCTCCGGAAATCCCAACGTCCGCACAATTTATACGCCTCGCATGTGACACGCACCACTCTTAGGGTCTGGGATCAGACCAGTAAATGCCACGATCTAATGACCTTCCCCTCCCCGCTCACATCTCTCTTTGATAACACAGACTTTAGTCCCGGGATGGGCCCGCTTTCCTTTCCGTTGTGGAGAGAAGCCGGGTGCCGAGCCTTGGGCCTCTTATTCGATAAAGGGGATATTATTCCCTTCTCGCAGCTCAGGGCCGATTATGGCCTCCCAGAATCCGAATGGCTGCACTACCTACAGGTACGACACTGGGCCATGCATCCTGATAACCGAGCGCAGGCGACTAGGCTCCTCACTTCCTACGAACGATGGCTCATCACACGGTCTTCGGACAAGAAGTTGATTTCTGAACTTTATAAAATGCTCCTGTCTCGTTATACACACACCTATCACGTGGGACGCACACGCTGGCCGTAGTCTTAGTCCCAGAGAGTGGGAGGGAGCATGTTATAGGGCACGTCACACAGCGAGTCACATAGGCCTTACTGAAACATTTACCAAGCTTGTCTACTATTGGTACTACACTCCGGAGAGACTCCACCACGCTGACACTACACAGAGTCCTGATTGCTGGAGGGGCTGTGGGGAGAGGGGCACACTGGTTTACCTTTTGTGGGAATGCAAACATCTACAGACTTACTAGACGCAGATACTCGACGATGTAGATAAGCACCTCGACACAGAGCTTCCCCGGCTTCCTGCATATGTTCTACTGGGGGTACCAAACCCGCTCACCTACCCTCTGAAATCTAGGAGAGGGAAGCAGATTGCAATAGCATTAGGTACAGCCATCCAGAACATATTGATACACTGGAGATCCCCCCGCATTCCAGCACACACAGGGTGGCTTCAACGATTGTGGCATGTCCTGGGCATGGAAAAGATTTCCCTAACTCTGGCTGGGAAGGGCTCAACCTTTAGCGACCTTTGGCAGCCATTCTTGAACCTGCTTGCACAAGATTTCCGGGAGCTGACTTGCCCCAGGTACTTACGCCTCCTACGTCTTACTACGCCGGATCCCTCTACATAATCGAGCCCGATTTTACAAACGGCACCTAGCGCTACGCAGCGACACATAGCAGGTAATGGACCGAGGGGGGTGGGGGGGAGGACTTCTCTGTGGTTTCTTCTTCTTTCTCTTTCTTCCTTTTCTCCGGGAGGTGGGTGGGATTGTGTCAGTTATTTACTGTTCCTTTATTGTATTAATGCAACTGCCAATACACAAGGTGGGGCCCTGCGTGGCCCGCTCTGTTGCACATTTGTTTCTTGCATTGCTCAATAAAAAGATTTAAACCATAAAATGACACCAAAACGACAAAAATCCAATGTAGGGAACCGGAGATATGAATTTTTAAAGATTTATCACTTTATAGCACTTAGAAACCTATAGCACCATTTTGGGACATCTGGTCGCGATAGACCGGCTCAAAGTCAAAGTTTCAGGCCGACCGCGATGGAGCCCTGAGCGGCTACCCCTCGCGGTAGGTCCCGGTCACAGTTTTTACCTTCGGACTTAGAAACTTTTCTGGAGCTTTTTCTCGTGGGGTCCCTCGATGCTCTTCACCAGGCCGGATTCGGTGAGGGATCGCCGGCCTCGGATTTCTTCTACTCCCGGTCAAACTCTGGAAGTCGGACCTACGGAGCTTTCAGCGGGACGAACCTGGATGGCTTGGCCGGCTCGCGGTTGAAGGCAGGCGGCTTGGCTGACCAGGTTGAGGTGGTCCCCTTATGGAGCTTTTTTCCAAAGTTGCTCCAAAGTTCTCCAAACTCCTGGAACTTCTTCCTGAAATTCCCCAAAGTGTCTCAAACTCACTCCAAGGGTCTGGAAGCTCCAAGATGGTCCTTGAAAATTGAGGACTTCAGTTCCCACAATCCACTTGGACAAAACCCTTACAAATCCACTGGTAGTTTTCCAGGTTGCGGATTCTTGGTGGTGATGATCCAGGTGAGCTCTGTTAACCTGTAGTTTGCAGGGAGTCCACTCTTTACTCTTTTTCACAGCAAGGTAGTCCACAGGGCTGTAGTTCCAGATGGTGCAGTCCTCAGAGGGCAGGCCTTAGAAATTGCACATCAAACTTCTCAGCATGGCACAACGTCTTGCTTTCTTCAGTTTCAAGCAGCAGATCTGAGGGGCTCTGCCCTTCTCAGATACTTATTCCAAGTTCTCTGGGTCAAGCAGGAGGTCACTCCTGACCAATGGGGGCAGGGTAACTCCCCAAAGATATGACCACATCCTTTAGAGTGTGACATTATTTTCTCCCAGAGTGCATAAAATCTTCCAAATTCATAATGGCTGATTTTCCAGCAGAGAGTTAAGAGCTGGTTAAACACACCCCTTGGATGGCTATTTCCATAGTCTCTTCCCCTTGCATCTGCTCATTCCTTCCTTAACCTAGCATCTGGCTTGGGGTCAAAAGTTTAGAGTTGTAAATGACACTGGTTTCTTCCCTCCCATTTGAAGACCATGGTTTATGACTCCTCCCCCTGCCCTGGCATTCCTGTGGAACAGCACACTGCCCTCCCAGAAGAGCTGGGTAACCCCAGGGCTCTTTATCACCTCTTCAAAGCAGCCTGGCTAATCCACTTAACTCTGACCAATCAGGACAGACCACTGGAAGGCTGAATCTGGACCTACAAACAAGGAAGTCTTATAACTTCTTGTCTGTTCAGTTTAGGAGAAATTCAACAATATTGTGTTGCTGGATTTATCACTACCATTCTGGGAAGTCTTTGAATGGAAGTTCTATCATTCTCCTATTAGGAGTTATTAGTTAATAACTTCTTGCCATGTTAACCTATGTGGCATGGGATTTGCATTGGGAAAAATGACTTGGGCCATTTTTCCAGCACCAGAACTTACAAAAACATATTTTATAAGTACTCCGCCTATATCTACAGGTTCCCCACCCCATGGAACACCTAGGGGACATTTTAGGGGTTCTGAATCTGTAGACATATTGCAGATCCTCCCTCCACAGTGCTCCTAGCATCAAAGTCGAATTTGGGCAGCACTTTATCACAATGTGGGGAGTGAAATGTGAAATTTCACTTAACCCAGGGCATATAAAACTCATTTTATAAGGGTCCACCTTATAAATACCTGACCCCCCACCCCTGGGACACCTAGGGAGACCCTGGGGGTTCCTAATATGCCAAAACATTGTAGGTTATCCATTTTTAAGTGCCCCAAACACCAAAGTCAAGTTTGGGCATAATTTACTTTTTAAAAGCAGTCATGGAACCCAGGCCTGCTTTTAAACTGACCTCAGGCTTCAGCAGTGCACACATGCAAGTGCAGAAAAGGCTGCTGGCCTCTAAACTGCCATGCCCTACTATATACTAGGGGCTGATAGGTAGTTTCAATCCCCCTGCCCTATTATGTACTAGGGTCTTATAGGGTAGGTCATGCCAATCACAGGGGTACCCCAACCCATAGTGTACCCTAGTGTATGTAGGTGTTTTCACTGTATTCTAAATGTGTCTCTTTCAGCATAGCACTGGCCCTGGGCCTGGTTAGGCAGAGCCCAGGGTCAGTCAGAATCAGTTACCACCAATACCAGTCAGCAAAAAGTTGGGGGGTGCCCAGGGCACAGGATGACTATGCAACATAGCCCCCCCCCCCAAACGAAAGGTGATGGGTTACTAACCTACACCCTGGTAGTCCTCATCAGCTAAGTGGAAAAACCTGGAAAGTTCATCTGCATTTGCATGGGCAACCCCAGGTCTGTGTTCCACTGAAAAGTCCATTCCCTGTAGGGAAATGGACCACCTTAACAGCTTGGGATTCTCCCCTCTCATCTGCATGAGCCATCTGAGAGGCCTGTGGTCAGTTTGAACACGAAAGTGAGTCCCAAACACATATGGTATCAACTTTTTCAGGGACCAAACCACAGCAAAAGCCTCTCTCTCAATGGCACTCCACCTCTGCTCTCTGGGAAGAAGCCTCCTGCTAATAAAGGCAACTGGCTGATCAAGGCCCCCTTCATTTAGCTGTGATAACACTGCCCCAATCCCTTGCTCTGACGCATCTGTCTGAACAACAAATTATTTTGTGTAATCAGGGGCCAGCAGCACTGGTGCTGAACACATAGCAGCTTTCAGAGTGTCAAAAGCCTTCTGACACTCTGGGGTCCAATCCACCTTTTTGGGCCTCTTCTTAGAAGTGAGTTCTGTTAGGGGCCCCACAATGGTCCCATAATTTTGAACAAACCTTCTATAATACCCTGTCAGTCCAAGGAATGCCCTGACCTGAGTCTGGGTAACAGGAGCTGTCCAATCCAAAATAGTTTGGATTTTAGCTTGGAGAGGCTGTACATGGCCCCCATCTACCAGGTGGCCCAGGTACACCACAGAACTCTGCCCTATTTGGCACTTGCTTGCCTTAATAGTCAGGCCTGCATGCTGCATGGCCTGAAGCACTTCCCTTAGGTGGCTTAAGTGATCCCCCAGGTAGAACTGTATACAGCTATATCATCCTGATAGGCTGCACTGAACTGTTCCAACCCAGACAAGACCCTGTTCACCAACCTTTGGAAGGTGGCAGGTGCATTCTTTAAGCCAAAGGACATTACCTTGAACTGATAATGTCCCTCTGGTGTTGAAAATGCTGACCTCTCCTTTGCTCCATCAGTGAGGGCAATCTGCCAGTAACCTGAAGTCAAATCAAAAGTACTCAGGTACTCAGCAGCCCCTAACCTGTCAATGAGCTCATCAGCTCTAGGTATAGGGTGAGCGTCAGTCTTTGTGACTGCATTCAATCCTCTGTAGTCCACACAGAACCTTAACTCCTTGGGTCCCCCTGAGGATTAGGTTTAGGTACCAGCACCACTTGACTGGCCCATGGACTCTCAGACGGTTCAATTACCCCCAATTCCAGCATCTTAGCAACCTCAGCTTTAATGCTGGCTCTGACATGGTCAAACAGCCTGTACAGTTTATTTTTGACAGGTAGGCTGTCACCAGTGTCAATGTGGTGCACACACCACTCAGTGATGCCTGGGGTCAAAGAGAACAGGCCAGCAAACTGCTCCAGCACTTGCTTACAGTCTCTGTGCTGCTGGTCTGTCAACTTGGGAGAGAGCACAACTCCCTCCACTGACCCATCTTGCACATTAGTGGAGAGGAGGTCGGGCACAGGCTCAGTTTCCTCCTCCACATCCTCATCAGTGACCAGTAACATGGTCATGGTGGGGTTTCAATCTATTCACATGCAGGACCCTATGAGGGTGCCTGGGGGTGCCAAGGTCAACCAAATAGGTAACCTCACCCTTCTTTTCTAAGATTGGATAGGGCCCACTCCACTTGTCATGGAGGGCCCTGGGAGCCACAGGCTCCAACACCCACACCAATTGTCCTGGAGCATACTCAGGCATAGTAGCCTTTTGATCATACTAGTGCTTCATGAGCTCCTGGCTGGCCTCCAGTTTCCTGTTTGCCTTGTACATGTACTCTGCCATTCTAGATCTCAGGCCTAGCACATAGTCCAGCACATTGTCCTTGGCTTCTTTAAGAGGCTTCTCTAAAGACTCTCTCAGCAGGCTCAATGGCCCCCTCACAGGGTGTCCAAACAACAACTCAAAGGGACTGAAGCCAACCCCTTTCTGTGGCACCTCCCTGTAGGCAAACAGTAAGCATGGGAGGAGAACATCCCATCTCCTCCTGAGTTTCTCTGACAACCCATTTATCATGCCCTTCAGGGTTTTGTTGAATCTCTCAACAAGACCATTTGCTTGTGGGTGATAGGGGTGGTGAACTTGTAGTTGACACCACACTCATCCCACATAGCAGTCAGATAGCTGGACAGGAAGTTCGTGCCCCTATCTGATATCACCTCTTTGGGAAACCCACTCTGGTGAACACACCAAGCAGTGCTCGAGCCACTGCAGGAGCATCAATGGTTCTAAGAGGTATGGCTTCAGGGTACCTAGTGGCATGGTCAACTACCACTAAGATATACCTATTCCCTGATGCAGTAGGTGGGTCCAGGGGACCAACAATGTCCATCCCCACCCTTTCAAAAGGAACCCCCACCACTGGAAGTGGTATTAGGGGAGCCTTTGTCTTGCCCCCTGCCTCACCACTGGCCTGACAGGTGACACAGGAGCTGCAAAACTCCTTTACATTTTCAGACATATGGGGCCAGTAGAAATGGTTCACCAACAGGTTCCATGTCTTTGTCTGTCCCAAATGTCCTGCCAAGGGGATATCATGACCCAAAGTCAGGATGAACTCTCTGTACTTCTGGGGCACCACCAACCTCCTGGTGGCCCCCTCCTTGAGGTTTCTGGCCTCAGTATAAAGCAGTCCATCTTCCCAGTAGAGTTTGTGAAACCCACTGTCATCCCCCTCCTCTTGCTTAGAAGCAATCCGCCTCAAGCTCTCAAGGGTGGGACAGTCTTGCTGTCCCTTACTGAACTCCTCTCTGGAGGGTCCACCTGCTCCTGTCAGTTCTGCCAAATCTGACAGCTCTGGCAGGGATGGAGTCCCTCCCTCAGAGGCCAGATCCTCCCCATCAGAGTTAGATTCTTCCTGCACCTCTGGAGTTCCCTGGGCTGGTTCACCAGGCCCCGTACCCGTGTCCTTGGATGCTTGGCCCTTTGTTCCAGGGTCCAAGTGTCCAGCCCCTCCCTTCTGGCTAGTGTGTGACCTAGTCACAGCACATACCCACTCAGGGAGCTCCAATATTTCCATATGGAGTCCTCTCTCCACCTCTGACCACACAGAGGCTTCAAGATCATTGCCCAGTAAACACTGGACTGGGAGCACCTTTGACACAACTACCTTCATAGGGCCTGTCACACCTCCCCATTCGAAATCCACCCCAGCCATAGGATGGAGTTTGGTAGTGCTGTCTGCATACGTCACCTGGTGAAACTCACCAGGTACCACCCTCTCTGGAGGCACCAGCTCATCCAGGACCATAGTTACACTAGCCCCAGTGTCTCCGATAGCCTCAACCTCAGTCCCATTCACTTTAGGCCTCTGCCTGTACTTGTCCATGTTTGGAGGTAAGGCAGCAAGGGTTGCAATATCCACCCCACCCAGGGACACTAAGGTTGCTTCCACCACCTGACTACCCTTCTCTGGGGCACCACTCTCCACCCCTACACTTACACTGGCAATCCCTGTGGATGGCCCCTTAGGGGGGAGCTTCTTGGCGCAGACAGCATCTCACTGTTTGTGCCCTGGCTGGTTACAGTCAAAGCACTTACCCACTTTTGAGGGATCAAAGAACCTACCATTCTCTCCCTGATTCCACCTCCCTTTGAATTTGGGTTGGCTCGGGCCCCCCCTCCTTGTGCAGGTTTTTGTGGGTCTTTAGAGGACTCTTTCTGGTTTTGACCTGCTTTCCCTTGGGATTTCCCTTGGGGAGGGACCTGTCCTCCTTTCTTCTGGTCACTCCCCTGGTGCTGAATGGAAACCCGGGTTCTCACCCACTCATCAGCTGCTTCACCCAGCTCTCTGGGGTCTGTCAGCTTAGAGTCCACTAGGTACTGGCGTAACTTCTCTTCTGCACAATGAGTCAAAATATGTTCTTTCAAAAACAAATCATACAATCCCTCATATGTGTCAACTTTGTTACCAACAATCCAGCCCTCCAGTGTCTTCACTGAAACGTCCACAAAGTCTACCCAAGACTTTGAACTCAATTTCTGGGTGCCTCTAAACTTCACCCTGTACTGCTCTGGAGTCAGACCAAATCTCTTAACTAAGCATGCCTTCATCTGCTGGTATGATTCTGCATCCTCTCCCTTCAGGGTCAGGAGCCTATCCCTCCCAGCTACTGGAATCAACTCCCACAGGAGTGCACCCCAATACTTAGAGTGGACCCTACTCATTCTAAGGGCCCTCTCAAAAGCTGCTAGCCACCTGTCAATGTCATCCCCCTCAGTGTACTTGGGCACTATACCCTTGGGAAGTTTGGGATCAAATCCACCACCCCTGGACATTTCAAAATCTTCTTCATTTTCACTGCCACCATTTCTTTTGAACGCCTCCTCCCTCTCCCATTTCTTCTTAGCCAATTCCAATTTCTCCTCCTCCAAGGCAATCAAAGCTAATTGAGCCTCAAGCTGTCTCTCTGCAAGGGACGGTGGTGGTCCCTAAGTAAGGGACCCTTCCCCACTCCCATCATCTGGATTCATATGGCTAACACTAGATAAAATGGAAGAGGCACCATCCTCACCCTCCTCTTGGATGAGGTTAGGGGGGACACCCTCTATCCCCCTTGACTCTCCTCAGCTACCCCAGCCCAGGCCTTTAGGGATTCAAGCAACCCTGCCTTCCTTAAGCTTCTTGGAAGCAGGCAGCCCCCTAAGCCTACACTGTTCCCTAAGATCAGCCATCTTGAACTGGGACAGTTTAGCCAGGTCCAGCTCCATGGTTCCCTAGTTTTGGGACACAACAATTAGCAACTAACAATGAGCAATTAGTAGCAAGATGTGAGAAGGATCTAAATCCGCCCAACAACTGGCTGAACGTTAACAAACTCACTGATCACTACACCACATCAATGACAAATATAGTCAACTCCACCATGCACTAAAACTGAAAAGAGTCTCAGAGAAAGATAAAAACCCATGGTTTAATGGAGCACTGAATGAAGACAGACGGAAGCTGAGACTAGCAGAAAGAAAATGGAGACAGCACCCAACATCCCCCCATCTAAAAACTCTCAGAAAAATTAGAAACGAATATAACAAAAGTGTTCTCAACTCCAAAAAGGAATTCTTTAGATCAGAATTGGATAACGCCAAAAACAGACCACGGAAACTCTTCGAGATGTTAAAACAACAATCTAATAAGTTGGCCAAATCTGCCCAAGAAGTAACTAAAACTCAACTGAGCTGCGAGGAATTCTCAACATTCTTCGCGGACAAGGCCAACATGCTAGAAAGAGAACTCAAGATGGCAGCTGACAGCCTATCCAGCCAACTATCATCACAGAACGATGCTCTCATGAAAAACGATCAGGCCTTGACGAAAAATAAAGCACAATGGTCGACTTTTAAGCTATATGACCAGAATACCATTGTCAAAACTCTCTCGGATATCAAACCTAACAACCACTACAATGATCCCCTCCCCTCTAAATGCCTAAAAAGAATCAACCATGTTGTCATACCAATATGGACAAAAATAATCAATGCCTCACTATCTCAAGGGGTACTACCGGAGTGCCTAAAAACAGGTCAAGTCCTCCCCATCATCAAAAAACCTACAGCGGATCCGACAGACCCTAACAATTTTCGCCCAGTAACCAATATTCCATTACTTGCCAAACTAATTGAAAAATGTGTGCAAAATCAACTGAGCAATCACATCACTAACTTCGATCTACTGGACAATTGCCAATCTGGTTTCAGGCCACAGTACGGAGACAGCAATACTACATATAGTGGATGATGCGCTACAGGCCCTGGATCACAATCAAACCTGTCTACTAGTTCTTCTAGACCTGTCTTCTGCATTTGACACGGTAAATCATGAAAAATTAATAGCCCGGCTCGAAGACAGGATGGGATTATCTGGAAATGTTCTGAAATGGTTTAAATCCTTCCTTCAGAACAGAACACAAAGACTCCTGGTCAACCAGAAGCTATCCCAATCATGCCCTAATTTGATTGGAGTTCCGCAAGGATCAACATTATCTCCATCACTATTCAATCTATATGTCGAACCCCTTACAGAAATCCTCCGAAAAGCAAACATATCATATCACATGTATGCTGATGACACTCAGATCTACATAAGGATTGCGTCGCTGGAAGAAATCAAGACAATGAATGAGGCCCTAAAAATGACATTACAATGGCTAACTAGCAATCACCTGAAATTAAATGCACATAAAATGGAATTCCTACTAATATCACCACCAAGGAACCCCGAAAATGTGAAGGAATGGACTAAACTGATCACAGTGCTAGACTGCACCCCTACCCTAGTTGACTCGACCAAATCACTAGGGATCACGCTTGATAAGAACCTAGACATGAAAGCACACATCAAATCAATGGCAAAAAGTGCACGGTTTCACCTGAACTATATTAGAAAAATGAAACCACTCATTACTACGGCGGACCTCAAACTGGCAGTTCAGTCCTTAGTGATATCAAGTATTGAATATGGATGTACAACACTAACAGGTCTACCAAAAATCTCCACAGCACCACTAAAAGCCTGTCTCAATGCGGCCGCAAGACTCATTACTGGTTCTAGAAAATACAACCACATTTCCCCACACCTGAAAGCACTAAACTGGCTACCATACGAAGCCAGAATTCAACTTAAACTGGCATGTATTACCCACAAAGCGCTCCACTACAAAACACCAATGTACCTAGCCCAGAAAATTGAAATATCAGGGGGTAGCAGACCTTCCAGGAGTGCCGGAGACCTGCTGCTGAAACCGCCCATCTTTCAGAAGAAGAAAACGTATGACAGAGCATTCTCCGGAGCGGCCCCCAGAATCTGGAATTCACTCCCTCCAAACATTAGAAAAATTCCGAACACGGCAACGTTCAAGAGGGAAACGAAGATCTTCCTAATGAGCAAGTTCCTTCCCTAGAAAGGACGGATCATCATCTGCATCGTGGCAAATAGACAGACATAACACAGCCCTGAAATATAGGGATGCATCCTGCACAAAGACCACAAAAGACTCCAAAACTATCCAAAAACAAATGTAAAGATAAGACCCATCAATTAACTACAAAGGCTTCTTAGACTGTACAGTTCTACACGTAATGGATCCTTGTAATAGTGATGTTAATCATACGGAAGTTACACATCGGAACCACTGGTATACCTTTGACTTATTAAGTAGATCTTAAACGTGGTTTGTTGATAATGTTTTAAGAAAGACGTGTACAGGAATTCATATGTATACTAATGCTGCTATACCTAATGTATTCTATATTGTATTTACCTCATGTAACTGTAAAGCGCTCTGATACCCTTGGGTCAAGTTCGCGCTATATAAAACTTTATAAATAAAATTAAAAAAACAACTAGGCACAACAGACTTAGAACAATTTGGAAAAATTAAAACAATGGATTAAAAACAGTTTAGTCAAAATTCCAAAAATCAAACTCAAAAGTTTTGTTTTAAGGCGATTTAGAGGATTTTTATAATCTTAATTCACTTTACTGAAAGGTGTACTTTTTAAACACAAGTCCTCATCCACACCGCTGAGCACCAAATGTTGTAAAGTGGATTATTGGTAGGGGCAAATGTAGGACTGCCACTGGCAATAAGGCCACTAACACATGATAGGACTCAGCATAGGTCTTAGAAAATTATTCCCATGCTCAACCCTTGGTAGCTTGGCTGCGAGCAGGCAGGCTTAAATTCAAAGACAGGTATGTAAAGCATTTAAAAACACCAATTCAGTAAATAATTAAGACACAATGCACAATAAAAATCCAACACCAATTTATAAAAATAGGAAATATTTTTATCTTTAAAATGACACCAAAACGACAAACATCCAATGTAGGGAACCGGAGATATGAATTTTTAAAGATTTATCACTTTATAGCACTTAGAAACCTATAGCACCATATTGGGACATCTGGTCGCGATAGACCGGCTCAAAGTCAAAGTTTCAGGCCGACCGCGATGGAGCCCTGAGCGGCTACCCCTCGCGGTAGGTCCCGGTCACAGTTTTTACCTTCGGACTTAGAAACTTTTCCGGAGCTTTTTCTCGTGGGGTCCCTCGATGCTCTTCACCAGGCCGGATTCGGTGAGGGTTCGCCGGCCTTGGATTTCTTCTACTCCCGGTCAAACTCTGGAAGTCGGACCTACGGAGCTTTCAGTCGAACCTGGATGGCTTGGCCGGCTCGCGGTAGAAGGCAGGCGGCTTGGCTGACCAGGTTGAGTCGGTCCCCTTATGGAGCTTTTTTCCAAAGTTGCTCCAAAGTTCTCCAAACTCCTGGAACTTCTTCCTGAAGTTCCCCAAAGGGTCCCAAAGTGTCTCAAACTCACTCCAAGGGTCTGGAAGCTCCAAGATGGTCCTTGAAAGTTGAGGATTTCAGTTCCCACAAACCACTTGGACAAAACCCTTACAAATCCACTGGTAGTTTTCCAGGTTGCGGATTCTTGGTGGTGATGATCCAGGTGAACTCTGTTAACCTGTAGCTTGCAGGGAGTCCACTCTTTACTCTTTTTCACAGCAAGGTAGTCCACAGGGCTGTAGTTCCAGATGGTGCAGTCCTCAGAGGGCAGGCCTTAGAAATTGCACATCAAACTTCTCAGCCTGGCACAACGTCTTGCTTTCTTCAGTTTCAAGCAGCAGATCTGAGGGGCTCTGCCCTTCTCAGATACTAATTCCAAGTTCTCTGGGTCAAGCAGGAGGTCACTCCTGACCAATGGGGGCAGGGTAACTCCCCAAAGATATGACCACATCCTGTAGAGTGTGGCATTATTTTCTCCCAGAGTGCATCAAATCTTCCAAATTCATAATGGCTGATTTTCCAGCAGAGAGTTAAGAGCTGGCTAAACACACCCCTAGGATGGCTATTTCCATAGCCTCTCCCCCTTGCATCTGCTCATTCCTTCCTTAACCTAGCATCTGGCTTGGGGTCAAAAGTTTAGAGTTGTAAATGACACTGGTTTCTTCCTTCCCCTTTGAAGACCATGGTTTACGACTCCTCCCCCTGCCCTGGCATTCCTGTGGAACAGCACACTGCCCTCCCAGAAGAGCTGGGTAACCCCAGGGCTCTTTATCACCTCTTCAAAGCAGCCTGGCTAATCCACTTAACTCTGACCAATCAGGACAGACCCCTGGAAGGCTGAATCTGGACCTACAAAGAAGAAAGTCTTATAAATTTTCGTCTGTACATTTTAGGAGAAATTCAATAATATCATGTTGTTGGATTTATCACTACCCTTCTGGGAAGTCTTTGAATGGAAGTTCTATCATTCCCCTATCAGGAGTTATTAGTTAATAACTTCTTGCCATGTTAACCTATGTGGCATGGGATTTGCAATGGGAAAAATGACTTGGGCCATTTTTCCAGCACCAGGACTTACAAAAACATATTTTATAAGTACTCCGCCTATATCTACAGGTCCCCCACCCCATGGAACACCTAGGGGACATTTTAGGGGTTGTGAATCTGTAGAAATATTGCAGATCCTCCCTCCACAGTGCTACTAGCATCAAAGTCGAATTTGGGCAGCACTTTATCACAATGTGGGGAGTGAAATGTGAAATTTCACTTAACCCAGGGCATATAAAACTCATTTTATAAGGGTTCGCCTTATAAATACCTGACCCCCCACCCCTGGGACACCTAGGGGAGACCCTGGGGGTCCCTAATATGCCAAAACATTGTAGGTTATCCATTTTTAAGTGCCCCAAACACCAAAGTCGAGTTTTGGCACAATTTACTTTTTAAAAGCAGTCATGGAACCCAGGGCGGCTTTTAAACTGACCTCAGGTTTCAGCAGTGCACACATGCAAGTGCAGAAAAGGCTGCTGGCCTCTAAACTGCCATGCCCTACTATATACTAGGGGCTGATAGGTAGTTTCAATCCCCCTGCCCTATTATGTACTAGGTCTTATAGGGTAGGTCATGCCAATAAAAAGGGGTACCCCAACCCATAGTGTACCCTAGTGTATGTTGGTGTTTTCACTTTATTCTAAATGTGTCTCTTTCAGCATAGCTCTGGCCCTGGGCCTGGTTAGGCAGAGCCCAGGGTCAGTCAGAGTCAGTTACCACCAGTACCAGTCAGCAAAACATTGGGGGGGTGACCAGGGCACAGGATGACTTTGCAACAATACCATACCACACTAGACCATGCCATGCCACAGCAGGCCATACAGTACCATACCACAGCATTCCATGCCACAGCTGACTAACCTCTACCACACTAGACCATGCCATGCCACAGCAGATCATACAGTACCATACCATACCATACAGCACTAGACCATGCCAAGCCACAGCAGGCCATACAGCACCATACCACAGCATTCCATGCCACAGCATAATAACCTGTAATATACCATACCACGCTAGACCATGCCATGCCACAGCAGGTCATACAGTACCATACCACAGCATGCCATGCCACAGCAGACTAACCTCTACCACACTAGACCATGCCATGCCACAGCAGGCCATACAGTACCATACCACAGCATTCCATGCCACAGCTGACTAACCTCTACCACACTAGACCATGCCACAGCAGATCATACAGTACCATACCATACCATACAGCACTAGACCATGCCAAGCGACAGCAGGCCATACAGCACCATACCACAGCATTCAATGCCACAGCATAATAACCTGTAATATACCATACCACGCTAGACCATGCCATGCCACAGCAGGCCATAAAGTACCATACAACAGCATGTCATGCCACAGCAGAGTAACCTGTACCACACTAGACCATGCCAAGCCACAGCAGACTAACCTCTACCACACTAGACCATGCCATGCCACAGCAGATCATACAGTACCATACCACAGCATTCCATGCCACAGCAGATCATACAGTACCATACCACACAGCTCTAGACCATGCCATGCCACAGCAGACCATATAGTACCATACCACAGCATTCCATGCCACAGCAGACTAACCTGTAATATACCATACCACACTAGACCATGCCATGCCACAGCAGGCCATACAGTACCATACCACAGCATTTCATGCCACAGCAGACTAACCTCTACCTGTCTAGACCATGCCATGCCACAGCAGATCATACAGTACCATACCACAGCATTCCATGCTGCAGCATAATAACCTGTAATATACCATACCACACTAGACCATGCCATGCCAAAGCAGGCCATACAGTACCATACCACAGCATTTCATGCCACAGCAGACTAACCTCTACCTGTCTAGACCATGCCATGCCACAGCAGATCATACAGCACCATACCACAGCATTTCATGCCACAGCAGGCTAACCTGTATCATACTATACCACACTAGACCCTTGCATGCCATGCCACAGCAGACCATACAGCACCATACCACAGCATTCCATGCCACAGCAGACTAACCTGTACCATACCATACCACACTAGACCCTTGCATGCCATGCCACAGCAGATCATACAGCACCATACCACAGCATTCCATGCCACAGCAGACTAACCTGTACCATACCACACTAGACCATGCCACGCCACAGCAGACCATACAGTACCATACCACAGCATTCCATGCCACAGCAGACTAACCTCTACCACTTTCGACCATTCCATGCCTCAGCAGATCATACAGTACCATACCACAGCATTTCATGCCACAGCTGACTAACCTCTACCACACTAGACCATGCCATGCCATGCCACAGCAGATCATACAGTACCATACCATACATCTCTAGACCATGCCAAGCCACAGCAGGCCATACAGCACCATACCACCGCATTCCATGCCACAGCATAATAACCTGTAATATACCATACCACACTAGACCATGCCATGCCACAGCAGGCCATACAGTACCATACAACAACATTCCATGCCACAGCAGACTAACCTGTACCATACCATACCACACTAAACCATGCCATGCCACAGCAGACCATAAAGCACCATACCACAGCATTCCATGCCACAGCAGACTAACCTGTACCATACCATACCACACTAGACCCTTGCATGTCATGCCACAGCAGATCATACAGCACCATACCACAGCATTCCATGCCACAGCAGACTAACCTGTACCATACCACACTAGACCATGCCATGCCACAGCAGACCATACAGTACCATACCACAGCATTCCATGCCACAGCAGACTAACCTGTACCATACCACACTAGACCATGTCATGCCACAGCAGTCTAACCTCTACCACACTTGACCATGCCATGCCACAGCAGATCATACAGTACCATACCACAGCATTCCATGCCACAGCAGATCATACAGTACCATACCACACAGCACTAGACCATGCCATGCCACAGCAGACCATATAGTACCATACCGCAACATTCCATGCCACAGCAGACTAACCTCTACCACACTAGACCATGCCATGCCACAGCAGACTAACCTCTACCACACTAGACCATGTCATGCGATGCGATGCCACAGCAGATCATACAGTACCATGCCACAGCAGACTAACCTCTACCACACTAGACCATGCCATGCCACAGCAGACCATACAGTACCATACAACAGCATTCCATGCCACAGCAGAGTAACCTGTACCATACCACACTAGACCATGCCACAGCAGACCATACAGTACCATACTGCAGGAAGGGGCCATGGCTCGGCACTGCCAACAAAGAAGGGCACCCAGGGCAAGTGGAGCTGCAGTCTGAGGGGAAGTGTTGTTCTTGGCAGTAAATGGCTGTGGCTCATCACTGACAAGAAGCAGAGATACCAAGGGCAAGTGTTGGACAAGGAGAGGTGTAGTCATGGGACCGGCAGGGCACAGCTAGTCTTACCAAGGAGGGGGTGGCCAACTCCTATCATGACAGAGGTCTGTGCAAGAGCAATACACATCAAATTCAGAATCAAAAGATATGGGTCTTCATGACAAGTTGCCCGGAGAGGTACCGCACAGGAGATCTGGGTTTGGAAAACTACAAGTGGTCCTTGTTTCTGAACCCAAAATTAGGAGGTCTGGAAACACCTGACCCCTTTAAAACTACAGATGAAGGAGTGGCTGGGGGACCAGCCAGGCTCCTACTTTCCCCACCATCACAGGGGGAACCGACGAATCTCCCTTCAGCAAGGCTGCAACCTTCATGTGCCCCAGATGCCATCACCACTCACACTCCCCTCCACCAACACCCTGACTCGGACAAGACCCTCCTTGCCACTGCTAGTACTTAATAATAATAATATAGCCTTTTGTAGAGCGCGAACAGCTACCTCCAAGTAGGTGTCCCGGCGCTACCACCAAGTGGTAAATATCAATGGAATTGGAAAAGACTTGCAGATTCTCACCTGGTAATTCCGAGTACCCCATCGTTATTCCCTATTTTTGGGACTAAAACCTCCAATGACCAGAGTTTGGTGCTGGAAAAATGCCTGGGATTGCAGATTGTGGGCACCTGGGGCCTCATTTACAAAGATTTGGCATAGGGAAGCGTCGCAAGTCTTTTTGCTGCTCTGCCCTATGCCAAATCGAAAGGGCAGGAATGCACCGTATTTATGAGATACAGTGCATTCCTGTCCTTTCCCCCTTCATACAATTTGATGCCTAGTGCCAAGGCAGGCACCCAGGCACCATGGTGCAAGGTTGTCTGCATTGTTGGCACGATTGTTTGGTGAGGCAAGTGGCACCTTCCTGCACAAAAGCGATCCATGGAGGCGTTTTCCTCTTTCTATGTGCGCTGCAGAATTCCGCACCCATAGAAAGAGGTAAAGATATTTCTCCTTGTTACGCCTGCCCTGGGGAGGCGTACAGTTTATATGCATTCCCAGGTTTTCAGATCCTTGTAAATCTGGGAATGGGTCAACACCAATGGGTGATGCGTGGGAACACCTACTGCAACACCAATGGAACGCCTCCCTGACTCACTGTAAGGCAACGCAGCGACTTGCTCTGCGTTGCCTCACACCGTATCTATGAGGGCATGAAAAGCCATGCATAGTGGCTGTGCGTGGCCTCGTAGATATGGTTATGCACTCTGCGCTGCCGGAGCATCATAAAAAGTGACACGCTGGTGGCACAAGGGGCTTGTAAATAAGCCCCCAGGTATCCCCATGTCTATATCCGACCAACTCGTGATTAGGTGGGAGTAAATTGAAAGGGGAGGATTTACCAAGGACATGTTTATTCTGGAAGGAGCTACAGGTTTGGCAGGGACACACTGCAGTGTGCTGCCAGGAAAGGGCTTTGCATGAGAGAAGGCCTAGGCAATGAGGAGGGGTCTCACAAATAGTAAGTGAGGCTAGGAGGGGGCAGGTGGTGACTGATTATCAGCCAAGCAGACTCCTGCCCGGTCAGCCAGCTGCATTATGCTGGATGAACAGGCCACTCCACCAGTTGGTCCAGGGCCACTGAAACGCAGGTGTTCGCATTCCGAATTTTTGGTGCTGCTAAAGGTGTTTCAAAGGCAGCATTGTGCAGGACATCTTCTGTTTCATTGGCCGACAGGTGTGTGCCACAAGGCAGTGCCAGGACAGTGTGTGTGCATCGCTTGTTGGAGAGCACTAGCCAGGAGGCAGGGTGAGGACAGTGGCCGTGTATCATCGCTGTAAGGACTTGTGCCAGGAGGCAGGGTGAGGACAGTGACAGTGTATCATCGCTGTAAGGATGTGTGCCAGGAGGCAGGGGGAGGACAGTGACAGTGTATCATCGCTGTAAGGACGTGTGCCAGGAGGCAGGGTGAGGACAGTGACCATGTATCATCACTGTAAGGACTTGTGCCAGGAGGCAGGGTGAGGACAGTGACCATGTATCATCGCTGTAAGGACTTGTGCCAGGAGGCAGGGGGAGGACAGTGCAGTGTTTCATCTCCCTAAGGACTTGTGCCAGGAGGCAGGGGGAGGACAGTGCAGTGTTTTATCTCTCTAAGGACTTGTGCCAGGAGGCAGGGCGAAGACAGTGACCATGTATCATCGCTGTAAGGACTTGTGCCAGGAGGCAGGGTGAGGACAGTGCAGTGTATCATCGCTGTAAGGACTTGTGCCAGGAGGCAGGGTGAGGACAGTACAGTGTATCATCGCTGTAAGGACGTGTGCCAGGAGGCAGGGTGAGGACAGCGGACATATATCATCGCTGTAAGGACTTGTGCCAGGAGCCAGGGTGAGGACAGTGACCATGTATCATCGCTGTAAGGACTTGTGCCAGGAGGCAGGGTGAGGACAGTGACCATGTATCATCGCTGTAAGGACTTGTGCCAGGAGGCAGGGGAGGACAGTGCAGTGTTTCATCTCCCTAAGGACTTGTGCCAGGAGGCAGGGGGAGGACAGTGCAGTGTTTCATCTCCCTAAGGACTTGTGCCAGGAGGCAGGGCGAAGACAGTGACCATGTATCATCGCTGTAAGGACTTGTGCCAGGAGGCAGGGTGAGGACAGTGCAGTGTA
This sequence comes from Calotriton arnoldi, assembly GCA_963921515.1. NCBI lineage: Eukaryota > Metazoa > Chordata > Amphibia > Caudata > Salamandridae > Calotriton > Calotriton arnoldi. Next base: position 3,486,797 of record CAWUFW010000019.1, read on the forward strand.
TCATCGCTGTAAGGACTTGTGCCAGGAGGCAGGGTGAGGACAGTACAGTGTATCATCGCTGTAAGGACGTGTGCCAGGAGGCAGGGTGAGGACAGTGACCATGTATCATCGCTGTAAGGACTTGTGCCAGGAGGCAGGGTGAGGACAGTGACCATGTATCATCGCTGTAAGGACTTGTGCCAGGAGGCAGGGGGAGGACAGTGCAGTGTTTCATCTCCCTAAGGACTTGTGCCAGGAGGCAGGGGGAGGACAGTGCAGTGTTTCATCTCCTTAAGGACTTGTGCCAGGAGGCAGGGCGAAGACAGTGACCATGTATCATCGCTGTAAGGACTTGTGCCAGGAGGCAGGGTGAGGACAGTGCAGTGTATCATCGCTGTAAGGACTTGTGCAAGGAGGCAGGTTGAGGACAGTACAGTGTATCATCGCTGTAAGGACGTGTGCCAGGAGGCAGGGTGAGGACAGTGCAGTGTATCATCGCTGTAAGGACTTGTGCCAGGAGGCAGGTTGAGGACAGTACAGTGTATCATCGCTGTAAGGACGTGTGCCAGGAGGCAGGGTGAGGACAGCGGATATATATCATCGCTGTAAGGACTTGTGCCAGGAGGCAGGGTGAGGACAGTGACCATATATCATCGCTGTAAGGACTTGTGCCAGGAGGCAGGGTGAGGACAGTGACCATGTATCATCGCTGTAAGGACGTGTGCCAGGAGGCAGGGTGAGGACAGTGACCATGTATCATCACTGTAAGGACTTGTGCCAGAAGGCAGGGTGAGGACAGTGACCATGTATCATCGCTGTAAGGACTTGTGCCAGGAGGCAGGGTGAGGACAGTGACCATATATCATCGCTGTAAGGACTTGTGCCAGGAGGCAGGGGGAGGACAGTGCAGTGTTTCATCTCCCTAAGGACTTGTGCCAGGAGGCAAGGGGAGGACAGTGCAGTGTTTCATCTCCCTAACGACTTGTGCCAGGAGGCAGGGCGAAGACAGTGACCATGTATCATCGCTGTAAGGACTTGTGCCAGGAGGCAGGGTGAGGACAGTGCAGTGTATCATCGCTGTAAGGACTTGTGCCAGGAGGCAGGGTGAGGACAGTACAGTGTATCATCGCGGTAAGGACGTGTGCCAGGAGGCAGGGTGAGGACAGTGACCATGTATCATCGCTGTAAGGACTTGTGCCAGGAGGCAGGGTGAGGACAGTGACCATGTATCATCGCTGTAAGGACTTGTGCCAGGAGGCAGGGGGAGGACAGTGCAGTGTTTCATCTCCCTAAGGACTTGTGCCAGGAGGCAGGGGGAGGACAGTGCAGTGTTTCATCTCCCTAAGGACTTGTGCCAGGAGGCAGGGCGAAGACAGTGACCATGTATCATCGCTGTAAGGACTTGTGCCAGGAGGCAGGGTGAGGACAGTGCAGTGTATCATCGCTGTAAGGACTTGTGCCAGGAGGCAGGGTGAGGACAGTACAGTGTATCATCGCTGTAAGGACGTGTGCCAGGAGGCAGGGTGAGGACAGTGACCATGTATCATCGCTGTAAGGACTTGTGCCAGGAGGCAGGGTGAGGACAGTGACCATGTATCATCGCTGTAAGGACTTGTGCCAGGAGGCAGGGGAGGACAGTGCAGTGTTTCATCTCCCTAAGGACTTGTGCCAGGAGGCAGGGGAGGACAGTGCAGTGTTTCATCTCCTTAAGGACTTGTGCCAGGAGGCAGGGCGAAGACAGTGACCATGTATCATCGCTGTAAGGACTTGTGCCAGGAGGCAGGGTGAGGACAGTGCAGTGTATCATCGCTGTAAGGACTTGTGCCAGGAGGCAGGTTGAGGACAGTACAGTGTATCATCGCTGTAAGGACGTGTGCCAGGAGGCAGGGTGAGGACAGTGCAGTGTATCATCGCTGTAAGGACTTGTGCCAGGAGGCAGGTTGAGGACAGTACAGTGTATCATCGCTGTAAGGACGTGTGCCAGGAGGCAGGGTGAGGACAGCGGATATATATCATCGCTGTAAGGACTTGTGCCAGGAGGCAGGGTGAGGACAGTGACCATATATCAACCCTGTAAGGACTTGTGCCAGGAGGCAGGGTGAGGACAGTGACCATGTATCATCGCTGTAAGGACGTGTGCCAGGAGGCAGGGTGAGGACAGTGACCATGTATCATCACTGTAAGGACTTGTGCCAGAAGGCAGGGTGAGGACAGTGACCATGTATCATCGCTGTAAGGACTTGTGCCAGGAGGCAGGGTGAGGACAGTGACCATATATCATCGCTGTAAGGACTTGTGCCAGGAGGCAGGGGGAGGACAGTGCAGTGTTTCATCTCCCTAAGGACTTGTGCCAGGAGGCAAGGGGAGGACAGTGCAGTGTTTCATCTCCCTAACGACTTGTGCCAGGAGGCAGGGCGAAGACAGTGACCATGTATCATCGCTGTAAGGACTTGTGCCAGGAGGCAGGGTGAGGACAGTGCAGTGTATCATCGCTGTAAGGACTTGTGCCAGGAGGCAGGGTGAGGACAGTACAGTGTATCATCGCTGTAAGGACGTGTGCCAGGAGGCAGGGTGAGGACAGCGGACATATATCATCGCTGTAAGGACTTGTGCCAGGAGGCAGGGTGAGGACAGTGACAATGTATCATCGCTGTAAGGATGTGTGCCAGGAGGCAGGGGGAGGACAGTGACAGTGTATCTCCTTACAAAAGACCTCTGCCAGGAGGCAGGGCCAGGATGCTGACACCACATATCTCCCTAAGTCACCCTGACAGAATAATGTTATCATGCGGGTTCTGGTCCCACAGACCAGACACAGCAGTGACTGTGGATGAGTTTGAGAATCCCTAAGCTTCCGCTTGAGTCAAGGGACCCAAGTACCCTGTTGTCTTGGAGGAGTATCCTTTGCCCAGCAGATTGCACGGAACAGTTAGAATGAAAGTAGCACTGTAGTATGTTTACTTTATCCCTCCATGGGCCCCTGTCTGTCAGGGACAGGACAAGGAGATAGATGCATACTGTCTTCCCGATGGACCCTGTCCTAGAACTCCGACAGCCAGCCTCCATTTTCACTATGTTAAGTTAGCCTGTCTGCCTTAGGCCCACTTACAGCATGTCATCATCTTCACAGAACTCATGAAAGTGTCAATTCAGCTAAACAGTGACTTCGCTAACACATAAAGTGACACTAGCCCAGCAGATCATGTGTTTCCCTTCCAAGGGAACACTCTCCCGGCTGAACTCTAATACCCACAGATGCTCTGACTGCCATGAGGTCTGCAGTGCGCAGAATCCCAAGAATCTCCAGAGGCACGTTCGCTCCTCTATGCTCTCGCAGTGTAGCACATCGGTACTCACAAACATTTTTCCAGACGACAAAAAGTTTGGTCTGTGATGTGATCGAGCGCCACTTTTATGGTAGCAGGATTGCAGTTGGGTGGGGGATATTGGCAGTAAGGAGAAGCGAAGCATATACATCTAATGGCTGACATGAAAAAATGTGAAACCAGAAAACCTGGGATTAATCCCAGCTTCCCCACTTTATCAAATTGTGTGATCCTATGAAATTGTTTTATTTCACTTTCCCTCCCTTTTTTCATCATCACATACAAGAGGACCTGAAATTACATTCCGTCAGGATGTGTGCTGTAAAAAAAGCCTTCCCCTGTGTTTGATTTAATAAAGTGTAATATTGTTCATGTATAATAGGAATCCAGGCCACCCAAAGAGTACACATATCAACTGACCTGCCTCTTAGTTCACTACTGGCATTGTCAGGGCGGTGGGAAGAATTTGTGTTTCTAGATTCATGTTTGAAAACTATCAATTCAAAAAAATACTTCTCAATGCTCGGATATAATCTGATGTACTAAGTTGAAACCGTTCTGCTTGTTAATCAAATACACTTTTTGAATTTTGAAGAGACATATCATATTTGTATACTTTTGCTGCAAGACGTCTTTAAAAATGAATGTGTTCCTAAAGATAAGTCGTGCAGCACTCCCTAGTTACTTCTGTTCTTTAACATCAATTAACCTGTAAATAAATGATTGCCTGTTTATTTAACATCTTTGCAATATTAGTGCTCCGCCACAGCCGGTCCCAAGGCCAGGTGTGAAAGGAGAAGGGTTATACGTGGAGCTAGCTACCCCACCATGTAAAAAAATCCTGCTATAGAAACGTCAACTAAAAGACCAAAAGACATCCCAGCCTTGGGGAGAGAGGATTCATATTCACGAAGAGCTATGACGCCTTGTGGTGAAAGCCAGAGATCCCTGGAAGCCACAAAGCCGATCCACCTGCTTTCGACCAAGACCATCACAATCGGGATATGGAACGTGAGGACCATGTACGAGACAGGCAAGACAGCCCGAGTGGCAGCGGACATGAAAAAATACAATCTTGCCCTGCTAGGCATCAGCGTGACCAGACGGACACAGTCTGGACAGAAAAGACTTGCTCCAGGAGGAATGCTGCTGTATCCTGGACATGAGGGAGAGAAAACCTCACATACTCCGGGAGTAGCCCTGATGTTAACACCAGCAGCCAAGAGAGCTCTGATTGGATGGGAAGCCCACGGTCCCAGAATCATCACAGCGACCTTCAGCACAAAGAAGAAAAGGATCAACATGAATGTTATCCCGTGCTAGGCACCTACAAATCACAGCAAAGAAGTGGAGAAAGAACAGTTTAACAACAGACTCCAGTCAGTCCTAGAGAAATGCCTTGAGTGAGACATCACCATACTGATGTGGGACCTCAATGCCAAGATTGGAAGCAACAACACTGGGTACAAAGAAGTCATGGGCAACCATGGCCTTGGAAACGTGGACGAGAATGGTGAAAGGCTTGCAGTTCTCTGTGCCCTGAACAGTCTGGTGATAGGCGGCAGTGTATTCCCACACAAAAGAATACACAAGGCAACGTGGGTGTCACTGGACCATTCAACAGGGAACCAGATCAACCCTGTCTGCATTGCCAAGAAGTTCCAGAGTTCCCTGCAGATGTGAGAGTAATGAGAGGAGGAGACGTGGCGTCACACTATCACCTTGTCGTGGTTAGGCAAAAGCTGAAGAAAACATGGATGGAACTCACAAACCAACGCCAACAATATAACACCACCCTCCTCAAAGATGTACAGAAATGAAGCAAATGCTCAGTCACCCTCAATAACAAGTTTCAAGTCCTGCAAGAGCTGGAGGATGACAGAGATGAAATAGAAAGCCGGTGAGAAAAGGTCAAAGAAACAGTGACATCAACCTGCCAGGACGTACTGGGTCCCAAGAAACACCAGCATAAAGAATGGATCTCCACTGAGACTCTCTGCAAAATCCAAGCAAGAAATGAAAAGAAAGCTGCAGTCAACACCAGCCAAAAGAGCAGAAAAATCGAAAGCTTGAGGCAAATAGACCAAGGCCATCAAGGAAGCAAAGAGAAGCTTAAGAGCAGACAAGCGTAGATTCATCGATGGTCTTGCCACAGAAGCGCAGGAAACAGCAAGCCATGGAAACTTGAAAGAACTCTATGACATAACAAGGAATCTCTCCGACAGATATAGCAAATCGGAGAGACCTGTTAAAGACAACGCTGGGAAGACAATCATGGGTAACGAAGGACAACAACAAAAATGGGTGGAGCACTTTGAACAACTGCTGAACCAGCCCATGCAGCAGTCTCCACCAGACATACAGCCAGCTGACAGGGACGTGCCAATCGACCATGGAAGAAATATGGCAAGCCATCAAACATCTGAGAAACAGGAAAAGCAGGCCCTGACAACCTTCCTGCAGAGGCACTGAAGGCAGACCTTGAAACAGCAGTACACATGCTCTACCTCATGTTTGGTAAGATCTGGGAAGAGGAAAAGGTGCCATCAGACTGGAAGGAGGGATATCTCATCAAGATCCCCAAGGAAGGTGACCTGAGTAATTGTGCAAACTACAGAGCGATAACTCTTCTATCATCCCCAGGCAAAGTTTTAAACAATGTCATCCTAAACAGAATGGAGGAACACGTTAATCCTCAGTTATAAGGCCAGCAAGCTGGCTTCCACAAAGATAGATCCTGGACAGACTAGTTTGTAACACTGTGCATCATTATTGAGCAGCCAATGGAATGGAACTCCCCCCTCTATGTCAACTTCATTGACTATTGGAAGCTATTCCACAGCATCAACAAAGAGACCCTTTGGAGACTCCTCCGCCACTATGCTGTGCCAGATAAACTTGTAAGAAGCATCAGGAACCCTTATGAGAGAATGTCCTGAAAGATAGTCCATGGAGGAAAATTCATGGAAGCATTCAAAGTGTGGAAAGGAGTCCATCAGGGTTGTTTGCTCTCGCCTTTTCTATTCCTGCTGGCCACAGACTGGATCACGAAGACATCCACAGCAAGGAGAAGAAATGGGATCCAGTGGAACACCTTGGACGCAGCTCGACTATCTGGACTTTGCAGATGACCAGGCCCTACTCTCCCAGACCCATCAGCAGATGCAAGAGAAGACCAACAATGTGGCAGCCACATCAGCACAACGTGGCCTCAACAACCACAGGGGAAGAACCAAGATCCTGAAGGCTAACACAGCTGGCACAACTGCAGTCACACTTGCAAGTGATTCACTCGAAGAGGTTGTGGTCCTCACCTACCTGGGCAGTGTCATAGGCCAGCAGGGCGGCACAGATGCTAATGTCAAGGCAAGAATCGGGAAAGCAAGAGCTGCCTTTTTTGAGCTCAATAAGATCTGCAACTCCAGGGAACTAACACTGCAAACCAAGATCAGGCTTTTTAACACCAACGTAAAATTGGTCTTTCTGTATGGAACAGGAACTTGGAGGACAACAGTGACCACCACCAGCAAAGTCCAAACCTTCATCAACACCTGTCTGAGGAAAATCCTATAAATCCGCTGGCCAAACACCATCAACAAACAACGACCTATGGCAGCAGACTTTCCAATTCCCCTGCTCATTAAAGAAATTATGAAAAGACACTGGGGCTGGATAGGTCACAACCTCTGCAATTCTGCATCAAACGTCACCAGGCAAGCCCTGACCTGGAACCCTCAAGGGAAAAGGAAAAGAGGAAGGCCAAAAACACCTGGCACCGAGGCCTCAAGGCTGAGTGCAAGGTTACGGGTTACACCTGGAGTCAGACTGAAAGAAAACCCCAGGGAAGAGGTGTTTCATGTGAGCCCTGGGTGATGGCCTATATAACCCAGGAGGGGTAGTAGGCATAAGTAAGTAAGTAATGTTAGTGCTAAGTTGAGTAAACAGCAGCCTAGTGCTGCCGTTATCTAAGGGGGGGTGCATGTAGGTGTCAGGAGGGCTGCATGTGGCCCTTCGGCCACACTTTGAGTATCAATGGTGTAGCTCATAGAAGTAGTCTTTAGGGTATTAGGCTGCTAGGAACATTCCAATCATGTTAAAAATGTTCAAATTATTTTCACTGTTAGTGACATGCATTAGAGCTGTTTCAGTTATATTTGTTGTGGGTACTACTCATGTACTTAGTAGGGGTGGATGGTAAATTGCACTCCGCCGGCGGAGTTCGTGGAGTTTTGCCCACTTCACGTTACACTTGTAACGTAGAGTTCTGGCACAATTCCTCCAACCGCCACGTGGCGGATTTTTTTCTCATTCACACAGCTCGCCAACGTTAAGTTGGTGAGCACGAGCAAGAATTGACGCCCCCTAGTATGATTTTCGAGCTCTAGGATGGCACCCAGCAAGATTTTCTCAAAGCGGGCGATCGTGGGCGGTCGCGACCATTCACAGTGAGAAAGCTTCCGCTCGCGTAGAAAATATACTCAAGAGGCAGCAAAGAAGCAGCGCCTCTGGTGTGCAGCATGGTGCTGTTCGTGCTGATGTTGCTGCGCGAAACTAGCTCCCGGTACTACAGTATCAGCACAGAGTGCCGATTCCACCCGCTCGCAGAACTCCACGGAATCTCGCAGAGTTTTAATGTAACCCCGCGGAGTTCCACATAGTGAAACTCTGCAAGTTGTGCCCACCCCTAGTACTAAGCAACAGAATATGACTGTTAAAATACACACTTCTAAGTGTATAGAGTGCTTTCTCGTAGTGCCGTGCTTGAGCTATTCTTATAAAGGGCTCCCTGAACCCTCTATGGTACTGTTAGTAATCCTGAGAACATGGACATCACATCAGCAGGTATGATGAGAGGGTTGTGGGAGGGCAAGAGTAACCTGGAATCTCCTGCTCAATCTATGGTGACTGAACTCAGTCCAGGCACCCGTGGGTAGGGAAGCCAAACCTTGTAGGCCTCGGCCGGAGTCCCAGGATATGCAATGCTCCTGTCTATGGTGACTGAGCTCAGTCCAGGCACCCGTGGGTAGGGAAGCCAAACCTTGTAGACCTCGGCCGGAGTCCCAGGATATGCAACGCTCCTGTCTATGGTGACTGAGCTCAGTCCAGGCACCCGTGGGTAGGGAAGCCAAACCTTGTAGGCCTCGGCCGGAGTCCCAGGTTATGCAACGCTCCTGTCTATGGTGACTGAACTCAGTCCAGGCACCCGTGGGTAGGGAAGCCAAACCTTGTAGGCCTCGGCGGGAGTCCCAGGATATGCAACGCTCCTGTCTATGTTTACTGAGCTCAGTCCAGGCACCCGTGGGTAGGGAAGCCAAACCTTGTAGTCCTCGGCCGGAGTCCCAGGATATGCAACGCTCCTGTCTATGGTGACTGAGCTCAGTCCAGGCACCCGTGGGTAGGGAAGCCAAACCTTGTAGGCCTCGGCCGGAGTCCCAGGATATGCAACGCTCCTGTCTATGGTGACTGAACTCAGTCCAGGCACCCGTGGGTAGGGAAGCCAAACCTTGTAGGCCTCGGCCGGAGTCCCAGGATATGCAACGCTCCTGTCTATGGTGACTGAGCTCAGTCCAGGCACCCGTGGGTAGGGAAGCCAAACCTTGTAGTCCTCGGCTGGAGTCCCAGGATATGCAACGCTCCTGTCTATGGTGACTGTACCCAGTCCAGGCACCCGTGGGTAGGGAAGCCAAACCTTGTAGGCCTCGGCCGGAGTCCCAGGATATGCAACGCTCCTGTCTATGGTGACTGAACTCAGTCCAGGCACCCGTGGGTAAGGAAGCCAAACCTTGTAGGCCTCGGCCGGAGTCCCAAGATATGCAACGCTCCTGTCTATGGTGACTGAGCTCAGTCCAGGCACCCGTGGGTAGGGAAGCCAAACCTTGTAGGCCTCGGACGGAGTCCCAGGATATGCAACGCTCCTGTCTATGGTGACTGAACTCAGTCCAGGCACCCGTGGGTAGGGAAGCCAAACCTTGTAGGCCTCGGCCGGAGTCCCAGGATATGCAACGCTCCTGTCTATGGTGACTGAACTCAGTCCAGGCACCCGTGGGTAGGGAAGCCAAACCTTGTAGGCCTCGCATGGAGTCCCAGGATATGCAACGCTCCTGTCTATGGTGACTGAGCTCAGTCCAGGCACCCGTGGGTAGGGAAGCCAAACCTTGTAGGCCTCGGCCAGAATCCCAGGATATGCAACGCTCCTGTCTGTCAGGGACAGGCGGAAGATGACGACAGTATATTTTTCCGACGCCCCCGCCAGTTCATAAGCAGCAGATTTTGTATTTATGTGCCTGCCTGTTCTCTATTAACCATGTTAGGGTGATAAAGGCACGCGCAGCACTGCAGAGAATGACAACACTGCATTTAATCAGAGATTACAACACCCCGTCACGGAGAATATAAAAATGTAAGTGCAACGAAGTGCACAAATCAAGATTCAGGAAGCATAAAAATGGTAATTTCATTTGCCAGGTATTTCATCCCATTACTGCTGCCTCTCAAGGCGCCGTTTGCAGACTTGGCAGGGCCATAAATGAACCTGCGCCTGGCATCTGCTTGGACCACTCCCAGAGGGGCTCTTAGCTTCCGGCCTCGGGGCAGGCCCAGTCCAGGCCGCTTCCGGTCGGCACGCGCTTGGGGCCATGCCGGAAGTGGGACGAGGAGTCTGCTGTCTGTAGGTCATGGGGACGCGCTGTCTCCAGTTGGTCCTCTGGCAGCTCTCCAGCCTCTTCTTCAAGGTGTGTGGGGAGGAGGGGAGATTTATTAGAACATATGCGCATGCATCCGACCTTGCATTATCATAGCAGGATGTTCTGACTCGAGCACAGCGCCTGCATAGGCTTCCCCGAAGATCACACAAGGTGTCAGTGGCTTTCAATTATGGATTCTAAAAGGAGCACCGACACTTCCAAGTGCACATTGTACACTCTGCTGACTGCAGTGCTTAACTTGAGCCGGGGGTTTCCGGTGCTCAGCACCACCACTTAATTGCCAACACTTTCACTTATGACGATCTGCCATGTGGTGGCGCTGTTTGTGTAATTTAAGTATGAGCACAACATCAGTTGTTTATTAATTCAATATACATTAACAATGACTGATACCTGCCGTCCAAGACATTCTTATAGCATTTGGGTCCTGGAATAGTCTAAATTGGCACACTTGTAGGAGTGTGATTATTAGTAGTTGTGTTAGTGCTGTCACTGGCAGCATGGCAGGGGCAATGGGTGGACGGATGTGGTTGTGTTATGGTACAGTGCATAGTGTAGGTGCCCACAAGCCCAGCCTGCGTACATGCAGGTACCAGTGTTTAATTTGTAAAACAATAAGTGCCAGGGCTCTCGCCAGGAGACCACTGCAGCTTGCACCAGACATTGCCCCTCACAGCCCTGCCAATGATAGTCACAGCACAACTACTAACCATCACACTCCAACAAGTGGGAAAATTTGGACTATTCCAGGTCCCCACAGCTATAAGAATGGCTTCGGCAGCAGGAAATAGTCATTTTTACTGTATGTTGAATAAATGATTAACAGTTTTTTTGGCCATCTGTATATTAGCCAGGAAGCGCTACTTTTTGGGAAACTGTCATTTCTGCCGGCGTTGACAATTAAGTGCTGGTGCTGAGCACCGGAACCCACAGGCTCAAATTAAGCACTGGCAGGTACTATGTGGAGGTACTTGGGCAGCTAGATCTGGAGTTGTCAGGCTGGAGAGAGTTCAACCCCTGCACAGCTTTGTGTGGGTTCTCCAACTCTATGCTCAGCTCAAAGGCAAGGTTCCTGAGCCAATAACTGCAGGGGGGAGACCCATGCACCACCCACTCCATGGTGGACATGGACAGGCTCAGCATGGCAGGAACAGCCGTAAGGTCAGGTCCCCCAGGCTCAATGACTACTGTGGTGGGAGAGAGCAAACACCCTACACGAAAAACAGCCGGAGGAACTGAGAGACAAGAAACAGAGAGAGCAAAGCCCATGGGCAGGGAAAGACAGAGAGGATGGGGTCTAACAGCTAGAGCGGTCAACCTCAAAGCTGGGGAACCGGGTTCGAGTCTCTGCAGGGACGCTCAACATCCTGTGATTCTGGACAAATCACTTAATCTCACCATGCCTAACAAAATGAATGTGTCCGTCTGTAACACAACTAGTGCTCATGTAAAGTGCTCTGATATTTTCGGGTCGAGATCGCGTATATAAAACACCAAAACAAAACCACCAAGGGTGCCTGGAACACCCAGTGGATGGTAAAAGCGACAAGGGCAGTGTAGGGAGTTGCACTAACACTGAGGACTTGAGGCGTCAGGGAAAGCAAGCACGCCAGGTCCATAGGCTGGAGGTCAGCGGGATCTGTAGAACCAAGACAAGAAGCGGGTAAAAGTCTGCAGAGAGGTGGGCGGAGCCTGCAACATGCAAGGCACAATGGTTGGTCTCAACACTTTAGTCCACAGCTGAGGTGGTCAGGTTACTCCATGTCAGCAGGAATGGAAGGCTCCCACAGCTTTCCCTGTACTAGTAACTGTAATATGGGATTTTAGTCAAATTGATTTAGTGGAACTGACCCATAGTTACATCTCCAAATAAGCACTTGTTGCAACCTGAGAGCCTGGGACAGCAGGTGAGTTGGAAACTGTTGATAACATTTACCACAGTTTCATTTATATGTTAAAAAGAAGAGGTGGGGTGACAGATTCTTGTGGGACTCCTGTTCTTATGCAGTAAGGAACTGAAGGGAAAGGCTGTGTGTGGATCTAGTATCATCTGTTGGTTAGGAAAGACTAAGTCCAGGTGAGAGTGATGCCATCTATACCGATGTCTCTCAATCTAGGAAGTAATGTGTCATGGCGTACTGCGTCAACTGGTGCTGAAATGACCAGGAGTAATAATGCAGCGACACCAGTTTTGACCACATTCTTTTTTAGGTCATTAGATATTTGATGCAGTTTTTATGGGGGGGAGAGTATGAATCACATTGTGTTTGTGAAATTGTTGTTGGCTTTGCTTAGGTTTCTGTTTTAGTGATAAAACAGTGTTGAGTTCTTTTGTGACGTAGTATGGGTGGTGCAAAGTTTATGTGATTGGTGGCGTTTTCCTTTTCTGTTTGTTGAAACAGGAAGGGGTCTCAGTAAGGAGTGGTGGGGGGAAGTGCTCTAACATCATCACTTGATGAGAGTTGGTGATGGGTGGGTAGTAGGGTTGTGGATCAGTGGGCTTCAGTAGTGTTGAGTAGAGTTGGGTAATGCCGAGTGACCAAGGTGTCAGATGAAGAAGGAGATTGGGAGTGTGGGGTTTGTGAGAGGTGAGGGTGCGAAGGCTTACAATGTTTAATGGTGATAATGGTGATTATTGTGTTAGATATAGATTGTTGGTGAGTATGTGTGGAATGTGCTTGTGAGTTAGAAATTGTCTGGGGTGAGATAATATTGAGAGTTGAGGGAGTATCGCATATCAGATTCCTTATAGGAGATGTTGGTGGCAAGCGAAGGGAGGGGTTAGATGAGGTAGGAGCGGTGAGTTGAGCTACTTTATGATATGTAACATAGATGTGGGGGAGTGTGGGTGCCTAGAGGTGGGGTTAGTATTCTGTTTTGGTAGTAAGATTGGTGTGACAGGGTGTAGGAAGAGGTAGCAAGGGATGGGAGTAGAGTGAGGTACATTTTAGTGGGAGGATGGACAAGGGAGGTGATAGGTCGCAGTGATGTGTTGGTGGTGCAAAGGAGGTGTAGGTAGGTGGAAGTGAGTGAAGTGGGCCATAGGGGAATTACAGTAGTTAGTTGAGGTAGCAGTGTAAGGAGAGAGGGGTTATGGATGTGAGCCTATACATAAAGGAGTAGGTGGAAAGAATGGTAGAGAGGTTGGGTCGGTAGGATGTAAGTATGGATACATGTTCGTATAAAAATGTGATGATGAGAAATCATAGTGAGATTTTGTGATGTCGAAATGAAAAAGCAGACGGTGCACCCCTGCATAGATGATTAAACAAAGTACAAAATCAGTATCCAAAGTTGCGTTCTCCAAATCTTCCTCTTTATTATTCATAAATGATTCAAGCGTGACAAGTAATGTGCAGTGTAGACCAGCCAACGCGTTTTGTCCAGTACAATGGACTTCTTCAGGGCATAAGCGGAGTATTCATGTATAAGTCGCAATCATATCTAAGGTAATGCGAGTGGTCAGAATATCTCATGCGACTGGGAACGGGACAGATGAGTCCCGCTGCATAAAACACTAGACAGTTGTAAACAGCTATGTTCAGAATATAGATGCGAATAACATGCGGTTCATCAATAATCAATAATCAGCGGGTCACACTCAATTAAGGCGGCCCAGGCGGATAGACCCATTAGCTCAGCACCGTGGTAAGTGCTGAGGCAATGTTTCCAAGGGGTTTCTGGGATTTTGTGATGTGTATAGGGTTGTGTAGTGGTTAAGAGTGGGTAACTCCCAGGGCATATTGTTTGGGGTCAAGGACAACAAGTTTTCATGTTTATTTTCTCCTTGGGACAACTAGGCCCAACCCCCTTAAGCACAAACCCTTTGGCCGCCAGTTTACAGTGCCACAGATCAGGGAAGGAAGGGCATTGTCAGCAGTTAAGGTAATATTTGTCCCTGAGTCCTAATGCTGTTCAAACTTGCATTTACGGCCATTAATGCAAAGCCTTTCTTGTTAGGGTGAGCGCTCTACGGAAATGTTAGCTCAGACTGCACTACTGACAGTGGTTCCAGTGTCAAAATGTGTGTACTTGTTTGCAAAGTTTAACAATATGAGACTACATACAGTTCTCCCAGAATCCTCTCTAATTAGATGCAAATATCTGCAGAAGTTTGAACGCAAGATTGATGATCCTTTGCTTTCAAAATAAAATGTTCACAAAAAATGCAACAAAGGAAGAAAAAACAGTGAAATTGTAGGAAACATTTCTTTGAAGCTTCATTTAGTAAAATGTTTTGATGCTTGCTAGTATTTCCAAATGTTTTCATAATGGAAAATCATTGCAACCAGTTTCAACAAGATAATGGGAAACATGATATAAAACAAGCATTGGCAAAGCCAACATCTCTGATATTGGTAATGGTTGGATGGAATTTTTAATTCTGCCGGTGAAATTGCATAACTCATATAAGGCAGAGTTACTAATTAATTCCACCGTTCTGCGGGCGGAATTAAATAAGCACCGTGAATGGTTTTAAAAGAGGGCTAGAAGAGGGAGCAGCCCCCCTATGTTTGAAAACCACTGCAGATTTAAACTTTAATCTGCAGTGATTTTTAAACATAGAGGGACTGCTCCCTCTTCCTGTCCTGTAAAGTACCCCTGCAGCGCAGTGCATGCCTCTTGGTGCCCTTACTTAAGTAGGTAAGGGCACCGAGGGGTATGCACTGGAGTGGATACCCTTCGGTACCCTTACATACTCATGTAAGGGCATCAAGGGGTATTCACTGCACTGCACTGCATACCACTAAATGCCCTAACATAAGAATGTAAGGGCGCTGAGTGGTATGCACTGAAGTGAATATTCCTTGGTACCCTTATGTAAGTATGTAAGGCCACCGAGGGGTAAGCATTGGAGTGCATACCTTTCGGTGCTCTTACATAAACATGTAAGGGCACCATTGCCCATTGCGGTGCCCACTCTGCCCCTTTGTGGATTTCCGCTGAACTTCAATGTAATTATGCAGAATTAAGCGGAATGAAACTCTGCCAACTCCGCCCACCCCTAATATTTGTGGTCAGGCTTTTGATTATGTCAATGCGTGTCTTGTTTTGATATGATTTTTGTAAAACTTTGTGGGAACTACCAGGCCCTCACTATTATAACAAACATTGGCAAAAGGCAATACAATTTTTTGGTCTAAAAAAACACACATTGCCACAGTAGTCCCTGACACTGAACAAAGCTACTTTGTGTGCAAATATTCTCCTTGTGAGAGAGAGGAAGCCAGTCGATGGATAGAGGGATAGAGAGAGAATTTTAATAAAAACAAAAGGTCTTGGTTAACTCCAAACCTAATTAGGGTCCAATTTTTAGCGAAAGTCACTAAATTGCACCCATGATATATGTCCTTGCATTAGTGCTGATTTGCAGCTTTCATGAATTAATGAGAATTTACAGAAGTAGACCAGGAAATCATACTCCTAAAAAATATTTGTTAACTGCTTTTTTGCACGAGCAAATATGCTCTGTTGAGCATTTACAAGTTCACTTTCTCTCCAACCACTTTTTTCCCCAATCCTGAAAGAAGTTTTGCTTCTGCCCTTGTCAGGAGTAAATTTCCAACCTTTCTCAGTATGGGAAAAGATTAGAGAAGAGCTGGCGAAATCCCCTAAAACGTGCAATTTAGTAGGTTTGCACTAAAGTGCATTCCAAGCCTGGAATTATTGCTTAAAGCTACCTCCAGCCCCAGTATGTAGATCTATGGAAAGGTGGCAAAATAAGGAAATTGTTAGAATTCAAACCCTACTATTGTATGAACCCTGGCGTAATCAGAGAGGCTATTATCAGAGCTCTTATATAATGGGATTGCTGCCATAATTTGTTGCTGCACTATGTGGCACCAAAGGGACGGACACGTGGATTTTTTTTACAGGACAAGTAGATTTATGAAGCTACCTGTCCTATCGACAAGTAGATATTTTGTTAAATTTCACACCCCTGTGGAAGCCCTAAATACTCTGCTTAAATAGCCTAGTGATCAGTGACATGGGCCAATGGGACCCGTAGACATATGAACCAATAGAAACCCAATCCCTACAGCCAATGAAAACACCAGCCCTGAGAACAATGCGAGCCCAAGCCCTAAACCCTACAGCCAATAGAAAGTCTAGCTCTGGGACCCAATAGGAGCCCAAGCCCTAATGTCACTGAACGCCTTAGTTATGGGAACCAACAGGACTCCATGCCCTAAACCCCAGTACAAATAAAAACTTGAGCTCTAAGCGTCAGGCAAGGGCCTGTGCAAGGTGGTAGGGAAAGAGGAAGGCCTTTGGCAGCTACTGTGGTGACGGGGGAGGGGAGAGAGAGCTGCTGCTCAGGTCAGCATCTCCTTGGCCAAAGACTGGCCCAATACACACTTTCCAGCTCCTCTTCAACATTGCAGTTTTACCAACTTGAAATGCTGTCATGCACTTTAAATTCATTCTCTAAATCATAGCTAGAATTATGGGTGCTGGGGGTACTGCAGCACCCCCAGAAATAATAATCCTGGAGTTCAAAAGGTGACTAAGCAGTAAAGATGCCTTTACCTTTTGTGCTTATTTTGTCACATGTGCTCTGCATTCAAAGACAAAGGTCAAATGTCAGGCGCTGACCTCTGATAAATTGCTGCTTATTCAGGAAACTGGGCGGTCCCTTTATTTCCCTGAGGGCAAAGGGAGAGGATTTTGTAAAAGTGATTTAAGTGACAATCCTCCTGGGGTACAGGAAGGGAGTGGAAAGGATGTAGGATGTCAGTTGTTTGCTAACACAACATTTAAATATCAGTAAATAAACTACACACATATTTCAAATTATGTCTGTAATTAGGAAAGTATAAATGAAGAACTATTTTGTAATTCTGAAGTGTGATGGAGAAAAGATTTTAGCAGGATCAAAACAAATCAAGGCAGTTTACTTGGTGATGCGCAAATGATAAAATTGGCTGAAACCCGATTTCACACATTTCTGTTATTGTGCTATATAGTTTTACCTACTTTCAGTGGCCATTTGAACAGAAAATGTGCTGTCTGTAAATGACAGTGCGCTACGTCACCAGTGGTCCAAAATGCACCACACCCTTGCCGCTCTCCTGCTGAATAGGTTGGCACATTTGCTATGCTTGTTTTTTGTGTGACGCTTGGATTTTTCACATTCTCTATGACTTCAGTGTAATAACATTAATGGCAGCACCCCCCTTTGAAATTGTTCCCCCACACCTGCTCTAAATACCCCCAAAAGTAGTGCCTAGCAGAGTCAGACTCACAGTTTAGCACAACGAAAACAGATGAAGCAACGTCTGCACTCTTAAATTAGGTTTTTAACCATTTTTTGTTTTTGGTCTTTGTGTAGCTTTAGTACAGTTTTTAAAAGGATCAGGCGTGCACACACAAACAACAGATTCGACTGAGAACAGCACAGCAAAAAGCTGCCTGCTGCTTCCCAACTCTGCTTTGGCCTTGTTCTCTGGGCTGCTCAGAGCTTACAGAATCTGTGGGGCACCAAATTAAGCTGACAAAGAAATGCACCTTGCAGATGAAAGAAAGGCGGAGGGGGGGTGGGGGGGAGAGGGGAATCGGACGATTCTGTAAAAATGATGAGTGCACAAGCAGATTTACTGGGATAAGCAGTTCAGTCCTCGCGCCTTCCTCCTGGGAGGGGATAAAGGCTTGGCGAGCACTTCCGCTGACAGGGCTCCGTCCGCGGCCTCATCACGGTCCTGAGCACGCCTATTGATTGGTCGTTGAGGAGCAGGTGCACCGCCGCCGGCCACCTCTGCCGACCTTCCCATTGCTCCCTTAACGAAGCTCCAGGGATGAACGTGCAAAATCCCGTCTATGTCCTCACTAATGGACGAGTTAATAAATCTTCACACTATGGTACCCAGGCAGGCAGAACTACGACGTCAGACCTTTAAAATGCTGATAAATTTCACTGAGGCAAGCGTAAGGGGGTGTGCGGAGCAGGTCAGCTCACGCGGCTGCTGTTCTATTGCCACGAGGATTAATTAAGCTCCGTAGGCAGAAACAGAGAGATCTACCTGGCAGTAATTACCCTAAGCTGAAGTTAAAAGTGCTGAGCTGAAGGTTGGGGGCGCATGTCTCCAACGGAGAGGAGATTGCTAACACTGTTTTGTATTGCATCCACAAGAAGCCATTGTGGTTGCTATGAAGTGGTATTTGTGTAGCACAAACTTGGCTGGAGAACAACAGGGTCCTGTTGTGTGGGAAGCTACTGCTCTTTGAGGTGGAGGTAGTGGTGGACTCAGTGGACGCTATGTGATTAAGGGCAAGATGTACTAACATTAGGAATACTGATTTCGTAATTGCAATACTCTCCGAATCGCAATTATGAATTTGGTATTCCTGATGTATGAAACTCTTGAGTTTCATTAGCGATTCCTAGTGGGTCGCAAATAGACCTACCTCATGCATATTAATTAGGTAGGTCTCAATTTGCGACCCATTAGGAATCACAGTCATCACAGGGATAGTAGCCTGCTGAGGTCAGCAGACCACACACTCAAATGACACAACGACAACCATGGAACACCTCCACTTCTAGATCCAGACCAACTCCAAAATCTCCCTCTGCGGCACCTTTGTCTACAGGCCCTCCAGCCCCGCCCGCCCCTCACCAACGTCATCGTAGACCTCATCGCACCCCAGGCTCTCGCATCCACCGAGTACATCCTATTCGCACACCTCAACTTCCACCTAGACAACCCCAGTGATCAGAACACCGCCTCCCTACCAGAGAACCTCACCAACATCGGACTCAAGCAACTAGTGACTGCACCGACCCAGACAGCCCAACACACGCTCCACCCTGTTTTCTCCGTCAGCGGGAACATCACCTACAGCCACACCACTGAACCCCTCTGGACCGACCAACACTGCGTACATCTCGGCTTCACCATGCCCACCGCACACCACTGCCCTCATCGTCCCCCCTGTCGCAGCTGGAACAAGGTCACTGAAAAATGTCTCATCAACTTTGTTGGCACAATCACTCTGCCAACACCTACAGATGCCAACACCAAAGCTCGCAATCTTCGTCGATGGATCTCCAACTGCGCTGACACTCTGGCCACCTTCAGGAAGAAACCAGGCAAGCGACACCCCAAGAATGCCCGCTGGTTCACTTCCGCCCTCCACAAGTCCAAGCACACCTGCCGATGACTCGAGAAGATGTGGAGGAACAACAAAGCCCCAGAAACCCATGGGACCTTCAAATCCGCTGTCAATGCACACCACCGTCTCCTCAAAACCACAAAGAAAACAGCCTTCCAAGACAGAATAAACGCCAACGCACACAACATCAAAGAACTCTTCGCCATCATCAAGGAGTTCCCCAGGCGCAACAGCGAGACCACAGATGCCCTACTTTCCCAAGACCTCTGCAACAAACTCAGCACCTTCTTCTACCACAAGATTAGGCAGATCTATGACAGATTCTACACCCAACACCCCGCCACTACGCCCACCACCACCGCACGCAACCACGCCGCATCCCAACAGATCGTGCTCAACTGGACTCTGCTCACCAGAGATCACCACAGACAACACACTCAAGACCATGAAGAGCATCCACTTAGGAGCCCTATTGGATCCTTGCCTGTACCACATCTTCCATAGAGCAGCCGCCTCCCAGCTTCGCAGCACCATCAACTGCTCCATCGAAACCGCCACCTTCCCCGATGACTGGAAACACGCCGAGATCAACCCCCTGCTGAAGAAACCGTCCGCTGACCCGACAGACCTCAAGAACTTCAGACCCATCTCCCTCCTCCCCTTCCCAGCCAAGGTCATCGAGAAGGCCATCAACGCCCAACTCTCCGAGTTCATCGAAGAAAACCATGTTCTGGACAACTCCCAATCTGGTTTCTGAAGCAGCCACACCATTGAGACTGCACTCCTCGCTGCCACCGATGACATCTGCTCCCTCCTCGACTGGTGCAAAACCATAGCCCTCATCCTACTGGACCTCTCGGCCGCCTTCGACACCGTCTCCCACTGCACCCTAATCACGACACTCCACGATGCCGGCATCCACAACAAGGCACTGGAGTGGATCCACTCCTTCCTGACAGTCCTAATACAGCGAGTCAGACTACCCCCGTTTCTCCTCCTTGAGCCACACCCTCTTCAACATCTACATAGCTCCCCTTCCAGCCATCATCAGAAGCCACAGACTCAACATTGTCTCCTATGCCGATGACACCCAGCTGATCATCTCCCTCACCAACGAACCTACAGCCGCGAGAATCAACTTTCACAACGGAATGAAGGCAGTTGCTACCTGGATGCAAGACAGCTGCCTCAAGCTCAACTCAGACAAGACCAAAGTACTCATCCTGGGAACCACCCCCTCAGCCTGGGACGACTCCTGGTGGCCCACCGCACTAGGATCTCCTCCCACTCCTACGGACCACGCACGCAACCTTGGCATCATACTGGATTCTCGCTTTCAACGAACCGACAAATCAACGCAGTATCCTCATCCTGTTTCCACACTCTCCACCTGCTTCGAAAGACATTCAGATGGCTCCCCACAGAATCCAGAAAGACGGTCACCCACGCAGTCATCACCAGTAGACTTGATTACGACAATGCACTCTACGCCGTTTCTAACTGCAAAAATGATTCATTCATGTTGCTCCTCGTCACCTCCGAAGCACAGAATGACATGACTCGGACCTACTGCAGATACAGGATGCAGAAGTCACAGTCCTTCTCAATAAGAATCCCCGAAAATGAAGACTTAGTTGAGATGTGGGTGTCCGGCGTGAAGGATGTAATGTAATGTAAGGTGGATTTGTAGAGCGCTGCTTGTTACCTGTGAGTGTATCCAGGCACTGGAAGGATGACTTCTGCCTCTGCCATTTGAAAATGTGTGCACAACATCAGTGGGCTCCCAGCAGAGTTATTTGATCAGAATCCGGAGTACTTGCTGGACCACATTTAGGAACTCATTGCCCTGTGCTAACACCCATGCCAGGATGTTTCGGGCTTGTGTTCTTCGTAACACTTTGCAACAAAACGTAATCCGGATAACCAGCAGGCCCACTATCAGGATCTTTGCTTTCCCTCGCTGATTTCCAATACATGGACAGTTAGTGGTACCTCACCCAGGTGGACCACAAACGGTTGGGTGACCTTTCTCCCATACATCAATGGCCATATAGGTGATTGAATCTCTTGGGTTTGAATACTATCTCCATCATTGGGATGCCCTTCCGGTCATTTCGATTTATCTTCTTTGGGCCCGTGCTTCCTGGACTGCTAATTCCATTCGAAGTCTCATAGACCTCTTCTGTGCTCAGAACTTATTTCACTGATCCTGATGAAGGCCTGCCAGTGGCTGTTTGCGCCAAAACACCATAGACGAATGACTTAAACTAATTCAGAGTATAAAATGAACCGCACCTCGGTGAACACTTATTGCAAAATACATAGAAATGTATTATGAGAAGTCTGTTGCTGTTCTTTTCTTTATCAGAACATATATTGGGAAATATATTCTTTATTTCACTGGCAATGTTTGTTCACCTTTGGCACTGAGCAGTTTATTTTATTGTGATCGTTTTGGACTATGAACTCTGTTCCAATTCTATTGAATCAAGGAGTTGCTTGTGTTTCTACATAGCGATGTGTTTCTTTTTTCTTTAACTGTTCATGTGATGTATTGACTGTATCACAGCAAGCACACTGGATTTACACTAGATTGTGATACATCTGGTGGGCAGTGATGTAGTGTACATATCTATGCCCAGATTCCACTTGGGGTCCAGGGGGCTGCTCCTGTATTTGTTGCAGGCAAGGGTTGGAGATTAGCGGCTCCCAGCAAAATAAATGTTATTAACTCCTGCTTCCAGCTATTCTCTCCTGACCCCAAAGGTAGGAACATGATACAAGTGTATTGGGTTCTTCACTGAACCTCGTCCACGTTTTACTACAGCTCAGCCACATACTCCAGTTTTACTGCACCTTGTCCACCAACCAATGTTTTACTGCACCTCACCCATATACTGCAATTTTACTGCACCTCGTCCACCCACCCAACCTTTACTGCACCTCATACACATACTATAGTTTCACTGCACCTCGTCCACCCACCCAACCTTTACTGCACCTCATACACATACTACAGTTTTACTGCACCTCGTCCACCCACCCATGTTTTACTGCACCTCATACACATACTACAGGTTTACTTCACCTCGTCCACCCACCCATGTTTTACTGCACCTCATACACATAATACAGGTTTACTGCACCTTGTCCACCAACCCAACCTTTACTGCACCTCATACACATACTACAGGTTTACTGCAAATCGTCCACCCACCCAACTTTTACTGCACCTCATACACATACTACAGTTTTACTACAACTCGTCCACCAACCCAACCTTTACTGCACCTCATACACATACTACAGGTTTACTGCACCTCGTCCACCCACCCAACCTTTACTGCACCTCATACACATACTACAGGTTTACTGCACCTCGTCCACCAACCCAACCTTTACTGCATCTCATACACATACTACAGTTTTACTGCACCTTGTCAACCCACCCAACCTTTACTGCACCTCATACACATACTACAGTTTTACTGCACCTTGTCAAGCCACCCAACCTTTACTGCACCTCATACACATACTACAGTTTTACTGCACCTCGTCCACCCACCCAACCTTTACTGCACCTCATACACATACTACAGTTTTACTGCACCTCGTCCACCCACCCAACCTTTACTGCTCCTCATACACATACTACAGTTTTATTGCACCTTGTCAACCCACCCAACCTTTACTGCACCTCATGCACATACTACAGTTTTACTGCACCTCGTCCACCAACCCAACCTTTACTGCACCTCATACACATACTACAGGTTTACTGCACCTCGTCCACCCACCCAACCTTTACTGCACCTCATACACATACTACAGTTTTACTGCACCTCGTCCACCCACCCAACCTTTACTGCACCTCATACACATACTACAGTTTTACTGCACCTCGTCCACCCACCTAACCTTTACTGCACCTCATACACATACTACAGGTTTACTGCACCTCGTCCACCAACCCAACCTTTACTGCACCTCATACACATACTCCAGTTTTACTACACCTTGCCTACCTCCTCGTGTTTTACTGCACTTCGTCCACCCACCCAAGATTTACTGAACCTTGTCCACCTTTCCATGTTTTACTGACCTCACTCATATACTCCAGTTTTGCTGCTTCTCGTCCATCCATCCATGCTTTACTTCACGTTGTCCACTTCCTCAAGTTTTACTGCACCTCTTCCATATACTCCAGTTTTACTACACCCTGCCTACCTCCGCGTGTTTTACTGCACTTCGTCCACCCACCCAAGATTTACTGAACCTTGTCCACCTTTCCATGTTTTACTGACCTCACTCATATACTCCAGTTTTGCTGCTTCTCGTCCATCCATCCATGCTTTACTTCACGTTGTCCACTTCCTCAAGTTTTACTGCACCTCTTCCATGTACTCCAGTTTTACTACACCCTGCCTACCTCCGCGTGTTTTACTGCACTTCGTCCACCCACCCAAGATTTACTGAACCTTGTCCACCTTTCCATGTTTTACTGACCTCACTCATATACTCCAGTTTTGCTGCTTCTCGTCCATCCACCCATGCTTTACTTCACGTTGTCCACCTCCTCGGGTTTTATTGCACCTTACCCACATGCTCCAGCTTTACTGCACCTCTTCCACCCGCCCACGTTTTAGTGCACCCTCATCTACCCGTCAAAGCTTTCTGGCACCCCACCACATACGCCAGCCTTACTACATCTCGTCCACCCGCCCAAGTTGTTGTGCATCTCGTCCAAAATACTCCAATTTTACTGCCCTTCATCCACATACTCCAGTTTCACTGTGCCTTGTCCACAGACTCCAGTTTTACTGCACCTCATTCCTCATACTCCAGTTTAACTGCGCCTCATCAACATTCTCCAGATCTACTGCACTTCATCCACATACTGCAGTTTTACTGCACCTCATCCACATACTGCAGTTTTACTGCACCTCATCCACATACTGCAGGTTTACTGCACCTCATCCACATACTGCAGTTTTACTGCACCTCATCCACATACTGCAGTTTTACTGCACCTCATCCACATACTGCAGTTTTACTGCACCTCATCCACATACTGCAGTTTTACTGCACCTCATCCACATACTGCAGTTTCACTGCACCTCATCCACATACTGCAGTTTTACTGTACATCATTCGCGTGCTCCAATTTCACTGCACCGCTTAGCGCGCCCCTGGGCACTTCACCGCTTTGCGCGCCCCTTGGCACTCTTCCCCAGATGCACTTTGGTATTACAGAAGGGGGCGCAGACACTTGTGCAGCCCCTTCTGTAATACTAATAGTGCTGGCGCACGTATAGCACCAGCGCTATCAAGAGAGGGTGTTCCCTCATTTGAATGGGGGCGTGGCCCCATGCAAATGAAGAAAGCCCTTTGCCTCTGCGCCCTTGCTTTATTATAGATGCAGGAGCTAAGGTGGCACACTATCAGTGTGCTCCCTGATGGCAGCCCTCTGGAGGGGGTCAAAGGAGTCCTGTGGATCCCCTAGACATCCCCTTGCAGACGGGTGCAGTCACTCACTGCACCCGGCTGCAAGGGGATCTCTCTCCCCTCTTAAAAATGCAGGCGGATTGCTATGTGCACACTGAAAATCGGAGCGACTGCTTCAAAGCCGCTCCATATTTCACTTGAATGCACTGCCCGCAGGGCAGCACGAGTTAGCTGCTGCCAAGGTGGCCATCTTATACATGTCCCTTGTGGGCGCAATGGGCGTGTGCTTCCACTTTGTGCACCCTGCACTGCGAAACACGGAGTGACTTTGAAGCAGCCCCTTCACATTACACTTGAATGCGTTGCCCCCCAGGCACCTCGAGTTCACAGCTGCCCTGCGGGCGGCGCATTCTGCATTATAGGATGCACTTTCCCTGTTTGTATCCGGCGCAAACAGAGAAAGTGTGTCTTATATATAATACGGCCCCTGCGGTGTTGTGAGTGCTCGTGGTCGAGGCCTCTTCTCTACCTGACATGCCATGAATGTCAGTCGCGGCCGGCAAGGCTCACGGGTGGGGGGGAGTGAGCGCGGGGAGTCGCGGGAGGAGTAGCCAAGGAGCCGTCCCTGGTGCATGTGCGCATGGTTGAGGCCTGTAATAAATGTGAACGTTTGCCTGCTTGGTGCTTTTATGCAACTGTTGTGTGTTGTTTGTCACCTGCTGACAAATCTGCTCGTGCAAATACAAAGCAGCTGCCTCAGGTGCCTTCCAGTGGGTGCTGCAGACAGGCCTTATCCAGAGAACAGTCAGGGAACAGGCACAGAGCAGGCAGAGACCAAACAGGGAACAGGCAGAGAACAGGCAGGGAATAGGCAGAGAACAGACAGGGAATAGGCAGGGAACAGACAGGGAACAGACAGAGAACAGACAGGGAATAGGCAGAGAACAGACAGGGAACAGACAGGGAACAGGCAGGGAACAGACAGGGAACAGACAGGGAACAGACAGAGAACAGGCAGGGAACAGGCAGGGAACAGACAGAGAACAGACAGGGAACAGGCAGAGAACAGGCCGAGAGCAGGCAGAGAACATGCAAGGAACAGGCAGCGAACAGGAAAAGAACAGACAGAGAACAGGCAGGAAACAGACAGGGAACAGGCAGGGAACAGGCAGAGAACAGGCACATAACAGACAGGGAACAGGTAGAGAACAGGCAGAAAACAGATAGAGAACAGGTAGGGAACAGGCAGAGAACAGACAGGGAACAGGCAGAGAAATGACAGGAAACAGGGAGGGAGCAGGCAGAGAACAGGCAGGGAGCAGGCAGAGAACCGGCAGGGAACAGGCAGAGAACAGAAGAGAAATGTTAGGGAACAGGCAGAGAACAGACAGAGAACTGGCAGGGAGCAGGCAGAGAACAGGCAGAGAACAGACATAGAACAGGTAGAGAACTGGCAGAGAACAGACAGGGAATAGGCAGGGAACAGACAGGGAACAGGCAGAGAACAGACAGGGAATAGGCAGAGAACAGACAGGGAACAGGCAGGGAATAGGCAGGGAACAGACAGGGAACAGGCAGAGAACAGACAGGGAATAGGCAGAGAACAGACAGGGAACAGGCAGGGAACAGACAGGGAACAGACAGAGAACAGACAGGGACCAGGCAGAGAACAGGCCGAGAGCAGGCAGAGAACATGCAAGGAACAGGCAGCGAACAGGAAAAGAACAGACATAGAACAGGCAGAGAACAGGCAGGAAACAGACAGGGAGCAGGTAGAGAACAGGCAGAGAACAGATAGAGAACAGTCAGAGAACAGGTAGGGAACAGGCAGAGAACAGACAGGGAACAGGCAGAGAAATGACAGGAAACAGGCAGAGAACATACAGAGAACAGGCAGGGAGCAGGCAGAGAACAGGCAGGTAACAGGCAGAGAACAGACAGAGAACTGGCAGGGAGCAGGCAGAGAACAGACATAGAACAGGTAGAGAACTGGCAGAGAACAGGCAGAGAACAGGCAACAAACAGGCAGAGAACAGGCAGGGAACAGGCAGAAAACAGGCAACGAACAGACAGATAAGAGACAGGGAGTAGACAGGGAACTGGCAGAGAACAGGCAGAGAACAGAGAGAGAACAGGCAGAAAACAGACAGGGAACAGGCAGAAAACGGGCAGAGAACAGGCAGCGAACAGGCAGGGAACAGACAGAGAACAGGCAGGGAATAGGCAGGGAGCAGGCAGAGAACAGACATGGAACAGGCAGAGAACAGGCAGAGTACAGGCAGAGAATAGACAGGTTAACAGGCAGAGAAAAGACAGGAAACAGAAAGGGAACAGGCAGAGAACATACAGAGAACAGGCAGGGAACAGGAAGAGAACAGACAGAGAAAAGGCAGGGAACAGGAAGAGAACAGACAAAGGACAGGCAGAGAACAGGCAGGGAACAGGTAGAGGACAGAAAGAGAACAGACAGAGAACAGGCAGGGAACAGGCAGAGAATAGACAGGGAACAGGCAGAGAAATGACAGGAAACAGAAAAGGAACAGGCAGAGAACATACAGAGAACAGGCAGGGAACAGGCAGAGAACAGACAGGAAACAGGCGGAGAACAGAAAGGGAAAAGTCAGGGAACAGGCAGAGAACAGACAGAGAACAGGCAGGGAGCAGGCAGAGAACAGGCAGGGAACAGGCAGAGAACAGACAGAGAACAGACAGAGAGCAGGCAGGGGACATGCAGAGAAAAGACAGGGAACAGGCAGGGAACAAGCACATAACAGACAGAGAACAGGCAGGAAGCCGGCAGCGAACAGACAGGGAACGGACAGAAAACAGGCAGAAAACCGACAGGGAACAGGCAAAAAACAGGCAGAGAATAGGCAGAAAACAGGCAGCAAACAGGCAGGGAACAGGCAGAGAACAGGCTGGGAGCAAGCATAGAACAGACAGAGAACAGGCAGGGAACAGACATGGAACAGGCAGAGAACAGACAGAGAACAGGCAGAGAACAGGCAGGGAACATGCAGAGAACAGGAAGAGAACAGACAGACAACAGGCATGGAACAGGCAGAGAACAGACATGGAACAGGCAGAGAACAGGCAGAAAACAGGCTGGGAACAGACAGGAAACATGCAGAGAACAGGCAGGGAACAGGCAGACAACAGGCATGGAACAGGCAGAGAACAGGCAGGGAATAAGCAGAGAACAGACAGGGAACAGGCAGAGAACGGGCAGGGAACAGGTAGAGAACAGGCAGGAAACAGGCAGAGAACAGGCAGGGAACAGGAAGAGATCAGACAAAGAACAGGCAGGGAACAGACAGAAAACAGGCAGGGAACAGACAGGGAATAGACAGAACAGGCAGGGAACAGGCAGAGAACATGCAGAGAACAGTCAGGGAAAAGGCAGAGAACAGGCAGGGAACAAGCAGAGAACAGGCAGGGAACAGACAGGGAACAGGCAGAGAACAGACAGAGAACAAGCAGGGAGCAGGCAGAGAACAGGCAGGGAACAGGCAGAGAAAAGTCAGGGAACAGGCAGAGAACAGGCAGGGAGAAGGCAGAGAACATGCAGGTAACAGGCAGAGGACAGGGAGAGAACAGACAGGGAACAGGCAGAAAACAGGCAAAGAGCAGACAGAGAACAGACAGGGAACAGACAGGGAACTGGCAGAGAACCTGACAGATAACAGGCAGTGACAGGCAGAGAATAGGCAGGGAACAGGAAGAGAATAGGCAGAGAACAGACGGGGAACAGGCCGAGAAAATACAGGGAACAGGCAGGGAACAAGCAGAGAACAGTCCGAGAACAGGCAGGGAGCAGGCAGCAAGCAGACAGGTAACAGACAGAGAACAGGCACAGAACAGGCAGGGCAGATGTTCTCTGCCTGGTTCATAAAGGATGATTGTGGCCAGAGAACAGGAAGCTTCCACTCCTCTTAGGAGCGAATGTAACGTCACCAGAAACTGTGACGGAGACACACCCAAAGTTGGAGATCGCAGGCCATCTCGTCCTTGCGTTGTCAGAACATCAACCTCCCAAGCCTTGCGCCATCGTTGTGTCACTTTTTTGTGATGCTGCAGCAGCGTAAACAATGCGCCACACTGCGCCCTATTTACAAAGTGACTCATCTAGGCAGATGCGGCACTATGTAAAGGCCTGTGCTACATTATACTTGCATCAGGTATAATGTATGCACGATGGGCATTCCCATGTAAAAATGCCTTGCAGAAGTGGCGCAGTGAAATCTATGAGCTTTCACTGTGCCACTCCTACGACTTGACTCCATCTTCAAGCAGGCATAAGAGGTGACGCAGGGCCTTTTACATTGGACTCACGCTATGTGTAATGACACATTGCTAGAGTTGCATCCATTTACTGACACACTCCAGCAATGCGTCAGTAGTGCGCCACCAGATACATCAGGATTCCTGATGTATCTGTGCAATCCTTGTGACATGGTGTGCCATAGTGTAAATACTGTTTTCCCCAGGAATGCAACACTTTTCATAAAAGAGGCCGAAAGAAGGGGAAAAGTGAAAGAGACTGAAGCTGAAAGGAGAAAAAAAAGAAAGCAAGCAAATTAAGGAAGGAGATGAGAAGCGAGAGGGAGGAAGGGACTGTGGAGAAAATGTGAGAAAGAGGTAAGACTTGAACATAGAAACAGTAAGGTTAGGCAGGAATGGAGAGGGCAAACAGATAAAGAGAAAAGCAGAGGAGGTGAGATGGAACGAGGGAGTAGAAAGGCAAGAAGGATATAAGGATGAGCGAGAAGGGTGAGAAAGAGGGGAAGCGCCTTTTACTACGCGGGCTCAGCCACGCGTGCCGTTTCTCCGCAAGCCGAACCACGGATGCCTTAACCAAGCATATGCCTTAACACCGCATATGAGTGGATAAGGCAACACGCGGTCTTGATGCAGAGCGCATGGGTGGACACAGGAAGACAGGAAGAGGAAGGACCAGGAGAGGATGCAGTGAGGTAAGAGGGGCTGAGGCCTGATCTTGGTGTTAAGGGGTGGGGATCACTTTTAGGGCTCGGGGGTCGGGGTTGTTTATAGGGCAGGGAGCAGTTTTAGGGCTCAGGGCACGGGGGCTGGGTCCGGGTACTTTACAGGTGTACAGGACAGTTTTTAGGGCTCAGGCGGGAGGGTCTGGGGTCGGGGTAGTTTTTAGGGCGTGGGGTTAATTTTTGGGACACGGACGGGGGAAAAGGGACAGTTTTCAGGGTTGGGGCAGGGGTGTGATCTTTAGCACACATGTCCCTTTACAAATCATGTCTTTACCACGAAACTGCATAGTAAAGGCATGCGTGGTAAAGGTAGGCATAGTAAAGACGAGGTCGTGGTTAAGACCGCGTGGTTCAGGCATGCGTTGTTCCATCATACAACCGGGAAGAGAGCAGAAGCAAGGTTAGTGCATGGTTGCAGCAGCACCGGTGCTCAGAGAAGCGAGGATTCACTATCTACATTGCAGCTGTCTTTAATGCGGACCTGGGGTGCAAGGAGGCCCATTTTAATTGCTTGTATTAGGGCCCATGATGACACCATTGCTGCACTCATGCCGGGGCTTACCAGACCTCGGTGGGACATCCGTGGGACCCCTGGTTCAGGCAGCCTTCCTGCCGTCTCCCCGGAGGTGTGTAGCACCAGTCATCAGTGCAAAGGTATCTCTTGTTAAAATATTTGTGCACACGTTAAGATTTCTACAAAACTGCTGATTCCTGAATGTTATCCATAGCATGCACCTCATCAGGGATACATACATTCATACATGCTATCCGTAGCATGTACAGCGTCTGTTGCATCTAAGCTTGGGTTCCACGAGTAAGAATGCATACATTCATGCATTCATACATGCTATCTGTAGCCTGCACCTTGTTTATTGCTTCTCAGCTTGATTTTCATGAGTAGGAAAACATACATTCATACATACTATCGGTAAGCCTGCACCTTGTCCACTGCTTCCCAACTTGGTTTGCACGTGTAGGGATGCATACATTCAAGCATTCATACATGCTATCTTATGCCTGCACCTCATCCTTTGCTTCCCAGCTTGGATTGCATGAGTATGAATACATTCATTCATCTATTCATACATGCTATTTGTAACCCTACCTCATGTCCATTGCATCCCAGCTTGGGTTGTACTAGTAAGGATACATACATACATTCATGCATTCATACATGCTATCCATAGCATGCACCTGATCTGTTGTTTGCCAGCTTGATTTGCATGAGTAGGGATATATACATTCATGCACTCATACATGCTCTCAGTAAGCCTACACCTCGTCCGTTGCTTCGCAGCTTGGGTTGCACGAGTAGGGATACATGCATTCATGCATTCATAAATGCTATCGGTAAGCCTGCACCTCGTCTGTTGCTTCCCAGCTTCGTTTGTACCAGTAGGGATACATGCATTCATACATGCTATCCGTAGGATGCACCTGATCTGTTGTTTGCCAGCTTGGTTTGCATGAGTAGGGATATGTATATTCATGCACTCATACATTCTCTCAGGAGGCCTACACCTCGTCCGTTGCTTCGCAGCTTGGGTTGCACGAGTAGGGATACATGCATTCATGCATTCATAAATGCTATCGGTAAGCCTGCACCTCGTCCGTTGCTTCCCAGCTTCGTTTGTACGAGTAGAGATACATACATTCATGCATTCATACATGCTATCCTTAAGCATCCACCTCATCTGTTGTTTGCCAGCTTCATTTTCACGAATAGGGATACATACATTCATGCACTCATACATGTTATCCATAGCATGCACCTCATGAGGGATACAGATATTCATGCTTTCATACATGCTATACATAAGTCTGCACCGCTTGCGTTGCTTGTTAGCTTGGTTTGTATGGGTAGGGATACATGCGTTCATGCATTCATACATGCTATATATAAGCTTGTACCTCGTCCGTTGCTTCCCATCTGGATTCTCACGGGTAGGGATACATACATTCATGCATTCATACATGCTATCCATAGGATGCACCTTCCCTGTTGCTTCCCAGCTTTGGTTGCATGATTCGGGACACATACATTTATGCAGTCAAACATGTTGTCAGTAAGCGTGCACCTCGCCCGATGCTTTGCAGCTTGATTTTCACGAGTAGGGATACATACATTCATGTAGTCATGCATGCTATCCGTAGCATGCACCTCATCAGGGATACATACATTTATGTTTTCTTACATGCTATAGATGAACCTGCACCGCTTGCATTGCGTGATAGCTTGATTTGCACTAGCACGATACATAAATTCATGCATTCATACATGGTATATATAAGCTTGCACCTCGTCCGTTGCTTCCCAGCTTGATTTTCATGAGTAGGGATGCATACATTCATGTATTCATACATGCTATCGGTAAGCCTGCACCTTGTCTGTTGCTTCCCAGTTTGGGTTGCACTAGTAGGGATACATATATACATTCATACATGCTATCCATAGCCTGCACCTGTTCAGGAATACATACAATCACGCATTCATACATGCTATCGGTAAACCTGCACCTCATACGTTGCTTCCCAGCTTGGCTTACACGAGTAAGGATACATACATTCATGCATTCATACATGCTATCTGTAAGCCTTCACCTTGTCCGTTACTTCCCAGCTTGACTTGCACCTCATTAGGGATACACACATTCATGCATTCATACATGCTATCCGTAAGCTTGTTCCTCATCCGTTACTTTCCAGCTTGGCTTGCACGAATAGGGATGCATACATTCAGCCATTCATATATTCTATCTGTAAGCCTGCACTTCATCCTTTGCTTCCTAGCGTAGTTTGTACTATACAAGTACTAGGGCCGGTCCTAGAACTTCTGGGGCCCCGGGCGAAAGGGAAGATGTGAGGCCCCTCTAATTTGCATGTGACATCCCAAGAAGTGACATCAGAGAAAGTGACATCGCAGGACTATTGATCTTATTTGGCATCACTGAAGAGACCTAATGTGTATATCAGTAACATGGACAAAAAGTTAAATATACAAATGAAATAAGTCCATATATTTTAAAACTGTATTAAATGGATTACATTTGTCACATTGGATGGAAAAGCTAGGTGCAGGTCTCACAAAGATGCATATTGTTTACTCCATGTTAACTGATTGTTTCCAGATGAGTGCCTGATAAACATTCCAGTTCTGTTTCATAAAGGGGAGAGATCCTGTTGAGGTAATGAGGGGCGGGATCATTCAAAATATAAAATTAAACAAGAGAAACCCCTCACACCATGGATATAATCGCAAATTTCAAAAGGCTCCGTTATCTTTCCATGCCATTATTGTGCCACCTTAGGATGACATTAATACTTAGTAATTTGTTTTAACGTAAATCCTCTCACCAGTATTCCACACGCACATGCTAAGACTCGTAGGGCAATCTTTTTTGTGTGTGGGCTCTTTACTCGCCAGAATTATGTTAAGTGCAAAAACACAACACATATAATACACCTAGATATCTTATCTCTTTCTTCATGTTTTTTTCCCAGGGTGGCACCAAGTTGTACATTCCAAGCCAATATCTCAGTTTTTCCTTCATTTACCTGGTATCCAGCTACCTTAACAAAGTCTTTTAATCGGAAATGATTCTATAGGGTTTTGTGTCTATATCATAAGATCATCAGCACAAAGTGTCTCTTTCTTAGCCCAACCTTGATGTTGAAAAGGCTGAATCCGCTGTTCTTTCCTAGCTAAGGGCTCGATGGGCAGGTTAAACAATAAAGGGGATAAGGAACAGCCTTGCCGTGTGCCTCCACCTGTTCTTAATTGTTGAGTGAGTGAACCATTAATTAAGATCCTTGTTGAGGGGCATGTGTAGATGTTTTTTTATCGC
The DNA here is from genome assembly GCA_963921515.1 of Calotriton arnoldi. Classification (NCBI taxonomy): domain Eukaryota; kingdom Metazoa; phylum Chordata; class Amphibia; order Caudata; family Salamandridae; genus Calotriton; species Calotriton arnoldi. The sequence continues at coordinate 3,520,213 of CAWUFW010000019.1, forward strand.
ATTCTGAAATTTACTCCCTAACCCATTGTGAGACATGACAGCATAAAGGAAGGGCCAGCTAACCCTATCAAATGCCTTAGCGACGTCAACAGTCAGAACAGATAATGGAAGATTTCTGTCGGTGGCCAAGTCTATGGCGCAAACCAGGTCATGGGTAAGGTCATTTAGCTGTCTGCCTTTCATAAATCCTTTTTGAGAGGTCCCAATTAGGTCTCCTAATACTTTATCTAACCTTTTAGCCAGTATACTCGTAAATAGCTTATAATCGTTGTTAAGTAAGGATATTGGTCGATAAGACTCACATTTTTGGGGGTTTTTGTTGGGTTTCAGTATAAGGGTTATCGTGGCATCATTCCAAGAGTCCGGAACAGCTTCACCATTTATATATACTGAATTGAGTAATGAGGTCAATGAGGGAATTATTTCATCTGCTAGAGCCTTATAAACTTCACTGGGGATTCCATCTGGTCCGGGGGCTTTCCCGTTTTTTTAATTTTTTATTGCTAAGGATACTTCTTCGGATGTTATTGGGCTATTAAGTAAGAACTTCTTGTCCTGCGAGATTTTTGATAAGAGGTCATCTAAGAACCAAGTAGATAACTGTTTATCTGACAATGATAACTCTTCCTTATATAAATTTTGAAAGAAGTTGGTGAAGGCGGTCCCAATGTCTTTGTCATCTTGGCAACTTACACCCGACCCCTCCAAGACTACCTCTTTTATTGAATTCCTTACTAAGTCTCCCCTGGTCTTCCATGCCAATAACTTCCCGAATCCCTCGCCATACTCGTAGTGCGCGAGCTTACTAGCGACCCATTTTTTTTAACTACACCTTCCAGATGTTCCACTAGATCTTTTTCCCCTCATCAATTTGTGCTTGTATTTTATAAATTACTGCTGAATCACCTGCGACATAGAGATCTTTTTGCCACGAGAATATTTTCTTCTCTATCTCCTCAATTTTTTTTGTCATTTTCTTTTTTCCTGTGTGTGGCATAATTGATTATTCTCCCTCTAATGTAAGCTTTGTATACATCCCAAATAACCCGTTGGGAGGAGGAGCCATTATTTAGTTCAAAATATTCTTGGGTGTCTTGTTTCAGATTTTTTTGTATCTCCTGTTCCCGTAAGAGGGATCTGTCCATTGTCCATCTAAATTCAGGCACCTCATGGTTTAGGAGTAACTCAAGACTAACCGCTGAGTGGTCAGATAGATGGGCGGGGTGATGAAAAACTGCCTTAACCTTACTGCTTAATCTTGAGTCAATGAGATAGTAGTCTATTCGAGATGCATGGCCATATTTCTTATTTTGATGTGTAAATTCTTTCTTTTTACTGGCTTTCTGCCTCCAGGTATCTATTAGTCCCAGATTCTTCATGGTATTGTGTATAAAAGCTCGCATTTTCGGGGCGTTAACTGTCGGCCTAAGGGTGGATTTATCCAGTTCGAGATCAAGTAGAGTGTTAAAATCTCCCGCCATTATAATGGGATTATCGTCATTCAGCATTTGTTGAAGCAGGTCATGTAGTGATGACAGGTCATCTATATTTGGTCCATAGTAACTTATCATGGAATATTTTGTGCTGTGAATCCTGACTGTAACAATGACCCATCTTCCTTTAGGATCTGAGACTACTTTTGTTATTTTTGCATGAGCCGACCTCTTAATTAGGAACTGCAACCCCTTTAACGTTACAGTTCTGATTGGTGCATGCAAACTGCTGAATCCACTTATGCCCCTTAAGTATTGACTTCCATTATTTTTGTTGGAGGTGGGTCTCTTGCAGCATTATTATATCGCTCTTAGCTTGTCTAAGAAGTTGGAGAATTCGCCTTCGCCTGCCTGCTACTCTCAGCCCATTTATGTTCCAGCTTAATATCCTCAGGATGTGTTTATTGTCTAAGTTAATCATCTTCTTACAGCAGCATGCTTCCCGTATTTCACTGCTGTTTGTTTAATTTTTGCATATGAGGACCATATATTTTTTGTTTTTTTCCCAATGCTCCCATACCCCCGTGCTACTTACATAATATGTGCAAAACTACAAGACACCATTGCAAACAAATAAAGATTGTACATAAATTAAAAAAGGCTTAGAACAACCAAGACCACTACTAAATCATACATTGACTTGAAGGTATGCTGCAGATTCAAGGGGTTTTCAAATCAACGTTTTTGCTTTGGTGTTAGAACTGTAGGAAGTGGTAGTGGCCGGCTTTAGCGCTGGTGGACTCCTGTGTGACAATGTTTGTTGGTGCCCCCAATGGCTCCCTCTGCCATGGATTCCCTCACTACCACCCTTTAACAGTGCCCCTCAAGTCTCCATAACCACATTCTCGCTCAGATGCATTTAATTTGATTTACAGCATCACAGATACCAGTGAAGGGTGTCAGAGCACTTTATATCACACACATTAGACAATCAATCCTACATGTGTAAATCACTGTATAGGAAATGTTATATAAGACAAAGGACTACAATGTGTAGGAGTCACATGACATCATACTAATAGGCAGTATCGTTAAATAGTGATTGGTCTGGAGAAACACAAACTCTGAATTTAAAACGTAATACCATAGTTGGGGGTTCTCTTTAATAATCAGAATTGATTTCTACCCAAATGAACCCTTTTTGCAACATTAGGATAATCAAAGACTGGGGAAAAACCATAACGCTCTAATTTATACCTTACAGTTTGCATGCAGCTCTAAGATGACAGTTAATAGCTCACTGTTCTATGTTAGGATTTTGACTTATAAACTGCAAGTAACAAAAGGATCTCACTGACAAAATCAGTAACCCACTGACCTATTTACATTATGTGCACCTTGTGATCTGCATGGTACATGTCCTTTACAGCAGGCACATTAACCCTCTGCACTACCTTTTTATGAGTCAAAACTTCCACTTGACAAGACTCCATCTCTCCTAGGAAGAACATTAATCACTGGAGTTATCATGACATTTTTATTGTTGCCGAAAATTGCTGGAGGCCAGGAAGGAGGCAGCAAGTGCTTTTAAAAACATAATATACTTGCAAACATGACGCCCCCACCCGAAGTCAGCGCTCAGTGCGATGTCACCAGTCGCACCGCCCTAGAGCCTCCCTGATTAAGGGTCCTGTGACCTCAGTGACAGAGTCACTGTTGCTCCAAGGTTTGCTGCTTCGTAGGCCTGCCTGCAAGACTGGAGGTTAACTTCAGTATGGATTGTGGTGGACAGGCCTTCAAGGTTAACCCACACTTGCCACCACTAGGGTCCACCTGCTGGTGCTAAGACAGCAGGGCTTCTAAAGTCTTGCGGGGCCTTCTAAGGTCTAGCACGGGAATGCGCTCCCTCAAGAGAGTGGTCTGGTGGACTGGTCATGAAGACTGAACCTGGTTCCCCAGTCCCAAATTCGTCAGCTCTGATGATAGTGCCACATCCTACTGAGAGAAACTCGCACTGCCTTCAGCTACAACCCAAGTGTGCCCCGCTATAAACACCTGGATGCGATTCAGTTCAAATTACTCACTAGACAAGAGTAATATGCTGCCTATAAAAAAAGTAACAACATCCTGGAAAAAGCAAACACTCTAGGGAATGAAGATTAAGTAACGCATGTGAAATGTTAGAAGGAACAACATGGTTACTTAAAGCTTTTGCACTTATTATTCAGAAATCAGTGAGTGCTTTTGCGTGAAAAGTTAAGGACATGACTACAGGCCCCAGAAGGGACCCGTTTCAATGTCCATTACTTATATCCTTACAAATCATAAGCAGTATGGTTTAAAAAGACCACATCTGTGAACACAGAGCCGCTGTACGCCTTTTATTTTCCAATCCACCCATCAACCAGGTATGGTATGGTACATCCAGGAATGGTGCACTTCCCCACCCGGGGAAAACAATGATGTTCAAAGAAAGACGAGAAAACAAAAGTAGCGCTTCACTGGCAACCTCTGGAAAGTGGCGCTAATGTGTTTTGGGTTTGAATAAAATCAATCTGGCCACTTAGCGGCCCACTCTGTCTTACTTTATTTAGTAATTTTTATTTCTCTCCATCCCGAGGCTGCACGTTGGAATAGAAGAAAGTCTACAAAAGACATTTCCAGCAAAAGTGTTTTTCTTTTTTGGATCCATTTCACGGAGGAACAAATAAACCAAAGGAGAAGAAAGAGGGAGTAATGGCTACAAGGCCCAGGGAAGGGGGCCCCCACACCTGGGCCTTGCAGCTTGCTCCAGTGCTTCGAGGCTCAGGGAAGGGGGGCCCCTCACACCTGGGCCTTGCAGCTTGCTCCAGTGCTTCGAGGCTCAGGGAAGGGGGCCCCCCACACCTGGGCCTTGCAGCTTGCTTCAGTGCTTCGAGGCTCAGGGAAGGGGGGCCCCTCCCCTGGACCTCGAAGCAGTAACGAGGCCTTTAGCAAAACCTACCACCGGCAGTTCTACATACATTTTAAATGCACATTCACATCGAAAAAAATCTTTGCTATGGGCGATGCAAAGGTTAACAAAAGCCAGTTGATCTGGCTGCTCCCTCCACCCCTCACCCACCTCTCCTTACCTGTGTCCGGCTGGTCCTGGAAACAAAGGGGCCTTCTGTCACCTAGCAACAAAATGCAGAAAAGGGGCCATGAATGGCCGGTACCTAACAGAGGTGCTGCCACGCCCCTGTCTGTTCCGGACCCATTCTGTTTGTCCCTTCCTCCCACCCCTGCACCCCCAGGAATGCCACCACGCCCTGACAAGCAAGGTCAAGACACCTCGCATTTGTATTGTGATTGCGTGGGGCAGGGGGCCCTGGAGGAGCAGGTGGGCTAACTGTGAAAGTGTGGCCTTCACAGTGAAGTGGGCCCCCCTGTTTTTTAGCTGAGCGCGAGGCCCTGGGCAGCTGCCCACACTGCCCATGCCTAGCGCCGGCCCTGACAAGTACAGATACATACATTCATTCATACATTCATACATGGTGGGTCCTGCAAGGCTAGCAGAGGGTTCCTTCAGTGACCACTTCTGAATAACATCTGGTTCATTACAAACCTTCCAATGGTTTGCGACTATTTGCTTGGTTGGAAGTGTTTCAAGTGACATTTCAACTACTTTGTGTGATGTCTCGCACTCAGCTCTGCACACAGGGACGGGCTGGGGCAGCAAACATGCCCAGCACCAAAAGAAAAAGGGCCTGCATTAGTGAACCAGCTAGCTAAAAAAGTGGCCAACGCTGCCTTAGTGTTTTGAATGATTATGGGGGACAGCATGGATTTTAGCTTGCTTCAGACAATCTTTGTTTTAATATCAGGGGAAACCCAGTGCTTAATTGGAGCCGGTGGCTTCCGGTGCTCGGCACGGCACTTAATTATCAGCAGTTCATTATCTAGTGACAGTCCACCACATGGTGCCGCTGTCTGTTTAATTTTAAGGTGAGCACAACAATTGTGTTTATTAAGTTAATTTGCATTGAAAATGAATAATACCAGTCTCTAACGCCATTATTATAGCTTTGTGTGGGCTGAAATAGTCTGAATTGTCACACTTGTAGGAGTGCGATGGTTAAGTGTTATGTTGGTACTTTAATTGGTAGCATGGCAGGGTCAATGGGGGGGTGCAGGCTTCAGTGGCCTTCCAGGAAGGGCCCTGGCACTTAGTTTTTTTACATTTAAGTACTGGGGAACCAACAGTATCAACCGCCCCAGCAGACCATAGAACAGATCCACAAACAGCCAAAAAAAAAAAACTGTCCCACACACTGCTCTATCAGTCCAGCTCTCTGGGCCCTGCCTGGGTGCCCTGTAGGCCAGCAAGACCCTGCACAGTCTGTACTCAGCGCCTCCATGGAGACCACGTGGGTCAAACCTGCATCTGGGGACCTACATCTGCACAATGGACTCGTGTGACATAAACATGAAGGTAAATGACATTGTCATTTTCTTCTTTCACACTTGCCAATAGACCAGATTCTGGAGGGAGATTTGAAGCCACAGATGGCCTTATTTTAGCTTCTCTCACCTAAAATTGCCTCTGTTACTAAAAGTCAATGGGGAAAAATCTATTCTACAGATGTTTTTTTTCAAAACCTCCCACTTGGCAGATTGAAAATGTTGGCTGCCTGTTGTGTTGAATTGTGCTGCATCACACAACCTAAGGAGCGCTTACAGGTGGCACACAGCTCTACCCAAGTCATGTAACATTAGGCCCCGCAGCCTCTGGGGTGGGCGTGCAAGCTCCAGGGGGTTCACTTCGAAATTGTGCACGTGCAGCGGGCCCTTGCCTGGGAGCTCCTGACTGGGTCCAAGGGGTGGGGCCCCCTCCATGTACTTTGCAGGGGCCCTCCCTCAAGTTTTGTGATGCCACGACTCTACCTCCATAGATTAGGTGATTGAAGGGTCTAAGGGACCAGCACAGCAGCTCTCGTGAGAAGAGGGAACTTACTACAGAGAACTAGCCCCGGCTCCAGGAATTTTGTATCTGGCTGGGCGAAGGATGCCTTCGGGTGGGACACTGCGGGCCCAGTTTTTGCTCCGTCTGGAGGTAGCCTCCAAGCCCTAGATTAGATCATATCTACTTCCAAACAAGCACCACAATACAAACGGTAGATTCTCTGTATATTCAGAGCATATAGAGTGGAGACTAGCAGTAAATGCAGCTAAACCCTAGGGTTTAGTGGTGGGTAGTGGTACAGGGATGTAAGCAGTTTGAGTGTTGTAATCTTAGGGCCTCATTATGAGTCTGGCAGTCCACGAACCAACAGACTCACAGGGGGCGCGGCAGTGGCGGTCTTCTGACCGCCCTATTACGACCAGGGCAGTCAGGCCGCCTTGGCACCACTGCAACCACCAGGAAGCAGAGATCCCTTGCAGTGACGTGGCGGTCTTGATGTCACAATACGCTGGGCGGCACTGCCGTGGTCCTTTCCCATGAGATTCAGGATGCCATTTAATCATAAATTCAAGGTGAGGCCCTTCAACAAGATGCAACCTTTCATCCCAGATGGAATGGTAGCTGGTTGCGGGCAGCACAGCACACAGCCGTCCGATTCATGGTAGCTCTCTCTGGGTTAATCGCTCCTTTAGTCTATTAGTGCAACTACACAAAACACTTTGCAGTGATGCTGGCTGTGGAGTGGAGCCAGCAGCAACTCATCAACACAAGCACCAGGCCTGCAACTGGCTCGCAGGTCCGCCTACAGCAACTTTAAGGTGTTTGCCTCTTTCACAAAAGTTGGTTGCCACTTATTGCAGGAGATCAAACCCTAAGCCCCTAAGCAGGAGGTAGGCTCCTTCTTCCAGATTCGCAACCTCCCCCAGTATAGAATTACGTACAAATGGTGCCCACTGATAATGCCTTAAATGATCTGTGCATTTCCACCAATCAAAGTCCAAAAAAGCTGATTGGAACTTGCCTGTTTTACTTAGGACTGTATGCTAAAGTTTTCATTGATAAACTCCAATTTTCCTTTTGTAATTTACATTTGAGAGCTGTGTCCCAGAGCACCTTAATTCTGCATATGTCTACACTGGTCATAGCTTAAAATAGAATGCTCAGGGGTGTAACCAGGCAGTCTTTCACTGCAGGGGAGCCACCAACACTCTAAGGGACCCCTCAACCCCTCAGAGGGCCCCAGGCATCCCAAGGCCAATGAATATTTGTGAGATATGGGCAGCTCAAGGGCCCCTCATCACATTCTGCAAGGGGGCCCCGTCATTTTAGGTTATGCCATTGGGAATGATCTGGCTCCATCAGGGTCTCCAGGCGACCCCACCACACCAATCTGTCGACCCCACTGCGGTCTTAAGAAAGGTACACTGTGTTCTCACGTCACGAGACCTCCAGTAGTTGAGGAAGAAGTTACAGTATTCAGATATAATATTAAACTTGGAACAAAAACGTTAAAGGCCTCACCTCCAAGAGCCTTCATCTCTGGCTGCTGTTAGTGGCGTAGCCAGTGTGTTATGGACCCTAGTGCAAGAAACACAATGGGTCCCCTGTTTGAACTGTGAAATACAGCAATAATCAGGTTTCAGTAGCCCCCTCCAGCCTCTGGGCCCTGGTGCCACTGCACCTGCTGTACCCTAGTATCTATTGTCTTCTGCTGGGTGATGGTGAATATTGTGAGAAAGTGCAGCGTGAGTGGTGTGAATGTAGGGTGAAAACTGTGCCGATGTGAGTGTCGAGTAAGCTGCATGAATGCAATACAAGAGGAGGGGCCATGCGAGTGTAAGGTGAGAGGAATGCGTGCAGAGTGAGAGGAGTGAATGCAGGGTGGTGTGAGCAGTGTAAATTCAGAGTGAGTGGTGTGCCTGTGTCTGAGTGCAGGGTGAGCGGCAAGATAGAAGGGTGACCTGTTAGCGAGTGCATGCTCAGAGGAGTTAGTGCAGGGTGAGTTGCGTGCCATATTAGTTCCGGCAGACTATAGTGCCTGTGTGTGGGCAGGGTGAACAGAATGCCTGTATGAGTGCAGGCTGGGAGGTGTGTCCGTATGAGTGCAGGGTAGGAGGAGGGAATGCAGGGTGAGTAGTGTGACTCCAGGGTGAGTGATGTGCTTGTTTGCATGGTGTGAGTGCAGGGTGAGTGGTGTGCCCATGGGAGTGAAGGGCTAGCTGTGGGAGTGCTTATGTGAGTGCACGGTGAGCAATGTGCCAGTATGAGTGTAGGGTGAGAGGAGTGACTGCAGGGTGAGTGATGCAACCATGAGAGTAGGATGAGAGGAGTGACTGCAGGGTGAGTGATGCAACCATATGAGTTTGGATGCGAGTGAAAGTGCAGGGTGGGAGGAATGAATGTATGGTGAGCGATGTGCTTGCTTGAGTGAAATTGCAGGGTGAGCAGTGAGAGTGGCAAGTGAGTGAAGTGTCATATGAGTGCAAGATGAGTAATGTGCTTGAAGGGTGAGCAGCTGCGGCCGCTGCAGGTAAGAGCGATGGGGCGGTGGGGCCGGCTGGGGGGGATTTCGTGAGACGACCACAATGGAAAATTAAATAAATAATTAATTTTCCCTCGTGGTCGTCTCTCGAAATCCCCCCCAGCCGGCCCCACCACCCCACCGCTCTTACCTGCAGCGGCTGAGGGTGAGTGCATGGTGAACAGTATGAGTCCACTGTGAGTGGTGGGAGGGCAATGTGATGGCTGTGAGTGCAAGGTGAGTGGTGTGCTCATGTGACCACAGGGTAAGTGGAGGGAGAACCGCGTGAGTTCATGGCGAGTGGTGTGAGTGCCATGTGGTCGCTGTCAGTGCAGGGTGACCAGTGTGCTTTTGTGAGCGCAGGTAAGAGGAGGATGAACAGTGTGAGTGCAGGGTAACAGCCTGAGTGCATGGTGGGCAGTGTGAGTGCAGGGTAACAGCCTGAGTGCATGGTGGGCAGTGTGAGTGCAGGGTAACAGCCTGAGTGCATGGTGGGCAGTGTGAGTGCAGGGTAACAGCCTGAGTGCATGGTGGGCAGTGTGAGTGCAGTGTGATAGCTGTAGGTGCAGGATGAGCGGTGAGAATGATGAGTGAGTTGTCTGAATGAAGGATGTGTGCCCTGACACTTGGAGTAACTCAGCATGTTATTGAATAGATAATTTTCTGATACTGCAACAAACAAAATCTCGTGATTAGGGTTGCCAGATGATCAGATTTCTACTGGCACCACTGGTATTTTGATGTCCCGGCCAGTACAAAAAGCACCTAAAGCTGGTATTTTTAGCCGTAATCTGTGCCTACTTCAGACAGCACATTTAACTAAAAAGTACTTTTAAATGTGTTCTAGAGCTGCAGTAAAGCTCCATAACTAATAATTATAGGAAACAAAGATAGAAAAGTCTTGTAACACATGAATACATATTATTTTATTTAAAGCCCTACTTAGCATCACGGTCAGACCTTCGCAAACTCTTTAAACAACAAATGGCCAATATTTTTCTCTTTGAAAGGTGGCATCCCTACTCGTGATATGCCTTTTCATAAAATGCATTCTCCCTCTGTTCCAGTAAAAGTAAAATACAAATGTAAGGAATAGACAGAGTAGGGGCCCAAGGGGTACTGGAACCAGTGGGAAAAAAACAAAGCCTGGTTAACCAGTTCACAAAGGCAAGTAAATGGTCTTTTAAAGACAATGCAATTGGTTTTTTGCTGTGACTGGGAGGGCCATGGGTGATGTTTGGGTGGGCCTGGTTCACCCGACCCACCCTCTAGAATTTATCACCCTGAGGTGCGCACACCCTGGGTTAAGGTAATTTACTCTTCCCTCCTGTGGTGTAACGGCCAGAACTGTCAATTTTGGAACTGGGGAACCAGGTTTGAGTCTCGGCGTCGGCTCAACATCCTGTGATTCTGGGCAAATCACTTAATTCCCCCTTGCCTACCCAAAACTAAAATGTCCTTGTATAATGTAACTGGTGCTAATGTAAAGCGCTCCAATACCTTCGGTCGAGTTTGCGCTGTATAAAACTGCAAAAAAACAAAAACCTGTCCTTTATCCCCCCCCCTCCATCCTCACACCTACTGCTGGAAGGCGCTTTGCATTGGTGGCACTGTTCCTCCCAGCCTCCTCTGCGCCGCAAGCATCCTCTGGGACAGGCAGATAATTAAAATCAGATCTCTGAGAATGTTTGCTCTTCCTCGGCTCGCAGGGCCAGTCATCCTTTATTGGACATTCTTTGCGGGTGTAATTACATTTTTTTAAATTTTTGAGAGCAGATTGGGTTGAAAACAAGCGATAAATGGAGGGCATAGCTATCCCTGCTACCTCACAGCACTCCCCCACGTGTGGACCACTGCACTCACCCCCTCATTCTAGGTTTGCCGTAGTCGTAGCCCCCTCCCCCATCTCCCTATCTTTGCACGCCTGGCCTTCCAGAGAGTTCACCACCCCAAGATGGCAGCTCAGAGCATGCTGATGACATTTCATTGCCCTCCAGAGAGTTCACCACCCCAAGATGGCAGCTCAGAGCATGCTGATGACATTTCATTGCCCTCCAGAGAGTGCACCACCCCAAGATGGCAGCTCAGAGCATGCTGATGACATTTCATTGCCCTCCAGAGAGTTCACCACCCCAAGATGGCAGCTCAGAGCATGCTGATGACATTTCATTGCCCTCCAGAGAGTTCACCACCCCAAGATGGCAGCTCAGAGCATGCTGATGACATTTCATTGCCCTCCAGAGAGTTCACCACCCCAAGATGGCAGCTCAGAGCATGCTGATGACATTTCATTGCCCTCCAGAGAGTTCACCACCCCAAGATGGCAGCTCAGAGCATGCTGATGACATTTCATTGCCCTCCAGAGAGTTCACCACCCCAAGATGGCAGCTCAGAGCATGCTGATGACATTTCATTGCCCTCCAGAGAGTTCACCACCCCAAGATGGCAGCTCACAGCATGCTGATGACATTTCATTGCCCTCCAGAGAGTTCACCACCCCAAGATGGCAGCTCACAGCATGCTGATGACATTTAATTACACAGCAGTGCTGTTCTGCCTCTGAAATAGGCAGATAGCGGCAGAGGTCTCGGGTTGGAAGTGGCGAGGCTGCCTCATGAACCCGCCTTTGGTTCTTAACAAAGCCTTCCCCCCAACCCCGGCAGGGTCAGCCGCGCGCACTCATTGGCATGCGCGGGCGCCTGGTGCAGCACTGCATCCCGATACAAAAGGATGATTGACAGAGCGCCTTCGTTTCCTGCTTCCACTGGAGAGCAGAATGCGTTATATGGGTGAGGGGGGTGTGGCCCCTGCACCCCTTACATCGTAAACTGACTCAGGTGTCTTCACTGGCTGGAAGGAGAACTAAACTCATAGGGCCGGATTCACAAAAGTAATCTGAGACAAAATCCTAACTTTACGACTTTCGGTATTCACAGAAGGCATTTAGGAGTACTAAAGTTAGGATTTTGTCTCAGTCAATCTTAAATTTTGGTCTTAAGTTAAACTCAAGATAAACTTAAGTTTGACTGAGACAAAATCCTAACTTTACGACTTCTTGGGCACCCTTTTCTTGCCAAATCCATTGCCGTTTGTAAAACTTCATCCTTTTGTGTTGCATCCAACTAGTCTTTATAATGTACCACAAATACAGACTCCAATATATCTTCTATGTTTGCCACAGAGCATTCTACATCATCATGTGAGTCACCTTGTTCAGTACCTTGCAAAGGCATTCCTGAAAGGCAGTCAGCCCTGACATTTCGCCCCCTGAGATATGTATCTGATCACAAAATTGAATTCCTGTAAACGTCTCACCAATCTTGCAGAGGCGTTGCCTGTTCCGTTGCCATTTAAAAGATGTAATAATAGTTTGTGGTCAGTGAAAATTTTGAATTGTATTCCCCATAAAAATGTCTTACATTTTTCCATAGCCCAGGAACAGCCAAGAGCCTCTCTCTCTATTGTGCTATAGCGAGACTCCGCGTGTTTTAGGCTTCTAGATGAAAAACCAATCTTGTGCTCTTTACCTGAAATCCATTGACACAGCACGGCACCTAGGCCGCACTGGCTAGGATCATCAGTGAGAAAATTTTTTGTCCTGAAGAGTAAGATGACGACACAGGGACATTGACAATTAAGTCTTTAACACTCTGCAAAGCTTCATTAGAGATGGTTTCACACTCAAACAGCACACCCTTTTTAGGCAAAGAGCGTAGAGGCTGAACAACTTGAGCACACCCAGGTACAAACCTGGAGTAATATTTCCTCATCCCAGATACTATCTTAATGTCTCTTTATCCTTTGGAGGTGAAACTTCTGCAATGGCTTGCATGAGAGAAAATTGGGTTTAATCCCCATGGAAGTAATAGTGTGACACAAATAATCCCAGTTGTCTGTTAAGAATTTTCACTTTTCACACCCAAGAGTGACTCCCACATCTTCGAAGATGTTTAATTCCTTTTTTAAGATTACTTTGTGATCGGACACTGTCTTTGAATATATCAGGAAATCGTCCTGATACACCGTCAATCCGTCTCAAAATGTGATCCATTAATTTCTGTAAACTGCTTGCCACTGAGGCCAAGCCAAAGGGTAATCTCAGAAATGTATATTCTCCAAATGGAGTCACAATGGTGGTAAGGTCACATTATTCTGGGGCTAAGGGGATCTGATGGTATGTAGACTTTAAGTCCAAAGGTTGAAGATTTTAGAACCCCAATATTTGCAAGTAAGTCCTGGACTTTCGGGAGTGGGTGGTAGTCAACAACGGTAGTCTTATTGAGGGTGCGTAAATTAGCACATAAACGAATACCTCCACTCTTTTTGCAGACTACTACAATGAGACTGAACCACTCCAAGGAATCTGTAGTTGTAATCACACCGTCCAGGACTAATTTGTCTAACAAGTGCTTTAGATCGTCCCTCACGCTTAGTGGAATTGACCTGACCTTATGAGCAACAGGTATAGAAATCTGTTTGAGCTTTATTACATGTTCATATCTGGTGATCTCACCAATCTTAGATTCAAATACTCCAGGAAAGCTTCCTAAAAGCTTTTGTTAGTCATCATCATCATCACCTACATTTGTTACAAGAGCAACCTGTGTGTCACTTAGTTGTACAGGATTCTCTGAACCAGGAATGAGTTTTAAGCCCATTTGTGCTAAATCTTGCCATCCCACAATATTTTTGCCCTTTACCGCTACGTATACTTTAGTTTCGATGTGTCTATCCAAACAAGACACATTCTCTATAAAGTAGCTTACCATATCAATCTTATTATCTCCATAAGCTTTAGGTAAAATATCTGTTTGTTGTAGCTGCACCCTAGCAGACCAATGCTGTGTATAAGGAGGATCTGAGATTATGGTGACAGGAGCACCAGAGTCCGCCATCATTTTCAGTGACAAAACTTGACAGAACAGCCCCTTAGGTTTGTTACTCATTTGAGAAACAACATCAGCATCAACAGTTAAAACCATCTTGTGATACTCGTCCTGCAAACATTCATCATTAAGCTGTACATCGCTCACTTGTACATCGCTCACTTACTTGTACATCGCTCACTTGTACATCGCGCACTGTACATCGCTCACTTGTACATCGCTCACTTGTACATCGCTCACTTGTACATCGCGCACTTGTACATCGCTCACTTGTACATCGCTCACTTGTACATCGCTCACTTGCACATCGCTCACTTGCACATCGCTCACTTGCTCATCGCTCACTTGCACATCGCTCACTTGCACATCGCTCACTTGTACATCGCTCACTTGCACATCGCTCACTTGCACATCGCTCACTTGCTCATCGCTCACTTGCACATCGCTCACTTGTACACTTGCACATCGCTCACTTGCACATCGCTCACTTGCACATCGCTCACTTGCACATCGCTCACTTGTACATCGCTCACTTGTCCATCGCTCACTTGTACATCGCTCACTTGTACATCGCTCACTTGCACATCGCTCACTTGCACATCGCTCACTTGCTCATCGCTCACTTGCACATCGCTCACTTGCACATCGCTCACTTGTACATCGCTCACTTGCACATCGCTCACTTGCACATCGCTCACTTGCACATCGCTCACTTGCTCATCGCTCACTTGCACATCGCTCACTTGTACACTTGCACATCGCTCACTTGCACATCGCTCACTTGCACATCGCTCACTTGCACATCGCTCACTTGTACATCGCTCACTTGCACATCGCTCACTTGTACATCACTCACTTGCACATTGCTCTCGCGCACCACACTCTTTCCTCTGCACGCTGACTGGAAATGACCCACTTTGCGACACTTGACACATTTCTTTTCCAGAGCTGGACAGGCGGGAATATTGCTCAGGTGTGAACAAGAACCACATCTGAAGTATACTGTGCCAGATTTCTTTTGGAAAGCTTTGTTTCCTGTTTTTAAATGAAATAGCATTAACAGACTCCACATCATGGACTAAATTAACTACAGAGTTACTGGGTAAATCGTTGGAAATACATTTGGATAAAACAATAGCACGTTCAATCCCTTTGCCATATCTGTCACTTCAGTAAGTGAAGGGTTTCTCAGCTCAAAATCCGCTCGTGTAATCTTTAGAGGAAAAACTATAAACAAATTGATCCCTTATATATGAATTCAGCGCTGATACGAAATTGCAATTAGATGCCAAATTTCTAAGAGCTGAATTGTATTCTTCCACAATTATACTTGGTAAAGGATAGTGCATTAGTGCAATATGATTTGTGAACTGATTACAAACAGAGGAAAGTAGCAGAGACTAGTGATACAGACAGAAGCAGGAGGGACTTGTCCTTTGGATACAGACAGTGGGAAGCGACAGAGACTTGTCCACTGAATACAGACAGAGGGAAGCAAGCAGTGGAGGGTGTGATGAATACAGAGAGAGAGAAGCAGCAGTGATTTGTCCACTGAATACAGACAGAGGGAAGCAACAGAGATTTGTCCACTGAATACAGTTAGAGAGAAGCAGCAGGGACTTGTCCACTGGACGCAGAGAGAGAGAAGTAGCATGGACTTGTCCACCCACCACAGTTAGAGAGAAGTAGCAGGGACTTGTCCACTGGACGCAGAGAGAGAGAAGCAGCAGGGACTTGTCCACTGGATACAGACAGAGAGAAGCAGCAGGGACTTGTCCACTGGATACAGACAGAGAGAAGTAGCATGGACTTGTCCACCCACCACAGTTAGAGAGAAGTAGCAGGGACTTGTCCACTGGACGCAGAGAGAGAGAAGCAGCAGGGACTTGTCCACTGGATACAGACAGAGAGAAGCAGCAGGGACTTGTCCACTGGATACAGACAGAGAGAAGTAGCATGGACTTGTCCACCGACCACAGTTAGAGAGAAGTAGCAGGGACTTGTCCAGCGAATACAGTTAGAGAGAAGTAACAGGGACTTGTCCACTGGATACAGACAGAGAGAAGTAGCAGGGACTTGTCCACTGGACGCAGAGAGAGAGAAGCAGCAGGGACTTGTCCACCGAATACAGTTAGAGAGAAGTAGCAGGGACTTGTCCAGCGAATACAGTTAGAGAGAAGTAACAGGGACTTGTCCACTGGATACAGACAGAGAGAAGCAGCAGTGACTTGTCCACCAAATACAGTTAGAGAGAAGCAGCAGGGACTTGTCCACTGGATACAGACAGAGAGAAGTAGCATGGACTTGTCCACCCACCACAGTTAGAGTGAAGTAGCAGGGACTTGTCCACTGGACGCAGAGAGAGAGAAGCAGCAGGGACTTGTCCACTGGATACAGACAGAGAGAAGCAGCAGTGACTTGTCCACTGGATACAGACAGAGAGAAGCAGCAGTGACTTGTCCACCGAATACAGTTAGAGAGAAGCAGCAGGGACTTGTCCACTGGATACAGACAGAGAGAAGTAGCAGGGACTTGTCCACCGACCACAGTTAGAGAGAAGTAGCAGGGACTTGTCCACTGGACGCAGAGAGAGAGAAGCAGCAGGGACTTGTCCACCGAATACAGTTAGAGAGAAGTAGCAGGGACTTGTCCACCGGATACAGAGAGAGAGAATCAGCAGGGACTTATCCACTGGATACAGACAGAGAGAAGCAGCAGGGACTTGTCCACTGGATACAAACTGAAGGGGAGCATCAGGGACTTGTCCACCGGATACAGAGATAGAGAAGCAGCAGGGACTTGTCCACTGGATACAGACAGAGAGAAGCAGCATTGACTTGTCACTGCATACATTCAGAGAGAAGTAGCAGGGACTTGTCCACTGGACACAGACAAAGAGAAGTAGCAGGAACTTGTCCACTGGATGCAGAGAGAGAGAAGCAGAAGGGACTTATCCACTGGATACAGACAGAGAGAAGCAGCAGAGACTTGTCCACTGAATACAAACTGAAGGGGAGCATCAGGGACTTGTCCACCAGATACAGAGAGAGAAGCAGCAGGGACTTGTCCACTGGATACAGACAGAGAGAAGCAGCAGTGACTTGTCACTGCATACATTCAGAGAGAAGCAGCAGGGACTTGTCCACTGGACACAGACAAAGAGAAGTAGCAGGGACTTGTCCACTGGATGCAGAGAGAGAAGCAGCAGGGACTTGTCCACTGGATACAGACAGAGAGAAGCAGCAGGGACTTGTCCACTGGATACAGACAGAGAGAAGCAGCAGGGACTTATCCACTGGATACAGACAGAGAGAAGCAGCAGTGACTTGTCACTGCATACATTCAGAGAGAAGCAGCAGGGACTTGTCCACCGAATACAGTTAGAGAGAAGCAGCAGGGACTTGTCCACTGGATGCAGAGAGAGAGAAGCAGCAGTGACTTCTCACTGCATACATTTAGAGAGAAGCAGCAGGGACTTGTCCACTGGATACAAACTGAAGGGGAGCATCAGGGACTTGTCCACCGGATACAGAGAGAGAGAAGCAGCAGGGACTTGTCCACTGGATACAGACAGGGAGAAGCAGCAGTGACTTGTCACTGCATACATTCAGAGAGAAGCAGCAGGGACTTGTCCACTGGACACAGACAAAGAGAAGTAGCAGGGACTTGTCCACTGGATGCAGAGAAAGAGAAGCAGCAGGTACTTGTCCACTGGATACAGACAGAGAGAAGCAGCAGGGACTTGTCCACTGGATACAGACAGAGAGAAGCATCAGGGACTTACCCACTGGATACAGACAGAGAGAAGCAGCAGTGACTTGTCACTGCATACATTCAGAGAGAAGCAGCAGGGACTTGTCCACCGAATACAGTTAGAGAGAAGCAGCAGGGACTTGTCCACTGGACACAGACAAAGAGAAGTAGCAGAGACTTGTCCACTGGATGCAGAGAGAGAAGCAGCAGGGACTTATCCACTGGATACAGACAGAGAGAAGCAGCAGGGACTTGTCCACTGGATACAAACTGAAGGGGAGCATCAGGGACTTGTCCACCGGATACAGAGAGAGAAGCAGCAGGGACTTGTCCACTGGATACAGACGGAGAGAAGCAGCAGTGACTTGTCACTGCATACATTCAGAGAGAAGCAGCAGGGACTTGTCCACTGGACACAGACAAAGAGAAGTAGCAGGGACTTGTCCACTGGATGCAGAGAGAGAGAAGCAGCAGGGACTTGTCCACTGGATACAGACAGAGAGAAGCAGCAGTGACTTGTCCACTGGATACAGACAGAGGGAAGCAACAGAGACTTGTCCACTGAATACAGTTAGAGAGAAGTAGCGGGGACTTGTCCACCGAATACAGTTAGAGAGAAGTAGCAGGGACTTGTCCACCGAATACAGTTAGAGAGAAGCAGCAGGGAATTGTCCACTGGATTCAGACAGAGAGAAGTAGCAGGGACTTGTCCACCGACCACAGTTAGAGAGAAGTAGCAGGGACTTGTCCACCGGATACAGTTAGAGAGAAGTAGCAGGGACTTGTCCACCGGATACAGTTAGAGAGAAGTAGCAGGGACTTGTCCACCAGATACAGACAGAGAGAAGCAGCAGGGACTTGTCCACTGGATACAAACTGAAGGGGAGCATCAGGGACTTGTCCACCGGATACAGAGATAGAGAAGCAGCAGGGACTTGTCCACTGGATACAGACAGAGAGAAGCAGCATTGACTTGTCACTGCATACATTCAGAGAGAAGTAGCAGGGACTTGTCCACTGGACACAGACAAAGAGAAGTAGCAGGAACTTGTCCACTGGATGCAGAGAGAGAGAAGCAGCAGGGACTTATCCACTGGATACAGACAGAGAGAAGCAGCAGGGACTTGTCCACTGAATACAAACTGAAGGGGAGCATCAGGGACTTGTCCACCAGATACAGAGAGAGAGAAGCAGCAGGGACTTGTCCACTGGATACAGACAGAGAGAAGCAGCAGTGACTTGTCACTGCATACATTCAGAGAGAAGCAGCAGGGACTTGTCCACTGGACACAGACAAAGAGAAGTAGCAGGGACTTGTCCACTGGATGCAGAGAGAGAGAAGCAGCAGGGACTTGTCCACTGGATACAGACAGAGAGAAGCAGCAGGGACTTGTCCACTGGATACAGACAGAGAGAAGCAGCAGGGACTTATCCACTGGATACAGACAGAGAGAAGCAGCAGTGACTTGTCACTGCATACATTCAGAGAGAAGCAGCAGGGACTTGTCCACCGAATACAGTTAGAGAGAAGCAGCAGGGACTTGTCCACTGGATGCAGAGAGAGAAGCAGCAGTGACTTCTCACTGCATACATTTAGAGAGAAGCAGCAGGGACTTGTCCACTGGATACAAACTGAAGGGGAGCATCAGGGACTTGTCCACCGGATACAGAGAGAGAGAAGCAGCAGGGACTTGTCCACTGGATACAGACAGGGAGAAGCAGCAGTGACTTGTCACTGCATACATTCAGAGAGAAGCAGCAGGGACTTGTCCACTGGACACAGACAAAGAGAAGTAGCAGGGACTTGTCCACTGGATGCAGAGAAAGAGAAGCAGCAGGTACTTGTCCACTGGATACCGACAGAGAGAAGCAGCAGGGACTTGTCCACTGGATACAGACAGAGAGAAGCATCAGGGACTTACCCACTGGATACAGACAGAGAGAAGCAGCAGTGACTTGTCACTGCATACATTCAGAGAGAAGCAGCAGGGACTTGTCCACCGAATACAGTTAGAGAGAAGCAGCAGGGACTTGTCCACTGGACACAGACAAAGAGAAGTAGCAGAGACTTGTCCACTGGATGCAGAGAGAGAGAAGCAGCAGGGACTTATCCACTGGATACAGACAGAGAGAAGCAGCAGGGACTTGTCCACTGGATACAAACTGAAGGGGAGCATCAGGGACTTGTCCACCGGATACAGAGAGAGAGAAGCAGCAGGGACTTGTCCACTGGATACAGACGGAGAGAAGCAGCAGTGACTTGTCACTGCATACATTCAGAGAGAAGCAGCAGGGACTTGTCCACTGGACACAGACAAAGAGAAGTAGCAGGGACTTGTCCACTGGATGCAGAGAGAGAGAAGCAGTAGGGACTTGTCCACTGGATACCGACAGAGAGAAGTAGCAGGGACTTGTCCACTGGATACAGACAGAGAGAAGCAGCAGGGACTTATCCACTGGATACAGACAGAGAGAAGCAGCAGTGACTTGTCACTGCATTCATTCAGAGAGAAGCAGCAGGGACTTGTCCACTGGACACAGACAAAGAGAAGTAGCAGGGACTTGTCCACTGGATGCACAGAGAGAGAAGCAGCAGGGACTTGTCCACCGGATACAGAGAGAGAGAAGCAGCAGCAGGGACTTGTCCACTGGATACAGACAGAGAGAAGCAGCAGTGACTTGTCCACTGAATACAGACAGAGGGAAGCAACAGAGACTTGTCCACTGAATACAGTTAGAGAGAAGTAGCAGGGACTTGTTCACTGAATACAGTGAGAGAGAAGCAACAGGGACTTGTCCACTGGATACAGACAGAGAGAAGTAGCAGGGACTTGTCCACCGACCACAGTTAGAGAGAAGTAGCAGGGATTTGTCCACTGGACGCAGAGAGAGAGAAGCAGCAGGGACTTGTCTACTGAATACAGTTAGAGAGAAGTAGCAGGGACTTGTCCACCGAATACAGTTAGAGAGAAGTAGCAGGGGCTTGTCCACTGGATACAGAGAGAGAGAAGCAGCAGGGACTTGTCCACTGGATACAGACAGAGAGAAGCAGCAGTGACTTGTCACTGCATACATTTAGAGAGAAGCAGCAGGGACTTGTCCACTGGATACAAACTGAAGGGGAGCATCAGGTACTTGTCCACCGGATACAAAGAGAGAGAAGCAGCAGGGACTTGTCCACTGGATACAGACAGAGAGAAGCAGCAGTGACTTGTCACTGCATACATTCAGAGAGAAGCAGCAGGGACTTGTCCACTGGACACAGACAAAGAGAAGTAGCAGGGACTTGTCCACTGGATGCAGAGAGAGAGAAGCAGCAGGGACTTGTACACTGGATACAGACAGAGAGAAGCAGCAGGGGCTTATCCACTGGATACAGACAGAGAGAGGCAGCAGGGACTTGTCCACTGGATACAAACTGAAGGGGAGCATCAGGGACCTGTCCACCGGATACAGAGAGAGAGAAGCAGCAGGGACTTGTCTACTGGATACAGACAGAGAGAAGCAGCAGGGACTTGTCCATGGACACAGACAGAGAGAAGCAGCAGGGACTTGTCCACTGGATACAAACTGAAGGGGAGCATCAGGGACCTGTCCACCGGATACAGAGAGAGACAAGCATCAGGGACTTGTCCACCAGATACAGACAGAGAGAAGCAGCAGGGACTTGTCCACTGGATGCAGAGAGAGAGAAACAGCAGGGACTTGTCACTGCATACATACAGAGAGAAGCAGCAGGGACTTGTCCACTGGACGCAGACAGAGAGAAGCAGCAGGGACTTCTCCACTGGATGCAGAGAGAGAGAAGCAGCAGGGACTTGTCCACTGGATACAAACTGAAGGGGAGCATCAGGGACTTGTCCACTGGATACCACTGAATACAGACAGAAGGAAGCAGCAGGGACTTGTACAGTGAATACAGACAGAGGGAAGCAAGCGGTGACTTGTCCACTGGATACAGACTGAGAGAAGCAGTAGGGATATGTCCACTGAATACAGATAGAGGGAAGCGAGGACTGACTTGTCCACTGAAAATAGACAGAGAAGCAGCAGAGACGTGTCCAGTGGATACAGACAGAGGAAAGTGAGCAGAGAGATAGAGAAAAGAGAGCTATGACCTGTGTGCTATCAAACACAGGTAGAGGGAAGGATATAGACAGAAGGAATCAGCAACAACTTGTGTCCACTGGATTAAGATGGAAGGATAGCAAGCGGTGGCTGGCGTGATGAATACAGATAGAGAGAAGCAGCAGTGACTTGTCCACCGAATACAGATAGAGAGAAGCAGCAGGGACTTGTCCACCGACCACAGTTTGAGAGAAGTAGCAGGGACTTGTCCACCGACCACAGTTAGAGAGAAGTAGCAGGGACTTGTCCACTGGATACAGTTAGAGCGAAGTAGCAGGGACTTGTCCACCGACCACAGTTAGAGAGAAGTAGCAGGGACTTGTTCACTTGATACAGTTAGAGAGAAGTAGCAGGGACTTGTCCACTGGATACAGACAGAGAGAAGCAGCAGGGACTTGTCCACTGGACACAGACAGAGAGAAGCAGCAGTGACTTGTCCACTGGATACAGACAGAGAGAAGCAGCAGTGACTTGTCCACTGGATACAGACAGAGAGAAGCAGCAGGGACTTGTCCACTGGATACAGAGAGAGAGAAGCAGCAGGGACTTGTCCACTGAATACAGTTAGAGAGAAGTAGCAGGGACTTGTCCACCGAATACAGTTAGAGAGAAATAGCAGGGACTTGTCCACCGGATACAGAGAGAGAGAATCAGCAGGGACTTGTCCACTGGATACAGAGAGAAGCAGCAGTGACTTGTCCACTGGATACAGACAGAGAGAAGCAGCAGGGACTTGTCCACTGGATACAGACAGAGAGAAGCAGCAGGGACTTGTCCACTGGATACAAACTTAAGGGGAGCATCAGGGACTTGTTTACCGGATACCGAGAGAGAGAAGGAGCAAGGACTTGTCCACTGGGTACAGACAGAGAGAAGCAGCAGTGACTTGTCACTGCATACATTCAGAGACAAGCAGCAGGGACGTGTCCACTGGACACAGACAAAGAGAAGTAGCAGGGACTTGTCCACTGAATGCAGAGAGAGAGAAGCAGCAGGCACTTGTCCACCGGATACAGAGAGAGAGAAGCAGCAGGGACTTGTCCACTGAATACAAACTGAAGGGGAGCAGCAGGGACTTGTCCACTGGATACAGACAGAGAGAAGCAGCAGGGACTTGTCCACTGGATACAAACTGAAGGGGAGCATCAGGGACTTGTTTACCGGATACCGAGAGAGAGAAGCAGCAAATACTTGTCTACTGGGTACAGACAGAGAGAAGCAGCAGTGACTTGTCACTGCATACATTCAGAGAGAAGCAGCAGGGACGTGTCCACTGGATGCAGAGAGAGAGAAGCAGCAGTGACTTGTCCACTGGATACAGACAGAGAGAAGCAGCAGTGACTTGTCCACTGGATACAGACAGAGGAAGCAACAGAGACTTGTCCACTGAATACAGTTAGAGAGAAGTAGCGGGACTTGTCCACCGAATACAGTTAGAGAGAAGTAGCAGGGACTTGTCCACCGAATACAGTTAGAGAGAAGCAGCAGGGAATTGTCCACTGGATTCAGACAGAGAGAAGTAGCAGGGACTTGTCCACCGACCACAGTTAGAGAGAAGTAGCAGGGACTTGTCCACCTGGATACAGTTAGAGAGAAGTAGCAGGGACTTGTCCACCGGATACAGTTAGAGAGAAGTAGCAGGGACTTGTCCACCGGATACAGACAGAGAGAAGCAGCAGGGACTTGTCCACTGGATACAAACTGAAGGGGAGCATCAGGGACTTGTCCACCGGATACACAGAGAGAGAAGCAGCAGGGACTTGTCCACTGGATACAGACAGAGAGAAGCAGCAGTGACTTGTCACTGCATACATTCAGAGAGAAGCAGCAGGGACTTGTCCACTGGACACATACAAAGATAAGTAGCAGGGACTTGTCCACTGGATGCAGAGAAGAGAAGCAGCACGGACTTGTCAACTGGATACAGACAGAGAGAAGCAGCTGGGACTTGTCCACTGGATACAGACAGAGAGAAGCAGCAGGGACTTATCCACTGGATACAGACAGAGAGAAGCAGCAGTGACTTGTCACTGCATACATTCAGAGAGAAGCAGCAGGGACTTGTCGACCGAATACAGTTAGAGAGAAGCAGCAGGGACTTGTCCACTGGATGCAGAGAGAGAGAAGCAGCAGGGACTTGTCCACTGGATGCAGAGAGAGAGAAGCAGTAGTGACTTGTCCACTGGATACAGACAGAGAGAAGCAGCAGGGACGTATCCACTGGATACAGACAGCGAGAAGTAGCAGGGACTTGTCCACCGGATACAGAGAGAGAGAAGCAGCAAGGACTTGTCACTGCATACATTCAGAGAGAAGCAGCAGGGACTTTCCACTGGACACAGACAGAGAGAAGCAGCAGGTACTTATCCACTGGATACAGACAGAGAGAAGCAGCAGGGACTTGTCCGCTGGATACAAACTGAAGGGGAGCATCAGGGACTTGTCCACCGGATACAGAGAGAGAGAAGCAGCAGGGACTTGTCCACTGGATACAGACAGAGAGAAGCAGCAGGGACTTGTCCACTGGACACAGACAGAAAGAAGCAGCAGGGACTTGTCCACTGGACACAGACAGAGAGAAGCAGCAGGGACTTGTCCACTGGATACAGACAGAGAGAAACAGCAGGGACTTGTCACTGCAGACAGACAGAGAGAAGCAGCAGGGACTTGTCCACTGGACGCAGACAGAGAGAAGCAGCAGGGACTTGTCCACTGGATGCAGAGAGAGAGAAGCAGCAGGGACTTGTCCACTGGATACAAACTGAAGGGAAGCATCAGGGACTTGTCCACCGGATACAGAGAGAGAGAAGCAGCAGGGACTTGTCCACTGGATACAGACAGAGAGAAGCAGCAGGGACTTGTCCACTGGATACAAACTTAAGGGGAGCATCAGGGACTTGTTTACCGGATACCGAGAGAGAGAAGGAGCAAGGACTTGTCCACTGGGTACAGACAGAGAGAAGCAGCAGTGACTTGTCACTGCATACATTCAGAGACAAGCAGCAGGGACGTGTCCACTGAATACAAACTGAAGGGGAGCAGCAGGGACTTGTCCACTGGATACAGACAGAGAGAAGCAGCAGGGACTTGTCCACTGGATACAAACTGAAGGGGAGCATCAGGGACTTGTTTACCGGATACCGAGAGAGAGAAGCAGCAAATACTTGTCTACTGGGTACAGACAGAGAGAAGCAGCAGTGACTTGTCACTGCATACATTCAGAGAGAAGCAGCAGGGACGTGTCCACTGGACACAGACAAAGAGAAGTAGCAGGGACTTGTCCACTGGATGCAGAGAGAGAGAAGCAGCAGGGACTTGTCCACTGGATACAGACAGAGAGAAGCAGCAGTGACTTGTCCACTGGATACAGACAGAGGGAAGCAACAGAGACTTGTCCACTGAATACAGTTAGAGAGAAGTAGCGGGGACTTGTCCACCGAATACAGTTAGAGAGAAGTAGCAGGGACTTGTCCACCGAATACAGTTAAAGAGAAGCAGCAGGGAATTGTCCACTGGATTCAGACAGAGAGAAGTAGCAGGGACTTGTCCACCGACCACAGTTAGAGAGAAGTAGCAGGGACTTGTCCACCGGATACAGTTAGAGAGAAGTAGCAGGGACTTGTCCACCGGATACAGTTAGAGAGAAGTAGCAGGGACTTGTCCACCGGATACAGACAGAGAGAAGCAGCAGGGACTTGTCCACTGGATACAAACTGAAGGGGAGCATCAGGGACTTGTCCACCGGATACACAGAGAGAGAAGCAGCAGGGACTTGTCCACTGGATACAGACAGAGAGAAGCAGCAGTGACTTGTCACTGCATACATTCAGAGAGAAGCAGCAGGGACTTGACCACTGGACACATACAAAGATAAGTAGCAGGGACTTGTCCACTGGATGCAGAGAGAGAGAAGCAGCACGGACTTGTCAACTGGATACAGACAGAGAGAAGCAGCTGGGACTTGTCCACTGGATACAGACAGAGAGAAGCAGCAGGGACTTATCCACTGGATACAGACAGAGAGAAGCAGCAGTGACTTGTCACTGCATACATTCAGAGAGAAGCAGCAGGGACTTGTCGACCGAATACAGTTAGAGAGAAGCAGCAGGGACTTGTCCACTGGATGCAGAGAGAGAGAAGCAGCAGGGACTTGTCCACTGGATGCAGAGAGAGAGAAGCAGTAGTGACTTGTCCACTGGATACAGACAGAGAGAAGCAGCAGGGACGTATCCACTGGATACAGACAGCGAGAAGTAGCAGGGACTTGTCCACCGGATACAGAGAGAAGCAGCAAGGACTTGTCACTGCATACATTCAGAGAGAAGCAGCAGGGACTTATCCACTGGACACAGACAGAGAGAAGCAGCAGGTACTTATCCACTGGATACAGACAGAGAGAAGCAGCAGGGACTTGTCCGCTGGATACAAACTGAAGGGGAGCATCAGGGACTTGTCCACCGGATACAGAGAGAGAGAAGCAGCAGGGACTTGTCCACTGGATACAGACAGAGAGAAGCAGCAGGGACTTGTCCACTGGACACAGAAAGAAGCAGCAGGGACTTGTCCACTGGACACAGACAGAGAGAAGCAGCAGGGACTTGTCCACTGGATACAGACAGAGAGAAACAGCAGGGACTTGTCACTGCAGACAGACAGAGAGAAGCAGCAGGGACTTGTCCACTGGACGCAGACAGAGAGAAGCAGCAGGGACTTGTCCACTGGATGCAGAGAGAGAGAAGCAGCAGGGTCTTGTCCACTGGATACAAACTGAAGGGGAGCATCAGGGACTTGTCCACTGGATACCACTGAATACAGACAGAAGGAAGCAGCAGGGACTTGTCCAGTGAATACAGACAGAGAGAAACAGCAGGGTATTGTCACTGCATACAGACAGAGAGAAGCAGCAGGGACTTGTCCACAGGACGCAGACAGAGAGAAGCTGCAGGGACTTGTCCACTGGACGCAGACAGAGAGAAGTAGCAGGGACTTGTCCACTGGATGCAGATAGAGAGAAGCAGCAGGGACTTGTCCACTGGATACAAACAGAAGGGGAGCATCAGGGACTTGTCCACTGGATACCACTGAATACAGATAGAAGGAAGCAGCAGGGACTTGTCCAGTGAATACAGACAGAGGGAAGCAAGCTGTGACTTGTCCACTGGATACAGACTGAGAGAAGCAGTAGGGATATGTCCACTGAATACAGATAGAGGGAAGCAAGCACTGACTTGTCCACTGAAAATAGACAGAGAAGCAGCAGAGATGTGTCCAGTGGATACAAACAGAGGAAAGTGAGCAGAGAGATAGAGGAAAGAGAGCTATGACCTGTGTGCTGTCGAACACAGGTAGAGGGAAGGATATAGACAGAAGGAATCAGCAACAACTTGTGTCCACTGGATAAAGATGGGAGGATAGCAAGCGGTGGCTGGCGTGATGAATACAGATAGAGAGAAGCAGCAGTGACTTGTCCACTGGATGCAGAGAGAGAGAAGCAGCAGTGACTTGTCCACCGAATACAGATAGAGAGAAGCAACAGGGACTTGTCCACTGAATACAGACAGCAGGAGGCGAGCAGTGACTTGTCCACTGAATACAGATAGAGGGAAGCAAGCACTGACTTGTCCACTGAATATAGACAGAGAAGCAGCAGAGACTTGTCCAGTGAATACAGACAGAGGAAAGTGAGCAGAGAGACAGAGGAAAGAGAGCTCTGACCTGTGTGCTGTCGAACACACGCAGAGGGAAGGGTACAGACAGAAGGATGCAGCAACAACGTTTGTGATGAATACAGACAGAGGGAAGCGAGCACTGACTTGTGCGATTAATACAGACAGAGGGAAGTGAGCACTGACTTGTGCGATTAATACAGACAGAGGGAAGTGAGCACTGACTTGTGTGATGAATACAGACAGGGGGAAGCGAGCACTGACTTGTGCAATGAATACTGACAGAGGGAAGCGAGCACTGACTTGTGCGATGAATACTGACAGAGGGATGCAAGCACTGACTTGTGCGATGAATACTGACAGAGGGATGCAAGCAGAGACACAGAGAAAAGAGAGCTATGACCTGTGTGTTGCTAAACACAGGTAGAGTGAAGGCTACGGACAGAAGGATGCAGCAACAACGTGTGTGATGAATACAGACAGAGGGAAGCGAGCACTGACTTGTGCGATTAATACAGACAGAGGGAAGTGAGCACTGACTTGTGTGATGAATACAGACAGGGGGAAGCAAGCACTGACTTGTGCAATGAATACTGACAGAGGGAAGCGAGCACTGACTTGTGCAATGAATACTGACAGAGGGATGCGAGCACTGACTTGTGCGATGAATACAGACAGAGGGATGCGAGCACTGACTTGTGCGATTAATACAGACAGAGGGAAGTGAGCACTGACTTGTGTGATGAATACAGACAGGGGGAAGCGAGCACTGACTTGTGCAATGAATACTGACAGAGGGAAGCGAGCACTGACTTGTGCAATGAATACTGACAGAGGGAAGCGAGCACTGACTTGTGCGATGAATACAGACAGAGGGAAGCGAGCACTGACTTGTGCGATTAATACAGACAGAGGGAAGTGAGCACTGACTTGTGTGATGAATACAGACAGGGGGAAGCGAGCACTGACTTGTGCAATGAATACTGACAGAGGGAAGCGAGCACTGACTTGTGCAATGAATACTGACAGAGGGAAGCGAGCACTGACTTGTGCGATGAATACAGACAGAGGGAAGCGAGCACTGACTTGTGCGATGAATACTGACAGAGGGATGCAAGCAGAGACACAGAGAAAAGAGAGCTATGACCTGTGTGTTGCTAAACACAGGTAGAGTGAAGGCTACGGACAGAAGGATGCAGCAACAACGTGTGTGATGAATACAGACCGAGGGAAGCAATCACCAGCTTGTGTGATGAATACAGAGAGAGAAAAGTGAGCGCTGACCTGTGGGATGAGAACAGACAGAGGGAAGCGAGCACTGACTTGTCCACTGGAGACAGAGAGAGAGAAGCGAGCTGTGACTCATGTGATGAATACAGACCGAGGGAAGCAATCACCAGCTTGTGTGATGAATACAGAGAGAGAACAGTGAGCGCTGACTTGTGGGATGAGAACAGACAGAGGGAAGCGAGCACTGACTTGTCCACTGGAGACAGAGAGAGAGAAGCGAGCTGTGACTCATGTGATGAATACAGACAGAGGGAAGTGAGCCTTGGCAGATAGAGATTGGTGATAGGACTGGCCTATCTTTTTATGTGCGAAGTTCTCTGCCCAACTGCAAAGTCTTCACAGTCGTAAAGTTACTATTAAATCGTAGTTTGTGAATACCGAAAAAGAGTAAACATACACAAAAGTGTAAGTGTACCTTTGTGAATCAGGCCATATACATTTCCTGGGATCCCCTTCCATTTAATGCACACAGTGACCACCCTAGCAGTCCCCACTGCAATTCACGAATCACTGCAGGATTACCGGCCAGCCCAGCCCACCAGTCTTTGGGAGTCAAGGGAGACGGCAGTTGTAAAAGGGTTGCCAACAACCAGATAGAAGGGCCTTGATTCAGGCAGCTGCCAGAAGTGCTGACTGGCATTATGTTTCAGCAGTTCTGATTGCGTGGCCTCGCCCTTCAGAATGAGTCCTTGTCCTTGTGGGTGTCGCCTTCTGATTGGCTGCTTGGTGTCCATTCCGAACAAGCACTGAGCATCCCATCTATTTTATTTATTTAGGGGTTTTATAAAGCGCGAACAAGACCCAGGGGTATCAGAGCACTGTACAGTACAAATTTTGCATAAACAGAAGTTCAGCAAGACAATAAACAGAAAGCTGAAGGGCGAGCCAGGTAATCACCCATGTGATGACACAGCAACAAGTGTACAAAGCTCATTATAATGGGATTTACTTGGCATATTCAGCAGGTACAAGGACAAGGTAGGACTCACCAATGAGGCTACAAAGGACATTTTACAAAACACAAAAGAGGGGAATTCCATCTCATATTCAGTCCGGCGGGAGAGAGCGGAGATGGGGGAGAGCAGTTAGCTTGTCAGTGTCTCTACGAAAAAGTATTTTACTTTCCTCTTGAAGGTGGCTGGGGAAGGGATTGCGTGTATCTCCAGTGGCGGTGGGATCTCCAGTGGCGGTGGGATCTCCAGTGGCGGTGGGATCTCCAGTGGAGGTGGGTTCCATATTTTGGGAGCACAACCTGAGCAGGAGCAGGAAAAGGTTTTTTGTTTTTTCCATTCATCGCGGTGCCAGGATTAGCGAATAGCAAATTTGCTTACAAAAAGGATGAGTTTATGGCCCATTGATTTTGGGGTGCTGAGGGCATGTCTTTGAGTAATGCAGGCTAGCTTGAGGAAGCCCCTGGCCCCCATCTGGATCCTCTTGAAGGTGAGTAGAGCAGGGGTGATGGTCGCATTGAGGGTGGCCTTCATTGGCACTAGGTGCACCAGGTAGGGTAGCATTGCCGTAATCAAGCCCAGAGTAGACTGGAGCCTAGGTTGCATTGTTGAAGTTGATGGAGGAATGAAAGACGTGATTGTTTGCAGTGGGGTCAGTTGGTACTGAGCGCTTTCTGGTGTGTAGTTGATCTTCTCTCAAGCTTCAGAGTCCTGTCCAGAGTGATCCCGAGATTTGCTGCCATTGATAATTTCTGGTCTGCAATCTAGAGCATCTAGTGAGCTGAGCCTGAGTGGACAGGGGTCCGAGAGCAGTTTGGCAGACGGATGAGGAGGAATTCCGGTTTCAGTGGTTTCAGTTTTAAGTGTTGGTAAGACAGCCAGGATTGGATGTCTTTTAGAACCTGATTTAGACAAGAGGACATCTTCCAGTGAGGAGGTTTCAGGGTACAGTTGAGTGTCATCTGTGTATAGGTGGTATTACGCCTAGATTTGTGTAGGATTAAAGTTAGGGGCTCCATGTATAGGCTGGAAAGAGTAGGGGATAGAGAGCAACCCTCTGCAGTCCTTGGAAGGCAGGGCCCAGGTCTAACAGGAACCCGTTCACTTGGATTTGTTGGGATTGCGTTTTGAGGTAGAAGGAGACGCCGCTCAGGACCCTGCCGCCTGCTCCTATATGCTCCTTCAAGGTGTTCAGCAGGATGTTGTGATTGACTGTGTCAAAGGCCGCGGACAGATCGAGGAGGATGAGTAGGCATGAATCACTGTTGTACTGAAGATTGAGTGTGTCATCCATGCCATAGATGATGGCTGTTCTTGTGCTGTGACCGGCTCTGAATCCTGATTGGAGGATATTCAGCGAGTTGAAGTTGGCAAACTGTTTGAGATGATTTAGGGCACATTGTTCCAGCAGGAATGGGAGGCTGGTTACGGGGCGGTAGTCGTGCAGGTTGGCAGGGTCGGCTGCAGTCTTCTTCAGTAGGGGGTGACTTGAGAGTCCAGGACTATCCCCTGGGACAGTGAGAGACTGATTGCTTCTGTCCAGAGTTGAGTGATGAGATGACTAAACTCCTTGATTAGGGAGGAGGGGGTTCATCACGTCTTCCTTGTGAGGGGATGATAGGATGTGTAAAGATAGCTTCTTGCGTGCTGATATTCCAGAGTTTGCCATGTGGGTTGAGTTCTCAAGAAGGAGGCTTTTGGCTTAAAGATGTTGTGTTTGTAGCTGTTCCTTTTTAGCCGAAGTTGAGTCAAATTCGAGGCTGAGGGGTTCCGTCCCCATCTTCTCCCAGTGAGTCTGAGCTCCCTTCTCTCTTCGTTTAGTTTCTTATCACACCACAGACAGGAAAGTTTGGCTTTTTGCTTTTAAGGGGGTTACATCGACCATGGCATTTGTCGTGGTTAAATTGTAGTGAGGTCAGATCACGTGCACTCAGGGTGTTGGTTGTAGGTCCAGCAGTATCACATTTTGCTCCTGTGTTCAGGTACTACTCTACTTTGCCTTAAAAGCCCCCAGGGGGACAGTTTGGTTTCGCAACAATCCACTCCAAAGGTGAATTGAAAATAAAAGCAGATTTAGCCATTTTGCCTTTAAGTGACTGGTTTGTCTGGTGTCGGTAAAGAGACAAAAGGCATCAAGAGGCATCTATCAGCTCCAGTCCTGCTGGAGTGTGCAGAGGGGTGACTGTTTGTCACTCTTAGAGACATGGTTGTGTGACTCTTACACTTGGAGAGAGATGGAGACCTGACTGTGTGACTCTCCCACAGTGAGAGAGACATAGATGTGACTCTCCCACATAGAGAGACACGGAGACATAACTATGTCTCTCTCCCACATGCAGAGGGATGGAGACTTGACTCTCCCACGTGAAGAGAGATGGAGACCTGACTGTGTGACTCTCCCACATGGAGAGAGATGGAGACGTGACTGTGTGACTCTCCCATATGGTGACAGATGGAGACTTGACAGTGTTACTCGCCCACATGTAGAGGGATGGAGACGAGACTCTCCCACATGAAGAGACGGAGAAGTGACTGCGTGACTTTCCCACATGGAGAGAGACAGAGAAGTGACTGTGTGACTCTCCCACTTGGAGAGACACAGAGACATGACTGTGTGATTCTCCCACGTGGAGAGAGTCAGAGACGTGACTGTCTGACTCTCCCATGTGAAAAGAGACAGAGACGTGACTGTGTGGCTCTCCCTTGTGAAGAGAGACGTAGATGTGAATGCATGACTCTCCCACATGGAGAGAGACGGAGATGTGACTGTGTGACTCTCCCACTTGGAGAGAGACAGAGACGTCACTGTGTGATTCTCCCACATGGAAAGAGGCAGAGATGTGACTGTTTGACTCTCCCACGTGGAGAGAGACAGAGACGTGACTGTGACTCTCCCATGTGTAGAGAGATGGAGACATGACTGCATGACTCTCCCACATGGCAAAAGATGGAGACTTAACTGTGCTACACTCCCACATGCAGAAGGACGGAGACGTGACTCTCCCACATAAAGAGAGACAGAGACGTGACTGTATGACTCTTCCACATGGAGAGAGACAGAGAAGTGACTAGGTGGCTCTCCCACATGGAGAGAGACAGAGACGTGACTGTGTGAGTCTCCCACATGAAGGGAGACAGAAATGTGACTGCATACTCTCCCACATGGAGAGAGACAGAGACGTGACTGTGTGACTCTCCCACCTGGAGAGAGACAGAGATGTGACTGCGTTACTCTCCCACTTGGAGAGAGACATAGACGTGACTATGTTACTCTCCCACATGCAGAGGGACGGAGATGTGACTCTCCCACGTAAAGAGAGACAGAGACGTCACTGAGTGACTCTCCCACATGGAGGGAAACGGAGAAATGACTGCGTGACTCTCCCACAGGGAGAAAGATGGACACATGACTGCATGACTCTCCACATGGAGAGAGCCGGCGACGTGACTGCGTGATGCACCCACGTGGCGAGACACGGAGACGTGACTGCGTGGCTCTCCCACAGTGAGAGAGACAGAGATGTGACTCTCCCACGTGAAGAGAGATGGAGACGTAACTGTGTGACTCTCCCACATAGAGAAAGACGGACAGATGACTATGTTGCTCTCCCACATACAGAGGGGTGGAGACGTGACTCTCCCATGTGAAGAGAGACAGAGACGTGACTGTGTGACTATCCCACGTGAAGAGAGACAGAGATGTGACTGCGTGACTCTCCCACATAGAGAGTCATAGACATGACTGAGTGACTCTCCCACGTGGAAAGAGACGGAAACGTGACTGTGAGACTCTCCCACATGGTGACAGATGGAGACTTGACTGTGTTACTCTCTGACATGTAGAGGGACAGAAACAAGACTCTCCCTCTTGAAGAGAGACGGAGACGTGACTGCGTGATTCTCCCACGTGGACTGAGACAGAGACATGACTGTGTGACTCTCCCTTGTGAAGAGCGACAGAGAAGTGACTGCATGACTCTTCCACATGGAGAGAGACAGGGATGTGACTGCGTGACTCTCCCATGTGGCAAGAGATGGAGACTTGACTGTGTTACGCTCCCACATGCAGAGGGATGGAGACGTGACTCTCCACATGAAGAGAAACAGAGACGTGACTGTGTGACTCTTCCACGTGGAGATAGACAGAGATGAGACTGTGTGACTCTCCCATGTCGAGATAGACAGAGACGTGACTGTGTGACTCCCACGTGGAGAGAGACACAGAAGTGACTGGGTGGCTCTCCCATGTGGAAGGAGACAGAGACATGACTGCGTGACTCTCGCACGTGAAGGGAGACAGAGATGTGACTGTGTGACTCTCCCACGTGGAGGGAAACAGAGCAGTGATTGGGTGGCTCTCCCATGTGGAAGGAGACAGAGACATGACTGTGTGACTCTCCCACGTGGAGGGGAACAGAGAAGTGACTGGGTGGCTCTCCCATGTGGAGGGGAACAGAGAAGTGACTGGGTGGCTCTCCCATGTGGAAGGAGACAGAGACGTGACTGTGTGACTCTCCCACGTGGAGGGGAACAGAGAAGTGACTGGGTGGCTCTCCCATGTGGAAGGAGACAGAGACGTGACTGTGTGACTCTTCCACGTGGAGATAGACAGAGATGAAACTGTGTGACTCTCCCATGTCGAGATAGACAGAGACGTGACTGTGTGACTCTCCCACGTGGGGAGAGACAGAGAAGTGACTGGGTGACTCTCCCATGTGGAAGGAGACAGAGACATGACTGCGTGACTCTCCCATGTGAAGAGAGACAGAGACGTGACTGTGTGACTATCCCACGTGGAGAGAGACGGAGAAGGGACTGCGTGACTCTCGCAGGCAAAGAGAGACTGTGTGACTCTGCCACGTGGGGAAAGATTGCCCGATGTGTAGAGAGAGAGAGACATGACTGTGATGTTTCTACATGGATTACAACTCAGACGTCCCTTTGTGACTCTCCTATGTGAGGGAGGGGGGAGAGGCATGAGCGTGCAGGGGAACATGAGACCTTTGAACTGTCTGTCATGACAGCTGAGAGTGTGCCTGAAGCATGCGAGGCGACACCCGACGAGTCACGAATCGTGACAGTGAAAGCTGCTCTGGCTCAGAGTCAGAGCCAGGAGCCTTCAGTGACGCTCGGCGGCTGATGGCTTCATGCAAAGTCTCTGAAGAACAGAGTTCAAACGTGTCACCTGCTGGGAAGGGAATTGAAGAGACGGGGGAGAGCGGGGAAGATAAGAGCAGACAAGCGGCGAGAGGAAAGGAGGGCCGAAGACAAAAAGGAGGGAGGCCAGGTGGCAGAGGAGAAGGGGAAGAAGAACTAAGCAGGAGCAGGAAGGATATCACGAAGGAAAAAGGGAAGAAAGAGAAGAAGAGAGAGAGAAGAAGAAAATGCAAGGAAGAAAGTACAAACCGAGAAGGAAAGCCAGAACAGAGAAAGGACATGAGGGCAGAGGAGGGGGAGAAATGAAACAAGAGAAGCAGAGAGGAGACAGGACATGAGAGCAGAGGAGGGGGAGAAATGAAACAAAAGAAACAGAGAAGAGACAGGACATGAGAGCAGAGGAGGGGGAGAAATGAAACAAAAGAAGCAGAGAGGAGACAGGACATGAAGGAGGAGGAGGGGAGAAATGAAACAAGAGAAGCAGAGAGGAGACAGGACATGAAGGAGGAGGAGGGGGAGAAATGAAACAAGAGAAGCAGAGAGGAGACAGGACATGAGAGCTGAGGAGGGGGAGAAATGAAACAAAAGAAGCAGAGAGGAGACAGGACATGAAGGAGGAGGAGGGGGAGAAATGAAACAAGAGAAGCAGAGAGGAGACAGGACATGAAGGAGGAGGAGGGGGAGAAATGAAACAAAAGAAGCAGAGAGGAGACAGGACATGAGGGCAGAGGAGGGGGAGAAATGAAACAAAAGAAGCAGAGAGGAGACAGGACATGAAGGAGGAGGAGGGGGAGAAATGAAACAAGAGAAGCAGAGAGGAGACAGGACATGAAGGAGGAGGAGGGGGAGAAATGAAACAAGAGAAGCAGAGATGAGACAGGACATGAGAGCAGAGGAGGGGGAGAAATGAAACAAAAGAAGCAGAGAGGAGACAGGACATGAAGGAGGAGGAGGAGAAATGAAACAAAAGAAGCAGAGAGGAGACAGGACATGAAGGAGGAGGAGGGGGAGAAATGAAACAAGAGAAGCAGAGAGGAGACAGGACATGAAGGAGGAGGAGGGGGAGAAATGAAACAAGAGAAGCAGAGAGGAGACAGGACATGAAGGAGGAGGAGGAGAAATGAAACAAAAGAAGCAGAGAGGAGACAGGACATGAGAGCTGAGGAGGGGGAGAAATGAAACAAAAGAAGCAGAGAGGAGACAGGACATGAAGGAGGAGGAGGAGAAATGAAACAAAAGAAGCAGAGAGGAGACAGGACATGAGAGCAGAGGAGGGGGAGAAATGAAA
The DNA here is from genome assembly GCA_963921515.1 of Calotriton arnoldi. Lineage (NCBI taxonomy): Eukaryota > Metazoa > Chordata > Amphibia > Caudata > Salamandridae > Calotriton > Calotriton arnoldi. The sequence goes on from CAWUFW010000019.1 coordinate 3,556,209, forward strand.
CAAAAGAAGCAGAGAGGAGACAGGACATGAAGGAGGAGGAGGGGGAGAAATGAAACAAGAGAAGCAGAGAGGAGACAGGACATGAAGGAGGAGGAGGGGGAGAAATGAAACAAAAGAAGCAGAGAGGAGACAGGACATGAAGGAGGAGGAGGAGGGGGAGAAATGAAACAAAAGAAGCAGAGAGGAGACAGGACATGAAGGAGGAGGAGGAGGGGGAGAAATGAAACAAAAGAAGCAGAGAGGAGACATGACATGAAGGAGGAGGAGGGGAGAAATGAAACAAGAGAAGCAGAGAGGAGACAGGACATGAGGGCAGAGAAGAGGGAGAAATGAAACAAAACAAGCAGAGAGGAGACAGAACATGAGGGCAGAGGAGGGGGAGAAATGAAACACGAGAAGCAGAGAGGAGACAGGACATGAAGGAGGAGGAGGGGGAGAAATGAAACAAAAGAAGCAGAGAGGAGACAGGACATGAAGGAGGAGGAGGGGGAGAAATGAAACAAAAGAAGCAGAGAGGAGACAGGACATGAGGGCAGAGGAGGGGGAGAAATGAAACAAAAGAAGCAGAGAGGAGACAGGACATGAAGGAGGAGGAGGGGGAGAAATGAAACAAGAGAAGCAGAGAGGAGACAGGACATGAAGGAGGAGGAGGGGGAGAAATGAAACAAGAGAAGCAGAGATGAGACAGGACATGAGAGCAGAGGAGGGGGAGAAATGAAACAAAAGAAGCAGAGAGGAGACAGGACATGAAGGAGGAGGAGGAGAAATGAAACAAAAGAAGCAGAGAGGAGACAGGACATGAAGGAGGAGGAGGGGGAGAAATGAAACAAGAGAAGCAGAGAGGAGACAGGACATGAAGGAGGAGGAGGGGGAGAAATGAAACAAGAGAAGCAGAGAGGAGACAGGACATGAGAGCTGAGGAGGGGGAGAAATGAAACAAAAGAAGCAGAGAGGAGACAGGACATGAAGGAGGAGGAGGGGGAGAAATGAAACAAGAGAAGCAGAGAGGAGACAGGACATGAAGGAGGAGGAGGGGGAGAAATGAAACAAGAGAAGCAGAGAGGAGACAGGACATGAGAGCAGAGGAGAGGAAGAAATGAAACAAAAGGAGCAGAGAGGAGACAGGACATGAGGGCAGAGGAGGGGGAGAAATGAAACAAAAGGAGCAGAGAGGAGACAGGACATGAGGGCAGAGGAGGGGGAGAAATGAAACAAAAGAAGCAGAGAGGAGACAGGGCATGAGAGCAGAGAAGAGGGAGAAATGAAACGAAAGAAGCAGAGAGGAGACAGAACATGAAGGAGGAGGAGGGGGAGAAATGAAACAAAAGAAGCAGAGAGAAGACAGGACATGAGAGCAGAGGAGGGGGAGAAATGAAACAAAAGAAGCAGAGAGGAGACAGGACATGAAGGAGGAGGAGGGGGAGAAATGAAACAAAAGAAGCAGAGAGGAGACAGGACATGAGAGCAGAGGAGGGGGAGAAATGAAAGAAAACAAGCAGAGAGGAGGCAGGACATGAGGGCAGAGGAGGGGGAGAAATGAAACAAAAGAAGCAGAGAGGAGACAGGACATGAGAGCAGAGGAGGGGGAGAAATGAAACAAAAGAAGCAGAGGGGAGACAGGAAATGAGGGCAGAGGAGGGGGAGAAATGAAAGAAAACAAGCAGAGAGGAGACAGGACATGAGAGCAGAGGAGGGGGAGAAATGAAACAAAAGAAGCAGAGAGGAGACAGGACATGAGAGCTGAGGAGGGGGAGAAATGAAACAAAAGGAGCAGAGAGGAGACAGGACATGAGGGCAGAGGAGGGGGAGAAATGAAACAAAAGAAGCAGAGAGGAGACAGGACATGAGGGCAGAGGAGGGGAGAAATTAAACAAGAGAAGCAGAGAGGAGACAGGACATGAGAGCAGAGGAGGGGAGAAATGAAACAAAAGAAGCAGAGAGGAGACAGGACATGAGGGCAGAGGAGGGGGAGAAATGAAACAAAAGAAGCAGAGAGGAGACAGGACATGAAGGAGGAGGAGGGGGAGAAATGAAACAAGAGAAGCAGAGAGGAGACAGGACATGAGAGCAGAGGAGGGGAGAAATGAAACAAAAGAAGCAGAGAGGAGACAGGACATGAGGGCAGAGGAGGGGAGAAATGAAACAAAAGAAGCAGAGAGGAGACAGGACATGAGAGCAGAGAAGGGGGAGAAATGAGACAAAAGAAGCAGAGAGGAGACAGGACATGAGAGCAGAGGAGGGGAGAAATGAAACAAAAGAAGCAGAGAGGAGACAGGACATGAAGGAGGAGGGGAGAAATGAAACAAAGAAGCAGAGAGGAGACAGGACATGAGGGCAGAGGAGGGGGAGAAATGAAACAAGAGAAGCAGAGAGGAGACAGGACATGAGGGCAGAGGAGGGGGAGAAATGAAACAAAAGGAGCAGAGAGGAGACAGGAAATGAGGGCAGAGGAGGGGGAGAAATGAAACAAAAGAAGCAGAGAGGAGACAGGACATGAGGGCAGAGAAGAGGGAGAAATGAAACAAAAGAAGCAGAGAGGAGACAGAACATGAGAGCAGAGGAGGGGGAGAAATGAGACAAAAGAAGCAGAGATGAGACAGGACATGAGGGCAGAGGAGGGGGAGAAATGAAACAAAAGGAGCAAAGAGGAGACAGGAAATGAAGGAGGAGGAGGGGGAGAAATGAAACAAAAGGAGCAAAGAGGAGACAGGGCAGAGGAGGGGGAGGGGGAGAAATGAAAGAAAAGAAGCAGAGAGGAGACAGGACATGAGGGCAGAGGAGGGGGAGAAATGAAACAAAAGGAGCAAAGAGGAGACAGGAAATGAAGGAGGAGGAGGGGGAGAAATGAAACAAAAGGAGCAAAGAGGAGACAGGGCAGAGGAGGGGAGGGGGAGAAATGAAAGAAAAGAAGCAGAGAGGAGACAGGACATGAGGGCAGAGGAGGGGGAGAAATGAAACAAAAGGAGCAAAGAGGAGACAGGAAATGAAGGAGGAGGAGGGGGAGAAATGAAACAAAAGGAGCAAAGAGGAGACAGGGCAGAGGAGGGGGAGGGGGAGAAATGAAAGAAAAGAAGCAGAGAGGAGACAGGACATGAGGGCAGAGGAGGGGGAGAAATGAAACAAAAGGAGCAGAGAGGAGACAGGACATGAAGGAGGAGGGGGAGAAATGAAACAAAAGAAGCAGAGAGGAGACAGGACATGAGGGCAGAGGAGGGGGAGAAATGAAACAAAAGAAGCAGAGAGGAGACAGGACATGAAGGAGGAGGAGGGGGAGAAATGAAACAAAAGAAGCAGAGAGGAGACAGGACATGAAGGAGGAGGAGGGGGAGAAATGAAACAAAAGGAGCAGAGAGGAGACAGGACATGAGAGCTGAGGAGGGGGAGAAATGAAACTAAAGAAGCAGAGAGGAGACAGGACATGAGAGCTGAGGAGGGGGAGAAATGAAACAAAAGAAGCAGAGAGGAGACAGGACATGAGGGCAGAGGAGGGGGAGAAATGAAACAAAAGAAGCAGAGACGAGACAGGACATGAGGGCAGAGGAGGGGGAGAAATGAAACAAGAGAAGCAGAGAGGAGACAGGACATGAGGGCAGAGGAGGGGGAGAAATGAAACGAAAGAAGCAGAGAGGAGACAGGACATGAAGGAGGAGGAGGGGGAGAAATGAAACAAAAGGAGCAGAGAGGAGACAGGACATGAGAGCGGGGGGAGGGGGAGAAATGAAACGAAAGAAGCAGAGAGGAGACAGGACATGAAGGAGGAGGAGGGGGAGAAATGAAACAAAAGGAGCAGAGAGGAGACAGGACATGAGAGCAGAGAAGATGGAGAAATGAAACAAAAGAAGCAGAGAGGAGACAGGACATGAGGGCTGAGGAGGGGGAGAAATGAAACAAAAGAAGCAGAGAGGAGACAGAACATGAGAGCAGAGGAGGGGGAGAAATGAAACAAAAGAAGCAGAGAGGAGACAGGACATGAAGGAGGAGGAGGGGGAGAAATGAAACAAAAGAAGCAGAGAGGAGACAGGACATGAGAGCTGAGGAGGGGGAGAAATGAAACAAAAGCAGCAGAGAGGAGACAGGACATGAGAGCTGAGGAGGGGGAGAAATGAAACAAAACACGCAGAGAGGAGACAGGACATGAGAGCAGAGGAGGGGGAGAAATGAAACAAAAGAAGCAGAGAGGAGACAGGACATGAGAGCTGAGGAGGGGGAGAAATGAAACAAAAGAAGCAGAGAGGAGACAGGACATGAGAGCTGAGGAGGGGGAGAAATGAAACGAAAGAAGCAGAGAGGAGACAGGACATGAAGGAGGAGGAGGGGGAGAAATGAAACAAAAGAAGCAGAGAGGAGACAGAACATGAGAGCAGAGGAGGGGAGAAATGAAACAAAAGGAGCAGAGAGGAGACAGAACATGAAGGAGGAGGAGGGGGAGAAATGAAACAAAAGAAGCAGAGAGGAGACAGAACATGAAGGAGGAGGAGGGAGAAATGAAACAAAACAAGCAGAGAGGAGACAGGACATGAGGGCAGAGGAGGGGGAGAAATGAAACGAAAGGAGCAGAGAGGAGACAGGACATGAGAGCAGAGGAGGGGGAGAAATGAAACAAAAGAAGCAGAGAGGAGACAGAACATGAAGGAGGAGGAGGGGGAGAAATGAAACAAAAGAAGCAGAGAGGAGACAGGACATGAAGGAGGAGGAGGGGGAGAAATGAAACAAGAGAAGCAGAGAGGAGACAGGACATGAAGGAGGAGGAGGGGGAGAAATGAAACAAGAGAAGCAGAGAGGAGACAGGACATGAGAGCAGAGAAGGGGGAGAAATGAAACAAAAGAAGCAGAGAGGAGACAGGACATGAGGGCAGAGAAGAGGGAGAAATGAAACAAAAGAAGCAGAGACGAGACAGGACATGAGGGCAGAGGAGGGGGAGAAATGAAACAAAAGAAGCAGAGAGGAGACAGGACATGAGGGCAGAGGAGGGGGAGAAATGAAACAAAAGAAGCAGAGACGAGACAGGACATGAGGGCAGAGGAGGGGGAGAAATGAAACAAAAGAAGCAGAGAGGAGACAGGACATGAAGGAGGAGGAGGGGGAGAAATGAAACAAAAGAAGCAGAGAGGAGACAGGAAATGAGGGCAGAGGAGGGGAAGAAATGAAACAAAAGAAGCAGAGAGGAGACAGGACATGAGAGCTGAGGAGGGGGAGAAATGAAACAAAAGAAGCAGAGAGGAGACAGGACATGAGGGCAGAGGAGGGGGACAAATGAAACTAAAGAAGCAGAGAGGAGACAGAACATGAAGGAGGAGGAGGGGGAGAAATGAAACAAAAGAAGCAGAGAGGAGACAGGAAATGAGGGCAGAGGAGGGGGAGAAATGAAACAAAAGAAGCAGAGAGGAGACAGGACATGAGAGCTGAGGAGGGGGAGAAATGAAACAAAAGAAGCAGAGAGGAGACAGGACATGAGGGCAGAGGAGGGGGACAAATGAAACTAAAGAAGCAGAGAGGAGACAGGACATGAGAGCTGAGGAGGGGGAGAAATGAAACAAAAGAAGCAGAGAGGAGACAGGACATGAGGGCAGAGAAGAGGGAGAAATGAAACAAAAGAAGCAGAGAGGAGACAGGACATGAGAGCAGAGAAGAGGGAGAAATGAAACAAAAGAAGCAGAGAGGAGACAGGACATGAGAGCTGAGGAGGGGGAGAAATGAAACAAGAGAAGCAGAGAGGAGACAGGACATGAAGGAGGAGGAGGGGGAGAAATGAAACAAGAGAAGCAGAGAGGAGACAGGACATGAGAGCAGAGAAGGGGGAGAAATGAAACAAAAGAAGCAGAGAGGAGACAGGACATGAGGGCAGAGAAGAGGGAGAAATGAAACAAAAGAAGCAGAGACGAGACAGGACATGAGGGCAGAGGAGGGGGAGAAATGAAACAAGAGAAGCAGAGAGGAGACAGGACATGAGAGCGGGGGAGGGGGAGAAATGAAACGAAAGAAGCAGAGAGGAGACAGGACATGAAGGAGGAGGAGGGGGAGAAATGAAACAAAAGGAGCAGAGAGGAGACAGGACATGAGAGCAGAGGAGGGGGAGAAATGAAACAAGAGAAGCAGAGAGGAGACAGGACATGAGAGCAGAGAAGAGGGAGAAATGAAACAGAACAAGCAGAGAGGAGACAGGACATGAAGGAGGAGGAGGGGGAGAAATGAAACAAGAGAAGCAGAGAGGAGACAGAACATGAAGGAGGAGGAGGGGGAGAAATGAAACAAGAGAAGCAGAGAGGAGACAGGACATGAGAGCAGAGGAGGGGGAGAAATGAAACAGAACAAGCAGAGAGGAGACAGGACATGAAGGAGGAGGAGGGGGAGAAATGAAACAAAAGGAGCAGAGAGGAGACAGGACATGAGGGCAGAGGAGGGGGAGAAATGAAACAAGAGAAGCAGAGAGGAGACAGGACATGAAGAAGGAGGAGGAGGAGAAATGAAACAAGAGAAGCAGAGAGGAGACAGGACATGAGAGCTGAGGAGGGGGAGAAATGAAACAAAAGAAGCAAAGAGGAGACAAGATATGAAGGAGGAGGAGGAGGGGAGAAACGAAACAAAAGAAGCAGAGAGGAGACAGAACATGAGAGCAGAGGAGGGGAGAAATGAAACAAAAGAAGCAGAGAGGAGACAGAACATGAGAGCAGAGGAGGGGGAGAAATGAAACAAAAGAAGCAGAGAGGAGACAAGATATGAGGGCGGGGGAGGGGGAGAAATGAAACAAAAGAAGCAGAGAGGAGACAGGACATGAGAGCTGGGGGAGGGGGAGAAATGAAACAAAAGAAGCAGAGAGGAGACAGGACATGAGAGCGGGGGAGAAATGAAACAAAAGAAGCAGAGAGGAGTCAGGACATGAGAGCGGGGGGAGGGGGAGAAATGAAACAAAAGAAGCAGAGAGGAGACAGGACATGAGAGCGGGGGGAGGGGGAGAAATGAAACAAAAGAAGCAGAGAGGAGACAGGACATGAGGGCAGAGGAGGGGGAGAAACGAAACAAAAGAAGCAGAGAGGAGACAGGACATGAGGGCAGAGGAGGGGGAGAAATGAAACAAAAGGAGCAGAGAGGAGACAGGACATGAGAGCAGAGGAGGGGGAGAAATGAAACAAAAGAAGCAGAGAGGAGACAGGACATGAGAGCTGAGGAGGGGGAGAAATGAAACGAAAGAAGCAGAGAGGAGACAGAACATGAGGGCAGAGGAGAGGAAGAAATGAAACAAAACAAGCAGAGAGGAGACAGGACATGAGAGCTGAGAAGAGGGAGAAATGAAACAAAACAAGTAGAGAGGAGACAGAACATGAAGGAGGAGGAGGGGGAGAAATGAAACAAAAGAAGCAGAGATGAGACAGGACATGAGGGCAGAGAAGAGGGAGAAATGAAACAAAACAAGCAGAGAGGAGACAGAACATGAAGGAGGAGGAGGGGGAGAAATGAAACAAAAGAAGCAGAGATGAGACAGGACATGAGGGCAGAGAAGAGGGAGAAATGAAACAAAACAAGCAGAGAGGAGACAGAACATGAAGGAGGAGGAGGGGGAGAAATGAAACAAAAGAAGCAGAGATGAGACAGGACATGAGAGCTGAGGAGGGGGAGAAATGAAACAAAAGAAGCAGAGAGGAGACAGAACATGAGAGCTGAGGAGGGGGAGAAATGAAACAAAAGAAGCAGAGAGGAGACAAGATATGAGGGCGGGGAGGGGGAGAAATGAAACAAAAGAAGCAGAGAGGAGACAGGACATGAGAGCGGAGGAGGGGGAGAAATGAAACAAAAGAAGCAGAGAGGAGACAGGACATGAGAGCGGGGGAGGGGGAGAAATGAAACAAAAGAAGCAGAGAGGAGACAGGACATGAGGGCAGAGGAGGGGGAGAAACGAAACAAAAGAAGCAGAGAGGAGACAGGACATGAGGGCAGAGGAGGGGGAGAAATGAAACAAAAGAAGCAGAGAGGAGACAGAACATGAAGGAGGAGGAGGGGGAGAAATGAAACAAAAGAAGCAGAGATGAGACAGGACATGAGAGCTGAGGAGGGGGAGAAATGAAACAAAAGAAGCAGAGAGGAGACAGAACATGAGAGCTGAGGAGGGGGAGAAATGAAACAAAAGAAGCAGAGAGGAGACAAGATATGAGGGCGGGGGAGGGGGAGAAATGAAACAAAAGAAGCAGAGAGGAGACAGGACATGAGAGCGGGGGAGGGGGAGAAATGAAACAAAAGAAGCAGAGAGGAGACAGGACATGAGAGCGGGGGGAGGGGGAGAAATGAAACAAAAGAAGCAGAGAGGAGACAGGACATGAGAGCAGAGGAGGAGGGGAAGAAATGAAACAGAAGAAGCAGAGAGGAGACAGGACATGAGGGCAGAGGAGGGGGAGAAACGAAACAAAAGAAGCAGAGAGGAGACAGGACATGAGGGCAGAGGAGGGGGAGAAATGAAACAAAAGAAGCAGAGAGGAGACAGGACATGAGGGCAGAGAAGAGGGAGAAATGAAACAAAAGAAGCAGAGAGGAGACAGGACATGAGAGCAGAGAAGAGGGAGAAATGAAACAAAAGAAGCAGAGAGGAGACAGGACATGAGAGCTGAGGAGGGGGAGAAATGAAACAAGAGAAGCAGAGAGGAGACAGGACATGAAGGAGGAGGAGGGGGAGAAATGAAACAAGAGAAGCAGAGAGGAGACAGGACATGAGAGCAGAGAAGGGGGAGAAATGAAACAAAAGAAGCAGAGAGGAGACAGGACATGAGGGCAGAGAAGAGGGAGAAATGAAACAAAAGAAGCAGAGACGAGACAGGACATGAGGGCAGAGGAGGGGGAGAAATGAAACAAGAGAAGCAGAGAGGAGACAGGACATGAGAGCGGGGGAGGGGGAGAAATGAAACGAAAGAAGCAGAGAGGAGACAGGACATGAAGGAGGAGGAGGGGGAGAAATGAAACAAAAGGAGCAGAGAGGAGACAGGACATGAGAGCAGAGGAGGGGGAGAAATGAAACAAGAGAAGCAGAGAGGAGACAGGACATGAGAGCAGAGAAGAGGGAGAAATGAAACAGAACAAGCAGAGAGGAGACAGGACATGAAGGAGGAGGAGGGGAGAAATGAAACAAGAGAAGCAGAGAGGAGACAGAACATGAAGGAGGAGGAGGGGAGAAATGAAACAAGAGAAGCAGAGAGGAGACAGGACATGAGAGCAGAGGAGGGGGAGAAATGAAACAGAACAAGCAGAGAGGAGACAGGACATGAAGGAGGAGGAGGGGGAGAAATGAAACAAAAGGAGCAGAGAGGAGACAGGACATGAGGGCAGAGGAGGGGGAGAAATGAAACAAGAGAAGCAGAGAGGAGACAGGACATGAAGAAGGAGGAGGAGGAGAAATGAAACAAGAGAAGCAGAGAGGAGACAGGACATGAGAGCTGAGGAGGGGGAGAAATGAAACAAAAGAAGCAAAGAGGAGACAAGATATGAAGGAGGAGGAGGAGGGGGAGAAACGAAACAAAAGAAGCAGAGAGGAGACAGAACATGAGAGCAGAGGAGGGGAGAAATGAAACAAAAGAAGCAGAGAGGAGACAGAACATGAGAGCAGAGGAGGGGGAGAAATGAAACAAAAGAAGCAGAGAGGAGACAAGATATGAGGGCGGGGAGGGGGAGAAATGAAACAAAAGAAGCAGAGAGGAGACAGGACATGAGAGCTGGGGGAGGGGGAGAAATGAAACAAAAGAAGCAGAGAGGAGACAGGACATGAGAGCGGGGGAGAAATGAAACAAAAGAAGCAGAGAGGAGTCAGGACATGAGAGCGGGGGAGGGGGAGAAATGAAACAAAAGAAGCAGAGAGGAGACAGGACATGAGAGCGGAGGAGGGGGAGAAATGAAACAAAAGAAGCAGAGAGGAGACAGGACATGAGGGCAGAGGAGGGGGAGAAATGAAACAAAAGAAGCAGAGAGGAGACAGGACATGAGAGCAGAGGAGGGGGAGAAATGAAACAAAAGAAGCAGAGAGGAGACAGGACATGAGAGCTGAGGAGGGGGAGAAATGAAACGAAAGAAGCAGAGAGGAGACAGAACATGAGGGCAGAGGAGAGGAAGAAATGAAACAAAACAAGCAGAGAGGAGACAGGACATGAGAGCTGAGAAGAGGGAGAAATGAAACAAAACAAGCAGAGAGGAGACAGAACATGAAGGAGGAGGAGGGGGAGAAATGAAACAAAAGAAGCAGAGATGAGACAGGACATGAGGGCAGAGAAGAGGGAGAAATGAAACAAAACAAGCAGAGAGGAGACAGAACATGAAGGAGGAGGAGGGGGAGAAATGAAACAAAAGAAGCAGAGATGAGACAGGACATGAGGGCAGAGGAGAGGGAGAAATGAAACAAAACAAGCAGAGAGGAGACAGGACATGAAGGAGGAGGAGGGGGAGAAATGAAACAAAAGAAGCAGAGATGAGACAGGACATGAGAGCTGAGGAGGGGGAGAAATGAAACAAAAGAAGCAGAGAGGAGACAGAACATGAGAGCTGAGGAGGGGGAGAAATGAAACAAAAGAAGCAGAGAGGAGACAGGACATGAGGGCGGAGGAGGGGGAGAAATGAAACAAAAGAAGCAGAGAGGAGACAGGACATGAGAGCAGGAGGAGGGGGAGAAATGAAACAAAAGAAGCAGAGAGGAGACAGGACATGAGAGCAGAGGAGGGGGAGAAATGAAACAAAAGAAGCAGAGAGGAGACAGGACATGAGAGCAGAGGAGGGGGAGAAATGAAACAAAAGAAGCAGAGAGGAGACAGGACATGAGGGCAGAGGAGGGGGAGAAATGAAACAAAAGAAGCAGAGAGGAGACAGGACATGAGAGCAGAGGAGGGGGAGAAATGAAACAAAAGAAGCAGAGAGGAGACAGGACATGAAGGAGGAGGAGGGGGAGAAATGAAACAAAAGAAGCAGAGAGGAGACAGGACATGAAGGAGGAGGAGGGGAGAAATGAAACAAAAGAAGCAGAGAGGAGACAGGACATGAGGGCAGAGGAGGGGGAGAAATGAAACAAAAGAAGCAGAGAGGAGACAGGACATGAAGGAGGAGGAGGGGAGAAATGAAACAAAAGAAGCAGAGAGGAGACAGGACATGAGAGGCAGAGGAGGGGGAGAAATGAAACAAAAGAAGCAGAGAGGAGACAGGACATGAAGGAGGAGGAGGGGGAGAAATGAAACAAAAGAAGCAGAGAGGAGACAGGACATGAGGGCAGAGGAGGGGGAGAAATGAAACAAAAGAAGCAGAGAGGAGACAGGACATGAGAGCAGAGGAGGGGGAGAAATGAAACAAAAGAAGCAGAGAGGAGACAGGACATGAAGGAGGAGGAGGGGGAGAAATGAAACAAAAGAAGCAGAGAGGAGACAGGACATGAGAGCAGGAGGAGGGGGAGAAATGAAACAAAAGAAGCAGAGAGGAGACAGGACATGAGGGCAGAGGAGGGGGAGAAATGAAACAAAAGAAGCAGAGAGGAGACAGGACATGAAGGAGGAGGAGGGGGAGAAATGAAACAAAAGAAGCAGAGAGGAGACAGGACATGAAGGAGGAGGAGGGGGAGAAATGAAACAAAAGAAGCAGAGAGGAGACAGGACATGAGGGCAGAGGAGAGGGAGAAATGAAACAAAAGAAGCAGAGAGGAGACAGGACATGAAGGAGGAGGAGGGGGAGAAATGAAACAAAAGAAGCAGAGAGGAGACAGGACATGAAGGAGGAGGAGGGGGAGAAATGAAACAAGAGAAGCAGAGAGGAGACAGGACATGAAGGAGGAGGAGGGGGAGAAATGAAACAAAAGAAGCAGAGAGGAGACAGGACATGAGAGCAGAGGAGGGGGAGAAATGAAACAAAAGAAGCAGAGAGGAGACAGGACATGAGGGCAGAGAAGAGGGAGAAATGAAACAAAACAAGCAGAGAGGAGACAGAACATGAAGGAGGAGGAGGGGGAGAAATGAAACAAAGAAGCAGAGAGGAGACAGGACATGAAGGAGGAGGAGGGGGAGAAATGAAACAAGAGAAGCAGAGAGGAGACAGGACATGAGAGCAGAGAAGAGGGAGAAATGAAACAAAAGAAGCAGAGAGGAGACAGGACATGAGAGCAGAGGAGGGGGAGAAATGAAACAAAAGAAGCAGAGAGGAGACAGGACATGAGGGCAGGAGGAGGGGAGAAATGAAACAAAAGAAGCAGAGAGGAGACAGGACATGAGAGCGGAGGAGGGGGAGAAATGAAACAAGAGAAGCAGAGAGGAGACAGGACATGAGAGCAGAGGAGGGGGAGAAATGAAACAAGAGAAGCAGAGAGGAGACAGGACATGAGAGCAGAGGAGGGGGAGAAATGAAACAAAAGGAGCAGAGAGGAGACAGGACATGAGAGCAGAGGAGGGGGAGAAATGAAACAAAAGAAGCAGAGAGGAGACAGAACATGAAGGAGGAGGAGGAGGGGGAGAAATGAAACAAAAGAAGCAGAGAGGAGACAGAACATGAGAGCAGAGGAGGGGGAGAAATGAAACAAAAGAAGCAGAGAGGAGACAGAACATGAAGGAGGAGGAGGGGGAGAAATGAAACAAAACAAGCAGAGAGGAGACAGGACATGAGAGCAGAGAAGAGGAAGAAATGAAACAGAAGAAGCAGAGAGGAGACAGAACATGAGAGCAGAGGAGGGGGAGAAACGAAACAAAAGAAGCAGAGAGGAGACAGGACATGAGAGCAGAGGAGGGGGAGAAATGAAACAAAAGAAGCAGAGAGGAGACAGGACATGAGAGCAGAGGAGGGGAGAAATGAAACAAAAGAAGCAGAGAGGAGACAGGACATGAAGGAGGAGGAGGGGGAGAAATGAAACAAAAGAAGCAGAGAGGAGACAGGACATGAGGGCAGAGGAGGGGGAGAAAATAGAAACAAAAGAAGCAGAGAGGAGACAGGACATGAAGGAGGAGAGGAGGGGGAGAAATGAAACAAGAGAAGCAGAGAGGAGACAGGACATGAGAGCAGAGGAGAGGGAGAAATGAAACAAAAGAAGCAGAGAGGAGACAGGACATGAGGGCAGAGGAGGGGGAGAAATGAAACAAAAGAAGCAGAGAGGAGACAGGACATGAAGGAGGGGGAGAAATGAAACAAAAGAAGCAGAGAGGAGACAGGACATGAAGGAGGAGGAGGGGGAGAAATGAAACAAAAGAAGCAGAGAGGAGACAGAACATGAGAGCAGAGGAGGGGGAGAAATGAAACAAAAGGAGCAGAGAGGAGACAGAACATGAAGGAGGAGGAGGGGGAGAAATGAAACAAAAGAAGCAGAGAGGAGACAGGACATGAGGGCAGAGAAGAGGGAGAAATGAAACAGAAGAAGCAGAGAGGAGACAGGACATGAGGGCAGAGGAGGGGGAGAAATGAAACAAAAGGAGCAGAGAGGAGACAGGACATGAAGGAGGAGGAGGTGGAGAAATGAAACAAAAGGAGCAGAGAGGAGACAGGACATGAGGGCAGAGGAGGGGGAGAAATGAAACAAAACAAGCAGAGAGGAGACAGGACATGAGGGCAGAGGAGAGGGAGAAATGAAACAAAAGAAGCAGAGAGGAGACAGGACATGAGAGCAGAGGAGGGGGAGAAATGAAACAAAAGGAGCAGAGAGGAGACAGGACATGAAGGAGGAGGAGGGGGAGAAATGAAACAAGAGAAGCAGAGAGGAGACAGGACATGAAGGAGGAGGAGGGGGAGAAATGAAACAAAAGAAGCAGAGAGGAGACAGGACATGAGGGCAGAGGAGGGGGAGAAATGAAACAAAAGAAGCAGAGAGGAGACAGGACATGAAGGAGGAGGAGGGGAGAAATGAAACAAAAGAAGCAGAGAGGAGACAGGACATGAAGGAGGAGGAGGGGGAGAAATGAAACAAGAGAAGCAGAGAGGAGACAGGACATGAGAGCAGAGGAGGGGGAGAAATGAAACAAAAGAAGCAGAGAGGAGACAGGACATGAGAGGAGGAGGAGGAGAAATGAAACAAAAGAAGCAGAGAGGAGACAGGACATGAAGGAGGAGGAGGGGGAGAAATGAAACAAAAGAAGCAGAGAGGAGACAGGACATGAGAGCAGAGGAGGGGGAGAAATGAAACAAAAGAAGCAGAGAGGAGACAGGACATGAGAGCAGAGGAGGGGGAGAAATGAAACAAAAGAAGCAGAGAGGAGACAGGACATGAAGGAGGAGGAGGGGGAGAAATGAAACAAGAGAAGCAGAGAGGAGACAGGACATGAAGGAGGAGGAGGGGGAGAAATGAAACAAAAGAAGCAGAGAGGAGACAGGACATGAGAGGAGGAGGAGGGGGAGAAATGAAACAAAAGAAGCAGAGAGGAGACAGGACATGAAGGAGGAGAGGAGGGGGAGAAATGAAACAAAAGAAGCAGAGAGGAGACATGACATGAAGGAGGAGGAGGGGAGAAATGAAACAAGAGAAGCAGAGAGGAGACAGGACATGAGGGCAGAGAAGAGGGAGAAATGAAACAAAACAAGCAGAGAGGAGACAGAACATGAGGGCAGAGGAGGGGGAGAAATGAAACACGAGAAGCAGAGAGGAGACAGGACATGAAGGAGGAGGAGGGGGAGAAATGAAACAAAAGAAGCAGAGAGGAGACAGGACATGAAGGAGGAGGAGGGGGAGAAATGAAACAAAAGAAGCAGAGAGGAGACAGGACATGAGGGCAGAGGAGGGGGAGAAATGAAACAAAAGAAGCAGAGAGGAGACAGGACATGAAGGAGGAGGAGGGGGAGAAATGAAACAAGAGAAGCAGAGAGGAGACAGGACATGAAGGAGGAGGAGGGGGAGAAATGAAACAAGAGAAGCAGAGATGAGACAGGACATGAGAGCAGAGGAGGGGGAGAAATGAAACAAAAGAAGCAGAGAGGAGACAGGACATGAAGGAGGAGGAGGGAGAAATGAAACAAAAGAAGCAGAGAGGAGACAGGACATGAAGGAGGAGGAGGGGGAGAAATGAAACAAGAGAAGCAGAGAGGAGACAGGACATGAAGGAGGAGGAGGGGGAGAAATGAAACAAGAGAAGCAGAGAGGAGACAGGACATGAGAGCTGAGGAGGGGGAGAAATGAAACAAAAGAAGCAGAGAGGAGACAGGACATGAAGGAGGAGGAGGGGGAGAAATGAAACAAGAGAAGCAGAGAGGAGACAGGACATGAAGGAGGAGGAGGGGGAGAAATGAAACAAGAGAAGCAGAGAGGAGACAGGACATGAGAGCAGAGGAGAGGGAGAAATGAAACAAAAGAAGCAGAGAGGAGACAGGACATGAGGGCAGAGGAGGGGGAGAAATGAAACAAAAGAAGCAGAGAGGAGACAGGACATGAGGGCAGAGGAGGGGGAGAAATGAAACAAAAGAAGCAGAGAGGAGACAGGACATGAGAGCAGAGAAGAGGGAGAAATGAAACAAAAGAAGCAGAGAGGAGACAGAACATGAAGGAGGAGGAGGGGGAGAAATGAAACAAAAGAAGCAGAGAGGAGACAGGACATGAGAGCAGAGGAGGGGGAGAAATGAAACAAAAGAAGCAGAGAGGAGACAGGACATGAAGGAGGAGGAGGGGGAGAAATGAAACAAAAGAAGCAGAGAGGAGACAGGACATGAGAGCAGAGGAGGGGGAGAAATGAAAGAAAACAAGCAGAGAGGAGGCAGGACATGAGGGCAGAGGAGGGGAGAAATGAAACAAAAGAAGCAGAGAGGAGACAGGACATGAGAGCAGAGGAGGGGGAGAAATGAAACAAAAGAAGCAGAGAGGAGACAGGACATGAGGGCAGAGGAGGGGGAGAAATGAAACAAAACAAGCAGAGAGGAGACAGGACATGAGAGCAGAGGAGGGGAGAAATGAAACAAAAGAAGCAGAGAGGAGACAGGACATGAGAGCTGAGGAGGGGGAGAAATGAAACAAAAGGAGCAGAGAGGAGACAGGACATGAGGGCAGAGGAGGGGGAGAAATGAAACAAAAGAAGCAGAGAGGAGACAGGACATGAGGGCAGAGGAGGGGGAGAAATGAAACAAGAGAAGCAGAGAGGAGACAGGACATGAGAGCAGAGGAGGGGAGAAATGAAACAAAAGAAGCAGAGAGGAGACAGGACATGAGGGCAGAGGAGGGGGAGAAATGAAACAAAAGAAGCAGAGAGGAGACAGGACATGAAGGAGGAGGAGGGGGAGAAATGAAACAAGAGAAGCAGAGAGGAGACAGGACATGAGAGCAGAGGAGGGGAGAAATGAAACAAAAGAAGCAGAGAGGAGACAGGACATGAGGGCAGAGGAGGGGGAGAAATGAAACAAAAGAAGCAGAGAGGAGACAGGACATGAGAGCAGAGAAGGGGGAGAAATGAGACAAAAGAAGCAGAGAGGAGACAGGACATGAGAGCAGAGGAGGGGAGAAATGAAACAAAAGAAGCAGAGAGGAGACAGGACATGAAGGAGGAGGGGGAGAAATGAAACAAAAGAAGCAGAGAGGAGACAGGACATGAGGGCAGAGGAGGGGGAGAAATGAAACAAGAGAAGCAGAGAGGAGACAGGACATGAGGGCAGAGGAGGGGGAGAAATGAAACAAAAGGAGCAGAGAGGAGACAGGAAATGAGGGCAGAGGAGGGGGAGAAATGAAACAAAAGAAGCAGAGAGGAGACAGGACATGAGGGCAGAGAAGAGGGAGAAATGAAACAAAAGAAGCAGAGAGGAGACAGAACATGAGAGCAGAGGAGGGGGAGAAATGAAACAAAAGAAGCAGAGATGAGACAGGACATGAGGGCAGAGGAGGGGGAGAAATGAAACAAAAGAAGCAGAGAGGAGACAGGACATGAAGGAGGAGGAGGGGGAGAAATGAAAGAAAAGAAGCAGAGAGGAGACAGGACATGAGAGCAGAGGAGGGGGAGAAATGAAACAAAAGAAGCAGAGAGGAGACAGGACATGAGGGCAGAGGAGGGGAGAAATGAAACAAAAGAAGCAGAGAGGAGACAGGACATGAGGGCAGAGGAGGGGGAGAAATGAAACAAAAGAAGCAGAGAGGAGACAGGACATGAGAGGAGGAGGGGGAGAAATGAAACAAAAGAAGCAGAGAGGAGACAGGACATGAGGGCAGAGGAGGGGGAGAAATGAAACAAAAGAAGCAGAGAGGAGACAGGACATGAAGGAGGAGGAGGGGGAGAAATGAAACAAAAGAAGCAGAGAGGAGACAGGACATGAGAGGCAGGAGGAGGGGGAGAAATGAAACAAAAGAAGCAGAGAGGAGACAGGACATGAAGGAGGAGGAGGGGAGAAATGAAACAAAAGAAGCAGAGAGGAGACAGGACATGAGGGCAGAGGAGGGGGAGAAATGAAACAAAAGAAGCAGAGAGGAGACAGGGCATGAGGGCAGAGGAGGGGGAGAAATGAAACAAAAGGAGCAGAGAGGAGACAGGACATGAGAGCAGAGGAGGGGAGAAATGAAACAAAAGAAGCAGAGAGGAGACAGGAAATGAGAGCAGAGGAGGGGGAGAAATGAAACAAAAGAAGCAGAGAGGAGACAGGACATGAAGGAGGAGGAGGGGGAGAAACGAAACAAAAGAAGCAGAGAGGAGACAGGACATGAGGGCAGAGAAGAGGGAGAAATGAAACAAAAGAAGCAGAGAGGAGACAGGACATGAGGGCAGAGGAGGGGGAGAAATGAAACAAAAGAAGCAGAGAGGAGACAGGACATGAAGGAGGAGGAGGGGGAGAAATGAAACAAAAGAAGCAGAGAGGAGACAGGACATGAGAGCTGAGGAGGGGGAGAAATGAAACAAAAGAAGCAGAGAGGAGACAGGACATGAGAGCAGAGGAGGGGGAGAAATGAAACAAAAGAAGCAGAGAGGAGACAGGACATGAGAGCTGAGGAGGGGGAGAAATGAAACAAAAGAAGCAGAGAGGAGACAGGACATGAGAGCTGAGGAGGGGGAGAAATGAAACAAAAGAAGCAGAGAGGAGACAGGACATGAAGGAGGAGGAGGGGGAGAAATGAAACAAAAGAAGCAGAGAGGAGACAGAACATGAGAGCAGAGGAGGGGAGAAATGAAACAAAAGGAGCAGAGAGGAGACAGAACATGAAGGAGGAGGAGGGGGAGAAATGAAACAAAAGAAGCAGAGAGGAGACAGAACATGAAGGAGGAGGAGGGAGAAATGAAACAAAACAAGCAGAGAGGAGACAGGACATGAGGGCAGAGGAGGGGGAGAAATGAAACAAAAGGAGCAGAGAGGAGACAGGACATGAGAGCAGAGGAGGGGGAGAAATGAAACAAAAGAAGCAGAGAGGAGACAGAACATGAAGGAGGAGGAGGGGGAGAAATGAAACAAAAGAAGCAG
This sequence comes from Calotriton arnoldi, assembly GCA_963921515.1. Lineage (NCBI taxonomy): Eukaryota > Metazoa > Chordata > Amphibia > Caudata > Salamandridae > Calotriton > Calotriton arnoldi. Next base: position 3,574,549 of record CAWUFW010000019.1, read on the forward strand.
AGAGGAGACAGGACATGAAGGAGGAGGAGGGGGAGAAATGAAACAAAAGAAGCAGAGAGGAGACAGGACATGAAGGAGGAGGAGGGGGAGAAATGAAACAAAAGAAGCAGAGAGGAGACAGGACATGAGAGCAGAGAAGGGGGAGAAATGAAACAAAAGAAGCAGAGAGGAGACAGGACATGAGGGCAGAGAAGAGGGAGAAATGAAACAAAAGAAGCAGAGAGGAGACAGGACATGAGGGCAGAGGAGGGGGAGAAATGAAACAAAAGAAGCAGAGAGGAGACAGGACATGAGGGCAGAGGAGGGGGAGAAATGAAACAAAAGAAGCAGAGAGGAGACAGGACATGAGGGCAGAGGAGAGGGAGAAATGAAACAAGAGAAGCAGAGAGGAGACAGGACATGAAGGAGGAGGAGGGGGAGAAATGAAACAAAAGAAGCAGAGAGGAGACAGGAAATGAGGGCAGAGGAGGGGAAGAAATGAAACAAAAGAAGCAGAGAGGAGACAGGACATGAGAGCGGAGGAGGGGGAGAAATGAAACAAAAGAAGCAGAGAGGAGACAGGACATGAGGGCAGAGGAGGGGGAGAAATGAAACTAAAGAAGCAGAGAGGAGACAGGACATGAAGGAGGAGGAGGGGGAGAAATGAAACAAAAGAAGCAGAGAGGAGACAGGAAATGAGGGCAGAGGAGGGGGAGAAATGAAACAAAAGAAGCAGAGAGGAGACAGGACATGAGAGCAGAGGAGGGGGAGAAATGAAACAAAAGAAGCAGAGAGGAGACAGGACATGAGGGCAGAGGAGGGGGAGAAATGAAACAAAAGAAGCAGAGAGGAGACAGGACATGAGGGCAGGAGGAGGGGGAGAAATGAAACAAAAGAAGCAGAGAGGAGACAGGACATGAAGGCAGGAGGAGAGGGAGAAATGAAACAAAAGAAGCAGAGAGGAGACAGGACATGAGAGAGCAGAGGAGAGGGAGAAATGAAACAAGAGAAGCAGAGAGGAGACAGGACATGAGGGCGGAGGAGGGGGAGAAATGAAACGAAAGAAGCAGAGAGGAGACAGGACATGAAGGAGGAGGAGGGGGAGAAATGAAACAAAAGGAGCAGAGAGGAGACAGGACATGAGAGCAGAGGAGGGGAGAAATGAAACAAGAGAAGCAGAGAGGAGACAGGACATGAGAGCAGAGAAGAGGGAGAAATGAAACAGAACAAGCAGAGAGGAGACAGGACATGAAGGAGGAGGAGGGGGAGAAATGAAACAAGAGAAGCAGAGAGGAGACAGGACATGAAGGAGGAGGAGGGGGAGAAATGAAACAAGAGAAGCAGAGAGGAGACAGGACATGAGAGCAGAGGAGGGGAGAAATGAAACAGAAAGAAGCAGAGAGGAGACAGGACATGAAGGAGGAGGAGGGGGAGAAATGAAACAAAAGGAGCAGAGAGGAGACAGGACATGAGGGCAGAGGAGGGGGAGAAATGAAACAAGAGAAGCAGAGAGGAGACAGGACATGAAGAAGGAGGAGGAGGAGAAATGAAACAAGAGAAGCAGAGAGGAGACAGGACATGAGAGCAGAGGAGGGGGAGAAATGAAACAAAAGAAGCAGAGAGGAGACAGGACATGAGAGCAGAGGAGGGGGAGAAATGAAACAAAAGAAGCAGAGAGGAGACAGAACATGAGAGCAGAGGAGGGGGAGAAATGAAACAAAAGAAGCAGAGAGGAGACAGGACATGAGGGCAGAGGAGGGGAGAAATGAAACAAAAGGAGCAGAGAGGAGACAGGACATGAGGGCAGAGGAGGGGGAGAAATGAAACAAAAGAAGCAGAGAGGAGACAGGACATGAGAGCAGAGGAGGGGGAGAAATGAAACAAAAGAAGCAGAGAGGAGACAGGACATGAGGGCAGGAGGAGGGGGAGAAATGAAACAAAAGAAGCAGAGAGGAGACAGGACATGAAGGAGGAGGAGGGAGAAATGAAACAAAAGAAGCAGAGAGGAGACAGGACATGAGAGCAGAGGAGAGGAGAAATGAAACAAAAGAAGCAGAGAGGAGACAGGACATGAGGGCAGAGGAGGGGGAGAAATGAAACAAGAGAAGCAGAGAGGAGACAGGACATGAGAGCAGAGAAGGGGGAGAAATGAAACAAAAGAAGCAGAGAGGAGACAGAACATGAAGGAGGAGGAGGGGGAGAAATGAAACAAAACAAGCAGAGAGGAGACAGGACATGAGGGCAGAGAAGAGGGAGAAATGAAACAAAAGAAGCAGAGAGGAGACAGAACATGAGAGCAGAGGAGGGGGAGAAATGAAACAAAAGAAGCAGAGAGGAGACAGGACATGAGAGCAGAGGAGGGGAGAAATGAAACAAAAGAAGCAGAGAGGAGACAGGACATGAGGGCAGAGGAGGGGGAGAAATGAAACAAAAGAAGCAGAGAGGAGACAGAACATGAAGGAGCAGAGGAGGGGGAGAAATGAAACAAAAGAAGCAGAGAGGAGACAGGACATGAGAGCTGAGGAGGGGGAGAAATGAAACAAAAGAAGCAGAGAGGAGACAGGACATGAGAGCAGAGGAGGGGGAGAAATGAAACAAAAGAAGCAGAGAGGAGACAGGACATGAGGGCGGAGGAGGGGGAGAAATGAAACAAAAGAAGCAGAGAGGAGACAGGACATGAGGGCAGAGGAGGGGGAGAAATGAAACAAAAGAAGCAGAGAGGAGACAGGACATGAGGGCAGAGGAGGGGGAGAAATGAAACAAAAGAAGCAGAGAGGAGACAGGACATGAGAGCAGAGGAGGGGGAGAAATGAAACAAAAGAAGCAGAGAGGAGACAGGACATGAGAGCAGAGGAGGGGGAGAAATGAAACAAAAGAAGCAGAGAGGAGACAGGACATGAAGGAGGAGGAGGGGAGAAATGAAACAAAAGAAGCAGAGAGGAGACAGGACATGAGAGCAGGAGGAGGGGGAGAAATGAAACAAAAGAAGCAGAGAGGAGACAGGACATGAGGGCAGAGGAGGGGGAGAAATGAAACAAAAGAAGCAGAGAGGAGACAGGACATGAGAGCAGGAGGAGGGGGAGAAATGAAACAAAAGAAGCAGAGAGGAGACAGGACATGAGAGGAGGAGGAGGGGGAGAAATGAAACGAAAGAAGCAGAGAGGAGACAGGACATGAGAGCAGAGGAGGGGGAGAAATGAAACAAAAGAAGCAGAGAGGAGACAGGACATGAGAGCAGGAGGAGGGGGAGAAATGAAACAAAAGAAGCAGAGAGGAGACAGGACATGAGAGCTGAGGAGGGGAGAAATGAAACAAAAGAAGCAGAGAGGAGACAGGACATGAGAGCTGAGGAGGGGGAGAAATGAAACAAAACACGCAGAGAGGAGACAGGACATGAGAGCAGAGGAGGGGGAGAAATGAAACAAAAGAAGCAGAGAGGAGACAGGACATGAGAGCTGAGGAGGGGGAGAAATGAAACAAAAGAAGCAGAGAGGAGACAGGACATGAGAGCTGAGGAGGGGGAGAAATGAAACGAAAGAAGCAGAGAGGAGACAGGACATGAAGGAGGAGGAGGGGGAGAAATGAAACAAAAGAAGCAGAGAGGAGACAGAACATGAGAGCAGAGGAGGGGGAGAAATGAAACAAAAGGAGCAGAGAGGAGACAGAACATGAAGGAGGAGGAGGGGGAGAAATGAAACAAAAGAAGCAGAGAGGAGACAGAACATGAAGGAGGAGGAGGGAGAAATGAAACAAAACAAGCAGAGAGGAGACAGGACATGAGGGCAGAGGAGGGGGAGAAATGAAACGAAAGGAGCAGAGAGGAGACAGGACATGAGAGCAGAGGAGGGGGAGAAATGAAACAAAAGAAGCAGAGAGGAGACAGAACATGAAGGAGGAGGAGGGGGAGAAATGAAACAAAAGAAGCAGAGAGGAGACAGGACATGAAGGAGGAGGAGGGGGAGAAATGAAACAAGAGAAGCAGAGAGGAGACAGGACATGAAGGAGGAGGAGGGGGAGAAATGAAACAAGAGAAGCAGAGAGGAGACAGGACATGAGAGCAGAGAAGGGGAGAAATGAAACAAAAGAAGCAGAGAGGAGACAGGACATGAGGGCAGAGAAGAGGGAGAAATGAAACAAAAGAAGCAGAGACGAGACAGGACATGAGGGCAGAGGAGGGGGAGAAATGAAACAAAAGAAGCAGAGAGGAGACAGGACATGAGGGCAGAGGAGGGGGAGAAATGAAACAAAAGAAGCAGAGACGAGACAGGACATGAGGGCAGAGGAGGGGGAGAAATGAAACAAAAGAAGCAGAGAGGAGACAGGACATGAAGGAGGAGGAGGGGGAGAAATGAAACAAAAGAAGCAGAGAGGAGACAGGAAATGAGGGCAGAGGAGGGGAAGAAATGAAACAAAAGAAGCAGAGAGGAGACAGGACATGAGAGCTGAGGAGGGGGAGAAATGAAACAAAAGAAGCAGAGAGGAGACAGGACATGAGGGCAGAGGAGGGGGACAAATGAAACTAAAGAAGCAGAGAGGAGACAGAACATGAAGGAGGAGGAGGGGGAGAAATGAAACAAAAGAAGCAGAGAGGAGACAGGAAATGAGGGCAGAGGAGGGGGAGAAATGAAACAAAAGAAGCAGAGAGGAGACAGGACATGAGAGCTGAGGAGGGGGAGAAATGAAACAAAAGAAGCAGAGAGGAGACAGGACATGAGGGCAGAGGAGGGGGACAAATGAAACTAAAGAAGCAGAGAGGAGACAGGACATGAGAGCTGAGGAGGGGGAGAAATGAAACAAAAGAAGCAGAGAGGAGACAGGACATGAGGGCAGAGAAGAGGGAGAAATGAAACAAAAGAAGCAGAGAGGAGACAGGACATGAGAGCAGAGAAGAGGGAGAAATGAAACAAAAGAAGCAGAGAGGAGACAGGACATGAGAGCTGAGGAGGGGGAGAAATGAAACAAGAGAAGCAGAGAGGAGACAGGACATGAAGGAGGAGGAGGGGGAGAAATGAAACAAGAGAAGCAGAGAGGAGACAGGACATGAGAGCAGAGAAGGGGGAGAAATGAAACAAAAGAAGCAGAGAGGAGACAGGACATGAGGGCAGAGAAGAGGGAGAAATGAAACAAAAGAAGCAGAGACGAGACAGGACATGAGGGCAGAGGAGGGGGAGAAATGAAACAAGAGAAGCAGAGAGGAGACAGGACATGAGAGCGGGGGAGGGGGAGAAATGAAACGAAAGAAGCAGAGAGGAGACAGGACATGAAGGAGGAGGAGGGGGAGAAATGAAACAAAAGGAGCAGAGAGGAGACAGGACATGAGAGCAGAGGAGGGGGAGAAATGAAACAAGAGAAGCAGAGAGGAGACAGGACATGAGAGCAGAGAAGAGGGAGAAATGAAACAGAACAAGCAGAGAGGAGACAGGACATGAAGGAGGAGGAGGGGGAGAAATGAAACAAGAGAAGCAGAGAGGAGACAGAACATGAAGGAGGAGGAGGGGGAGAAATGAAACAAGAGAAGCAGAGAGGAGACAGGACATGAGAGCAGAGGAGGGGGAGAAATGAAACAGAACAAGCAGAGAGGAGACAGGACATGAAGGAGGAGGAGGGGGAGAAATGAAACAAAAGGAGCAGAGAGGAGACAGGACATGAGGGCAGAGGAGGGGGAGAAATGAAACAAGAGAAGCAGAGAGGAGACAGGACATGAAGAAGGAGGAGGAGGAGAAATGAAACAAGAGAAGCAGAGAGGAGACAGGACATGAGAGCTGAGGAGGGGGAGAAATGAAACAAAAGAAGCAAAGAGGAGACAAGATATGAAGGAGGAGGAGGAGGGGGAGAAACGAAACAAAAGAAGCAGAGAGGAGACAGAACATGAGAGCAGAGGAGGGGAGAAATGAAACAAAAGAAGCAGAGAGGAGACAGAACATGAGAGCAGAGGAGGGGGAGAAATGAAACAAAAGAAGCAGAGAGGAGACAAGATATGAGGGCGGGGGAGGGGGAGAAATGAAACAAAAGAAGCAGAGAGGAGACAGGACATGAGAGCTGGGGAGGGGGAGAAATGAAACAAAAGAAGCAGAGAGGAGACAGGACATGAGAGCGGGGGGAGAAATGAAACAAAAGAAGCAGAGAGGAGTCAGGACATGAGAGCGGGGGGAGGGGGAGAAATGAAACAAAAGAAGCAGAGAGGAGACAGGACATGAGAGCGGGGGGAGGGGGAGAAATGAAACAAAAGAAGCAGAGAGGAGACAGGACATGAGGGCAGAGGAGGGGGAGAAACGAAACAAAAGAAGCAGAGAGGAGACAGGACATGAGGGCAGAGGAGGGGGAGAAATGAAACAAAAGGAGCAGAGAGGAGACAGGACATGAGAGCAGAGGAGGGGGAGAAATGAAACAAAAGAAGCAGAGAGGAGACAGGACATGAGAGCTGAGGAGGGGGAGAAATGAAACGAAAGAAGCAGAGAGGAGACAGAACATGAGGGCAGAGGAGAGGAAGAAATGAAACAAAACAAGCAGAGAGGAGACAGGACATGAGAGCTGAGAAGAGGGAGAAATGAAACAAAACAAGTAGAGAGGAGACAGAACATGAAGGAGGAGGAGGGGGAGAAATGAAACAAAAGAAGCAGAGATGAGACAGGACATGAGGGCAGAGAAGAGGGAGAAATGAAACAAAACAAGCAGAGAGGAGACAGAACATGAAGGAGGAGGAGGGGGAGAAATGAAACAAAAGAAGCAGAGATGAGACAGGACATGAGGGCAGAGAAGAGGGAGAAATGAAACAAAACAAGCAGAGAGGAGACAGAACATGAAGGAGGAGGAGGGGGAGAAATGAAACAAAAGAAGCAGAGATGAGACAGGACATGAGAGCTGAGGAGGGGGAGAAATGAAACAAAAGAAGCAGAGAGGAGACAGAACATGAGAGCTGAGGAGGGGGAGAAATGAAACAAAAGAAGCAGAGAGGAGACAAGATATGAGGGCGGGGAGGGGAGAAATGAAACAAAAGAAGCAGAGAGGAGACAGGACATGAGAGCGGGGGAGGGGGAGAAATGAAACAAAAGAAGCAGAGAGGAGACAGGACATGAGAGCGGGGGAGGGGGAGAAATGAAACAAAAGAAGCAGAGAGGAGACAGGACATGAGAGCGGGGAGGGGGAGAAATGAAACAAAAGAAGCAGAGAGGAGACAGGACATGAGGGCAGAGGAGGGGGAGAAACGAAACAAAAGAAGCAGAGAGGAGACAGGACATGAGGGCAGAGGAGGGGGAGAAATGAAACAAAAGAAGCAGAGAGGAGACAGAACATGAAGGAGGAGGAGGGGGAGAAATGAAACAAAAGAAGCAGAGATGAGACAGGACATGAGAGCTGAGGAGGGGGAGAAATGAAACAAAAGAAGCAGAGAGGAGACAGAACATGAGAGCTGAGGAGGGGGAGAAATGAAACAAAAGAAGCAGAGAGGAGACAAGATATGAGGGCGGGGGAGGGGGAGAAATGAAACAAAAGAAGCAGAGAGGAGACAGGACATGAGAGCGGGGGAGGGGGAGAAATGAAACAAAAGAAGCAGAGAGGAGACAGGACATGAGAGCGGGGGAGGGGGAGAAATGAAACAAAAGAAGCAGAGAGGAGACAGGACATGAGAGCGGGGGAGGGGGAGAAATGAAACAAAAGAAGCAGAGAGGAGACAGGACATGAGGGCAGAGGAGGGGGAGAAACGAAACAAAAGAAGCAGAGAGGAGACAGGACATGAGAGCAGAGGAGGGGAGAAATGAAACAAAAGAAGCAGAGAGGAGACAGGACATGAGGGCAGAGAAGAGGGAGAAATGAAACAAAAGAAGCAGAGAGGAGACAGGACATGAGAGCAGAGAAGAGGGAGAAATGAAACAAAAGAAGCAGAGAGGAGACAGGACATGAGAGCTGAGGAGGGGGAGAAATGAAACAAGAGAAGCAGAGAGGAGACAGGACATGAAGGAGGAGGAGGGGGAGAAATGAAACAAGAGAAGCAGAGAGGAGACAGGACATGAGAGCAGAGAAGGGGGAGAAATGAAACAAAAGAAGCAGAGAGGAGACAGGACATGAGGGCAGAGAAGAGGGAGAAATGAAACAAAAGAAGCAGAGACGAGACAGGACATGAGGGCAGAGGAGGGGGAGAAATGAAACAAGAGAAGCAGAGAGGAGACAGGACATGAGAGCGGGGGAGGGGGAGAAATGAAACGAAAGAAGCAGAGAGGAGACAGGACATGAAGGAGGAGGAGGGGGAGAAATGAAACAAAAGGAGCAGAGAGGAGACAGGACATGAGAGCAGAGGAGGGGGAGAAATGAAACAAGAGAAGCAGAGAGGAGACAGGACATGAGAGCAGAGAAGAGGGAGAAATGAAACAGAACAAGCAGAGAGGAGACAGGACATGAAGGAGGAGGAGGGGAGAAATGAAACAAGAGAAGCAGAGAGGAGACAGAACATGAAGGAGGAGGGGGAGAAATGAAACAAGAGAAGCAGAGAGGAGACAGGACATGAGAGCAGAGGAGGGGGAGAAATGAAACAGAACAAGCAGAGAGGAGACAGGACATGAAGGAGGAGGAGGGGGAGAAATGAAACAAAAGGAGCAGAGAGGAGACAGGACATGAGGGCAGAGGAGGGGGAGAAATGAAACAAGAGAAGCAGAGAGGAGACAGGACATGAAGAAGGAGGAGGAGGAGAAATGAAACAAGAGAAGCAGAGAGGAGACAGGACATGAGAGCTGAGGAGGGGGAGAAATGAAACAAAAGAAGCAAAGAGGAGACAAGATATGAAGGAGGAGGAGGAGGGGAGAAACGAAACAAAAGAAGCAGAGAGGAGACAGAACATGAGAGCAGAGGAGGGGAGAAATGAAACAAAAGAAGCAGAGAGGAGACAGAACATGAGAGCAGAGGAGGGGAGAAATGAAACAAAAGAAGCAGAGAGGAGACAAGATATGAGGGCGGGGGAGGGGGAGAAATGAAACAAAAGAAGCAGAGAGGAGACAGGACATGAGAGCTGGGGGAGGGGGAGAAATGAAACAAAAGAAGCAGAGAGGAGACAGGACATGAGAGCGGGGGAGAAATGAAACAAAAGAAGCAGAGAGGAGTCAGGACATGAGAGCGGGGGAGGGGAGAAATGAAACAAAAGAAGCAGAGAGGAGACAGGACATGAGAGCGGAGGAGGGGGAGAAATGAAACAAAAGAAGCAGAGAGGAGACAGGACATGAGGGCAGAGGAGGGGGAGAAACGAAACAAAAGAAGCAGAGAGGAGACAGGACATGAGGGCAGAGGAGGGGGAGAAATGAAACAAAAGGAGCAGAGAGGAGACAGGACATGAGAGCAGAGGAGGGGGAGAAATGAAACAAAAGAAGCAGAGAGGAGACAGGACATGAGAGCTGAGGAGGGGAGAAATGAAACGAAAGAAGCAGAGAGGAGACAGAACATGAGGGCAGAGGAGAGGAAGAAATGAAACAAAACAAGCAGAGAGGAGACAGGACATGAGAGCTGAGAAGAGGGAGAAATGAAACAAAACAAGCAGAGAGGAGACAGAACATGAAGGAGGAGGAGGGGGAGAAATGAAACAAAAGAAGCAGAGATGAGACAGGACATGAGGGCAGAGAAGAGGGAGAAATGAAACAAAACAAGCAGAGAGGAGACAGAACATGAAGGAGGAGGAGGGGAGAAATGAAACAAAAGAAGCAGAGATGAGACAGGACATGAGGGCAGAGAAGAGGGAGAAATGAAACAAAACAAGCAGAGAGGAGACAGAACATGAAGGAGGAGGAGGGGGAGAAATGAAACAAAAGAAGCAGAGATGAGACAGGACATGAGAGCTGAGGAGGGGAGAAATGAAACAAAAGAAGCAGAGAGGAGACAGAACATGAGAGCTGAGGAGGGGGAGAAATGAAACAAAAGAAGCAGAGAGGAGACAAGATATGAGGGCGGGGGAGGGGAGAAATGAAACAAAAGAAGCAGAGAGGAGACAGGACATGAGAGCGGGGGAGGGGGAGAAATGAAACAAAAGAAGCAGAGAGGAGACAGGACATGAGAGCGGGGGAGGGGGAGAAATGAAACAAAAGAAGCAGAGAGGAGACAGGACATGAGAGCGGGGGAGGGGGAGAAATGAAACAAAAGAAGCAGAGAGGAGACAGGACATGAGGGCAGAGGAGGGGGAGAAACGAAACAAAAGAAGCAGAGAGGAGACAGGACATGAGGGCAGAGGAGGGGGAGAAATGAAACAAAAGGAGCAGAGAGGAGACAGGACATGAGAGCAGAGGAGGGGGAGAAATGAAACAAAAGAAGCAGAGAGGAGACAGGACATGAGAGCTGAGGAGAGGGAGAAATGAAACGAAAGAAGCAGAGAGGAGACAGAACATGAGGGCAGAGGAGAGGAAGAAATGAAACAAAACAAGCAGAGAGGAGACAGGACATGAGAGCTGAGAAGAGGGAGAAATGAAACAAAACAAGCAGAGAGGAGACAGAACATGAAGGAGGAGGAGGGGGAGAAATGAAACAAGAGAAGCAGAGAGGAGACAGGACATGAAGGAGGAGGAGGGGGAGAAATGAAACAAAAGAAGCAGAGATGAGACAGGACATGAGGGCAGAGAAGAGGGAGAAATGAAACAAGAGAAGCAGAGAGGAGACAGGATATGAGAGCTGAGGAGAGGGAGAAACGAAACAAAAGAAGCAGAGAGGAGACAGGACATGAAGGAGGAGGAGGGGGAGAAATGAAACAAGAGAAGCAGAGAGGAGACAGGACATGAAGGAGGAGGAGGGGGATGAAACAAAAGAAGCAGAGATGAGACAGGACATGAGAGCTGAGGAGGGGGAGAAATGAAACAAAAGAAGCAGAGAGGAGACAGGACATGAGGGCAGAGAAGAGGGAGAAATGAAACAGAAGAAGCAGAGAGGAGACAGGACATGAGGGCAGAGGAGGGGGAGAAATGAAACAAAAGAAGCAGAGAGGAGACAAGATATGAAGGAGGAGGAGGGGAGAGAAACGAAACAGAAGAAGCAGAGAGGAGACAGGACATGAGGACAGAGGAGAGGAGAAATGAAACAAGAGAAGCAGAGAGGAGACAGGACATGAAGGAGGAGGAGGGGGAGAAATGAAACAGAAGAAGCAGAGAGGAGACAGGACATGAAGGAGGAGGAGGGGGAGAAATGAAACAAGAGAAGCAGAGAGGAGACAGGACATGAAGGAGGAGGAGGGGGAGAAATGAAACAAAAGAAGCAGAGAGGAGACAGGACATGAGGGCAGAGGAGGGGGAGAAATGAAACAAAAGAAGCAGAGAGGAGACAGGACATGAAGGAGGAGGAGGGGGAGAAATGAAACAAGAGAAGCAGAGAGGAGACAGGACATGAAGGAGGAGGAGGAGGAGAAATGAAACAGAAGAAGCAGAGAGGAGACAGGACATGAAGGAGGAGGAGGGGGAGAAATGAAACAAGAGAAGCAGAGAGGAGACAGGACATGAAGGAGGAGGAGGGGGAGAAATGAAACAAAAGAAGCAGAGAGGAGACAGGACATGAGGGCTGAGGAGGGGGAGAAATGAAACAAAAGAAGCAGAGAGGAGACAGGACATGAAGGAGGAGGAGGGGGAGAAATGAAACAAAAGAAGCAAAGAGGAGACAAGATATGAAGGAGGAGGAGGGGGAGAAACGAAACAAAAGAAGCAGAGAGGAGACAGGACATGAGGACAGAGGAGAGGGAGAAATGAAACAAGAGAAGCAGAGAGGAGACAGGACATGAAGGAGGAGGAGGAGGAGAAATGAAACAGAAGAAGCAGAGAGGAGACAGGACATGAAGGAGGAGGAGGGGGAGAAATGAAACAAGAGAAGCAGAGAGGAGACAGGACATGAAGGAGGAGGAGGGGGAGAAATGAAACAAGAGAAGCAGAGAGGAGACAGGACATGAAGGAGGAGGAGGGGGAGAAATGAAACAAAAGAAGCAGAGAGGAGACAGGACATGAGAGCAGAGGAGGGGAGAAATGAGACAAAAGAAGCAGAGAGGAGACAGAACATGAAGGAGGAGGAGGGGGAGAAATGAAACAAGAGAAGCAGAGAGGAGACAGGACATGAGGGCAGAGAAGAGGGAGAAATGAAACAAAACAAGCAGAGAGGAGACAGAACATGAAGGAGGAGGAGGGGGAGAAATGAAACAAAACAAGCAGAGAGGAGACAGAACATGAAGGAGGAGGAGGGGAGAAATGAAACAAGAGAAGCAGAGAGGAGACAGGACATGAGAGCAGAGAAGAGGAAATGAAACAGAAGAAGCAGAGAGGAGACAGAACATGAGAGCAGAGGAGGGGGAGAAATGAAACAAAAGAAGCAGAGAGGAGACAGGACATGAAGGAGGAGGAGGAGAAATGAAACGAAAGAAGCAGAGAGAGACAGGAAATGAGAAGCGGGGAGGGAGAGAAATGAAACAAGAGAAGCAGAGAGGAGACAGGACATGAGAGCAGAGGAGGGGAGAAATGAAACAAGAGAAGCAGAGAGGAGACAGGACATGAGAGCAGAGGAGGGGGAGAAATGAAACAAAAGAAGCAGAGAGGAGACAGAACATGAAGGAGGAGGAGGAGGGGGAGAAATGAAACAAAAGAAGCAGAGAGGAGACAGAACATGAAGGAGGAGGAGGGGGAGAAATGAAACAAAAGAAGCAGAGAGGAGACAGAACATGAAGGAGGAGGAGGGGGAGAAATGAAACAAAACAAGCAGAGAGGAGACAGGACATGAGAGCAGAGAAGAGGAAGAAATGAAACAGAAGAAGCAGAGAGGAGACAGAACATGAGAGCAGAGGAGGGGGAGAAATGAAACAAAAGAAGCAGAGAGGAGACAGGACATGAGAGCAGAGGAGGGGGAGAAATGCAAAGCAGAGAGACAGGACATGAAGGAGGAGGAGGAGAAAGAACAAGCAGAGGAGACAGACATGAGGGGAGAGAGAGAACTGAAACAGAAGCAGAGAGGAGACAGGATATGAGAGCTGAGGAGAGGGAGAAACTGAAACAAAAGAAGCAGAGAGGAGACAGGACATGAAGGAGGAGGAGGGGGAGAAACGAAACAAAAGAAGCAGAGAGGAGACAGGACATGAAGGAGGAGGAGGGGGAGAAATGAAACAAAAGGAGCAGAGAGGAGACAGGACATGAGAGCAGAGGAGGGGGAGAAATGAAACAAGAGAAGCAGAGAGGAGACAGGACATGAGAGCAGAGAAGAGGGAGAAATGAAACGAAAGAAGCAGAGAGGAGACAGGACATGAGGGCAGAGGAGGGGGAGAAACGAAACAAAAGAAGCAGAGAGGAGACAAGACATGAAGGAGGAGGAGGGGGAGAAATGAAACAAGAGAAGCAGAGAGGAGACAGGACATGAAGGAGGAGGAGGGGGAGAAATGAAACAAGAGAAGCAGAGAGGAGACAGGACATGAGGGCAGGAGGAGGGGGAGAAATGAAACAAAAGAAGCAGAGAGGAGACAGGACATGAGAGCAGAGGAGAGGGAGAAATGAAACAAAAGAAGCAGAGAGGAGACAGGACATGAGGGCAGAGGAGGGGGAGAAATGAAACAAAAGGAGCAGAGAGGAGACAGGACATGAAGGAGGAGGAGGTGGAGAAATGAAACAAAAGAAGCAGAGAGGAGACAGGACATGAAGGCAGGAGGAGGGGGAGAAATGAAACAAAAGAAGCAGAGAGGAGACAGGACATGAGAGCAGAGGAGGGGGAGAAATGAAACAAAAGGAGCAGAGAGGAGACAGGACATGAAGGCAGAGGAGGGGGAGAAATGAAACAAAAGAAGCAGAGAGGAGACAGGACATGAGGAGCAGAGGAGGGGGAGAAATGAAACAAGAGAAGCAGAGAGGAGACAGGACATGAAGGAGGAGGAGGGGGAGAAATGAAACAAGAGAAGCAGAGAGGAGACAGGACATGAGAGCAGAGGAGGGGGAGAAATGAAACAAAAGAAGCAGAGAGGAGACAGGACATGAGGGCAGGAGGAGGGGGAGAAATGAAACAAAAGAAGCAGAGAGGAGACAGGACATGAGGGCAGAGGAGGGGGAGAAATGAAACAAAAGAAGCAGAGAGGAGACAGGACATGAGGGCAGAGAAGAGGGAGAAATGAAACAAAACAAGCAGAGAGGAGACAGAACATGAAGGAGGAGGAGGGGGAGAAATGAAACAAAAGAAGCAGAGAGGAGACAGGACATGAGAGCAGAGAAGAGGAAGAAATGAAACAGAAGAAGCAGAGAGGAGACAGAACATGAGAGCAGAGGAGGGGGAGAAATGAAACAAAAGAAGCAGAGAGGAGACAGGACATGAGGGCAGAGAAGAGGGAGAAATGAAACAAAAGAAGCAGAGAGGAGACAGGACATGAGGGCAGAGGAGGGGGAGAAATGAAACAAAAGAAGCAGAGAGGAGACAGGACATGAGAGCAGAGGAGGGGGAGAAATGAAACAAAAGAAGCAGAGAGGAGACAGAACATGAAGGAGGAGGAGGGGAGAAATGAAACAAAAGAAGCAGAGAGGAGACAGGACATGAAGGAGGAGGAGGGGGAGAAATGAAACAAAAGAAGCAGAGAGGAGACAGGACATGAAGGAGGAGGAGGGGAGAAATGAAACAAAAGAAGCAGAGAGGAGACAGGACATGAGAGCAGAGGAGGGGGAGAAATGAAACAAAAGAAGCAGAGAGGAGACAGGACATGAGAGCAGAGGAGGGGGAGAAATGAAACAAGAGAAGCAGAGAGGAGACAGGACATGAAGGAGGAGGAGGAGGAGAAATGAAACAGAAGAAGCAGAGAGGAGACAGGACATGAAGGAGGAGGAGGGGGAGAAATGAAACAAGAGAAGCAGAGAGGAGACAGGACATGAAGGAGGAGGAGGGGGAGAAATGAAACAAGAGAAGCAGAGAGGAGACAGGACATGAAGGAGGAGGAGGGGGAGAAATGAAACAAAAGAAGCAGAGAGGAGACAGGACATGAGAGCAGAGGAGGGGGAGAAATGAGACAAAAGAAGCAGAGAGGAGACAGAACATGAAGGAGGAGGAGGGGGAGAAATGAAACAAAAGAAGCAGAGAGGAGACAGGACATGAAGGAGGAGGAGGGGAGAAATGAAACAAGAGAAGCAGAGAGGAGACAGGACATGAGGAGCAGAGAAGAGGGAGAAATGAAACAAAACAAGCAGAGAGGAGACAGAACATGAAGGAGGAGGAGGGGGAGAAATGAAACAAAACAAGCAGAGAGGAGACAGAACATGAAGGAGGAGGAGGGGAGAAATGAAACAAGAGAAGCAGAGAGGAGACAGGACATGAGAGCAGAGAAGAGGAAATGAAACAGAAGAAGCAGAGAGGAGACAGAACATGAGAGCAGAGGAGGGGGAGAAACGAAACAAAAGAAGCAGAGAGGAGACAGAACATGAGAGCAGAGGAGGGGGAGAAATGAGACAAAAGAAGCAGAGAGGAGACAGGACATGAAGGAGGAGGAGGAGAAATGAAACGAAAGAAGCAGAGAGGAGACAGGAAATGAGAGCGGGGGAGGGGGAGAAATGAAACAAGAGAAGCAGAGAGGAGACAGGACATGAGAGCAGAGGAGGGGAGAAATGAAACAAAAGAAGCAGAGAGGAGACAGGACATGAGAGCAGAGGAGGGGAGAAATGAAACAAAAGGAGCAGAGAGGAGACAGGACATGAGAGCAGAGGAGGGGGAGAAATGAAACAAAAGAAGCAGAGAGGAGACAGAACATGAAGGAGGAGGAGGAGGGGGAGAAATGAAACAAAAGAAGCAGAGAGGAGACAGGACATGAAGGAGGAGGAGGGGGAGAAATGAAACAAAAGAAGCAGAGAGGAGACAGAACATGAAGGAGGAGGAGGGGGAGAAATGAAACAAAACAAGCAGAGAGGAGACAGGACATGAGAGCAGAGAAGAGGAAGAAATGAAACAGAAGAAGCAGAGAGGAGACAGAACATGAGAGCAGAGGAGGGGGAGAAACGAAACAAAAGAAGCAGAGAGGAGACAGGAAATGAGAGCAGAGGAGGGGGAGAAATGAAACAAAAGAAGCAGAGAGGAGACAGGACATGAGAGCAGAGGAGGGGGAGAAATGAAACAAAAGAAGCAGAGAGGAGACAGGACATGAAGGAGGAGGAGGGGGAGAAATGAAACAAAAGAAGCAGAGAGGAGACAGGACATGAGAGCAGAGGAGGGGGAGAAATGAAACAAAAGAAGCAGAGAGGAGACAGGACATGAAGGAGGAGGAGGGGGAGAAATGAAACAAAAGAAGCAGAGAGGAGACAGGACATGAGAGCAGAGGAGGGGAGAAATGAAACAAGAGAAGCAGAGAGGAGACAGGACATGAGAGCAGAGAAGAGGGAGAAATGAAACGAAAGAAGCAGAGAGGAGACAGGACATGAAGGAGGAGGAGGGGAGAAATGAAACAAGAGAAGCAGAGAGGAGACAGGACATGAAGGAGGAGGAGGGGGAGAAATGAAACAAAAGAAGCAGAGAGGAGACAGAACATGAGAGCAGAGGAGGGGGAGAAATGAAACAAAAGGAGCAGAGAGGAGACAGAACATGAAGGAGAGGAGGGGAGAAATGAAACAAAAGAAGCAGAGAGGAGACAGGACATGAGGGCAGAGAAGAGGGAGAAATGAAACAAAAGAAGCAGAGAGGAGACAGGACATGAGAGCAGAGGAGGGGGAGAAATGAAACAAAAGAAGCAGAGAGGAGACAGGACATGAAGGAGGAGGAGGTGGAGAAATGAAACAAAAGGAGCAGAGAGGAGACAGGACATGAGGGCAGAGGAGGGGGAGAAATGAAACAAAAGGAGCAGAGAGGAGACAGGACATGAGGGCAGAGAAGAGGGAGAAATGAAACAGAAGAAGCAGAGAGGAGACAGGACATGAGGGCAGAGGAGGGGGAGAAATGAAACAAAAGGAGCAGAGAGGAGACAGGACATGAAGGAGGAGGAGGGGGAGAAATGAAACAAGAGAAGCAGAGAGGAGACAGGACATGAAGGAGGAGGAGGAGAAATGAAACAAAAGAAGCAGAGAGGAGACAGGACATGAAGGAGGAGGAGGGGAGAAATGAAACAAGAGAAGCAGAGAGGAGACAGGACATGAGAGCAGAGGAGGGGGAGAAATGAAACAAAAGAAGCAGAGAGGAGACAGGACATGAGGGCAGAGGAGGGGAGAAATGAAACAAAAGAAGCAGAGAGGGAGACAGGACATGAGAGCAGAGAAGAGGGAGAAATGAAACAGAAGAAGCAGAGAGGAGACAGAACATGAGAGCAGAGGAGGGGGAGAAATGAAACAAAAGAAGCAGAGAGGAGACAGGACATGAGGGCAGAGGAAGAGGAGAAATGAAACAAAAGAAGCAGAGAGGAGACAGAACATGAAGGAGGAGGAGGGGGAGAAATGAAACAAAAGAAGCAGAGAGGAGACAGGACATGAGAGCAGAGAAGAGGGAGAAATGAAACAGAAGAAGCAGAGAGGAGACAGAACATGAGAGCAGAGGAGGGGGAGAAATGAAACAAAAGAAGCAGAGAGGAGACAGGATATGAGGGCGAGGAGGGGGAGAAATGAAACAAAAGAAGCAGAGAGGAGACAGGACATGAGAGCAGAGGAGGGGAGAAATGAAACAAAAGAAGCAGAGAGGAGACAGGACATGAGAGCAGAGGAGGGGGAAGAAATGAAACAAAAGAAGCAGAGAGGAGACAGGACATGAGGGCAGAGGAGGGGGAGAAACGAAACAAAAGAAGCAGAGAGGAGACAGGACATGAGGGCAGAGGAGGGGGAGAAATGAAACAAAAGGAGCAGAGAGGAGACAGGACATGAGAGCAGAGGAGGGGGAGAAATGAAACAAAAGAAGCAGAGAGGAGACAGGACATGAAGGAGGAGGAGGGGGAGAAATGAAACAAAAGAAGCAGAGAGGAGACAGGACATGAAGGAGGAGGAGGGGGAGAAATGAAACAAAAGGAGCAGAGAGGAGACAGGACATGAAGGAGGAGGAGGGGGAGAAATGAAACAAAAGAAGCAGAGAGGAGACAGGACATGAGGGCAGAGGAGGGGGAGAAATGAAACAAAAGAAGCAGAGAGGAGACAGAACATGAAGGAGGAGGAGGGGGAGAAATGAAACAAAACAAGCAGAGAGGAGACAGAACATGAAGGAGGAGGAGGGGGAGAAACGAAACAAAAGAAGCAGAGAGGAGACAGGACATGAGGGCAGAGGAGGGGGAGAAATGAAACAAAAGGAGCAGAGAGGAGACAGGACATGAAGGAGGAGGGGGAGAAATGAAACGAAAGAAGCAGAGAGGAGACAGGACATGAGAGCAGAGGAGGGGAGAAATGAAACAAGAGAAGCAGAGAGGAGACAGGACATGAAGGAGGAGGAGGAGGGAGAAATGAAACAAAAGGAGCAGAGAGGAGACAGGGCATGAAGGAGGAGGAGGGAGGGGCGAAATGAAACAAAAGAAGCAGAGAGAAGACAGGACATGAGGGCAGAGGAGGGAGAAATGAGACAAAAGAAGCAGAGAGGAGACAGGACATGAAGGCAGAGGAGGGGAGAAATGAAACAAGAGAAGCAGAGAGGAGACAGGACATGAAGGAGGAGGAGGAGAAATGAAACAAGAGAAGCAGAGAGGAGACAGGACATGAGAGCAGAGGAGGGGAGAAATGAAACAAAAGAAGCAGAGAGGAGACAGGACATGAGGGCAGAGAAGAGGGAGAAATGAAACAAAACAAGCAGAGAGGAGACAGAACATGAAGGAGGAGGAGGGGGAGAAATGAAACAAGAGAAGCAGAGAGGAGACAGGACATGAGGGCAGAGAAGAGGGAGAAATGAAACAAAACAAGCAGAGAGGAGACAGAATATGAAGGAGGAGGAGGGGAGAAATGAAACAAGAGAAGCAGAGAGGAGACAGGACATGAAGGAGGAGGAGGGGAGAAATGAAACAAGAGAAGCAGAGAGGAGACAGGACATGAGGGCAGAGAAGAGGGAGAAATGAAACAAAACAAGCAGAGAGGAGACAGGACATGAGGGCAGAGGAGGGGAGAAATGAAACGAAAGAAGCAGAGAGGAGACAGGAAATGAGAGCGGGAGGGGAGAAATGAAACAAAACAAGCAGAGAGGAGACAGGACATGAGAGCAGAGAAGAGGAAGAAATGAAACAGAAGAAGCAGAGAGGAGACAGAACATGAGAGCAGAGGAGGGGGAGAAACGAAACAAAAGAAGCAGAGAGGAGACAGGACATGAGGGCAGAGGAGGGGGAGAAATGAAACAAAAGGAGCAGAGAGGAGACAGGACATGAAGGAGGAGGAGGGGGAGAAATGAAACGAAAGAAGCAGAGAGGAGACAGGACATGAGAGCAGAGAAGAGGAAGAAATAAACAGAAGAAGCAGAGAGGAGACAGGACATGAGGGCAGAGGAGGGGGAGAAATGAAACAAAAGGAGCAGAGAGGAGACAGGACATGAGGGCAGAGGAGGGGGAGAAATGAAACGAAAGGAGCAGAGAGGAGACAGGACATGAAGGAGGAGGAGGGGGAGAAATGAAACAAAAGAAGCAGAGAGGAGACAGGACATGAAGGAGGAGGAGGGGGAGAAATGAAACAAAACAAGCAGAGATGAGACAGGACATGAGAGCGGGGGAGGGGGAGAAATGAAACAAAAGAAGCAGAGAGGAGACAGGACATGAAGGAGGAGGAGGGGGAGAAATGAAACAAAAGAAGCAGAGAGGAGACAGGACATGAGAGCAGAGGAGGGGGAGAAATGAAACAAAAGAAGCAGAGAGGAGACAGGACATGAGAGCTGAGGAGGGGAGAAATGAAACAAAAGAAGCAGAGAGGAGACAGGACATGAGGGCAGAGGAGGGGGAGAAATGAAACAAAAGAAGCAGAGAGGAGACAGGACATGAGGGCAGAGGAGGGGGAGAAATGAAACAAAAGAAGCAGAGAGGAGACAGGACATGAAGGAGGAGGAGGGGGAGAAATGAAACAAAAGAAGCAGAGAGGAGACAGGACATGAAGGAGGAGGAGGGGGAGAAATGAAACAAAAGAAGCAGAGAGGAGACAGAACATGAAGGAGGAGGAGGGGGAGAAATGAAACAAAAGAAGCAGAGAGGAGACAGAACATGAAGGAGGAGGAGGGGGAGAAATGAAACAAAAGAAGCAGAGAGGAGACAGGACATGAGGGCAGAGGAGGGGGAGAAATGAAACAAAACAAGCAGAGAGGAGACAGGACATGAGGGCAGAGAAGAGGGAGAAATGAAACAAAAGCAAGCAGAGAGGAGACAGGACATGAAGGAGGAGGAGGGGAGAAATGAAACAAGAGAAGCAGAGAGGAGACAGGACATGAGAGCAGAGAAGAGGAAATGAAACAGAAGAAGCAGAGAGGAGACAGAACATGAGAGCAGAGGAGGGGGAGAAACGAAACAAAAGAAGCAGAGAGGAGACAGAACATGAGAGCAGAGGAGGGGGAGAAATGAGACAAAAGAAGCAGAGAGGAGACAGGACATGAAGGAGGAGGAGGGGAGAAATGAAACAAGAGAAGCAGAGAGGAGACAGGACATGAAGGAGGAGGAGGGGAGAAATGAAACAAGAGAAGCAGAGAGGAGACAGGACATGAGGGCAGAGAAGAGGGAGAAATGAAACAAAACAAGCAGAGAGGAGACAGAACATGAAGGAGGAGGAGGGGGAGAAATGAAACAAGAGAAGCAGAGAGGAGACAGGACATGAGAGCAGAGGAGGGGGAGAAATGAAACAAAAGAAGCAGAGAGGAGACAGGACATGAAGGAGGAGGAGGGGAGAAATGAAACAAAAGAAGCAGAGAGGAGACAGGACATGAAGGAGGAGGAGGGGGAGAAATGAAACAAAAGAAGCAGAGAGGAGACAGGACATGAGAGCAGAGAAGAGGAAGAAATGAAACAGAAGAAGCAGAGAGGAGACAGAACATGAGAGCAGAGGAGGGGGAGAAATGAAACAAAAGAAGCAGAGAGGAGACAGGACATGAGAGCAGAGGAGGGGGAGAAATGAAACAAAAGAAGCAGAGAGGAGACAGGACATGAAGGAGGAGGAGGGGAGAAATGAAACAAGAGAAGCAGAGAGGAGACAGGACATGAAGGAGGAGGAGGGGGAGAAATGAAACAAGAGAAGCAGAGAGGAGACAGGACATGAGGGCAGAGAAGAGGGAGAAATGAAACAAAACAAGCAGAGAGGAGACAGAACATGAAGGAGGAGGAGGGGGAGAAATGAAACAAAACAAGCAGAGAGGAGACAGGACATGAGAGCAGAGAAGAGGAAGAAATGAAACAGAAGAAGCAGAGAGGAGACAGAACATGAGAGCAGAGGAGGGGGAGAAATGAAACAAAAGAAGCAGAGAGGAGACAGGACATGAAGGAGGAGGAGGGGGAGAAACGAAACAAAAGAAGCAGAGAGGAGACAGGACATGAGGGCAGAGGAGGGGGAGAAATGAAACAAAAGAAGCAGAGAGGAGACAGGACATGAAGGAGGAGGAGGGGGAGAAATGAAACAAAAGAAGCAGAGAGGAGACAGGAAATGAGAGCAGAGGAGGGGGAGAAATGAAACAAAAGAAGCAGAGAGGAGACAGGACATGAGAGCAGAGGAGGGGGAGAAATGAAACAAGAGAAGCAGAGAGGAGACAGGACATGAAGGAGGAGGAGGGGGAGAAACGAAACAAAAGAAGCAGAGAGGAGACAGAACATGAGAGCAGAGGAGGAGGAGACGAAACAGAAGCAGAGAGGAGACAGAACATGAGAGCAGAGGAGGAGCGAAACAAGAACAGATGAGACAGGACATGAGAGCAGAGGAGGAGAAATGAAACAAAAGAAGCAGAGAGGAGACAGGACATGAGGGCAGAGGAGAGGGAGAAATGAAACAGAAGAAGCAGAGAGGAGACAGGACATGAGCGCAGAGGAGGGGGAGAAATGAAACAAAAGAAGCAGAGAGGAGACAGGACATGAAGGAGGAGGAGGGGGAGAAATGAAACGAAAGAAGCAGAGAGGAGACAGGACATGAAGGAGGAGGAGGGGGAGAAATGAAACAAGAGAAGCAGAGAGGAGACAGGACATGAGGGCAGAGGAGGGGGAGAAATGAAACAAAAGAAGCAGAGAGGAGACAGGACATGAGAGGAGGAGGAGGGGGAGAAATGAAACAAAAGAAGCAGAGAGGAGACAGGACATGAGAGCAGAGGAGGGGGAGAAATGAAACAAGAGAAGCAGAGAGGAGACAGGGCATGAAGGAGGAGGAGGGGAGGGGGCGAAATGAAACAAAAGAAGCAGAGAGGAGACAGGACATGAAGGAGGAGGAGGAGAAATGAAACAAAAGGAGCAGAGAGGAGACAGGACATGAAGGCAGAGGAGGAGGGGGAGAAATGAAATAAAAGGAGCAGAGAGGAGACAGGACATGAGGGCAGAGGAGGGGAGAAATGAAACAAGAGAAGCAGAGAGGAGACAGGACATGAAGGAGGAGGAGGAGAAATGAAACAAAAGGAGCAGAGAGGAGACAGGACATGAGAGCAGAGGAGGGGGAGAAATGAAACAAGAGAAGCAGAGAGGAGACAGGACATGAGGGCAGAGGAGGGGGAGAAATGAAACAAGAGAAGCAGAGAGGAGACAGGACATGAAGGAGGAGGAGGGGGAGAAATGAAACAAAAGAAGCAGAGAGGAGACAGGACATGAGAGCAGAGGAGGGGGAGAAATGAAACAAGAGAAGCAGAGAGGAGACAGGACATGAAGGAGAGGAGGGGGAGAAATGAAACAAAAGAAGCAGAGAGGAGACAGGACATGAGGGCAGAGAAGAGGGAGAAATGAAACAAAAGAAGCAGAGAGGAGACAGAACATGAAGGAGGAGGAGGGGAGAAATGAAACAAGAGAAGCAGAGAGGAGACAGGACATGAGAGCAGAGGAGAGGGAGAAATGAAACAAAACAAGCAGAGAGGAGACAGAACATGAAGGAGGAGGAGGGGAGAAATGAAACAAGAGAAGCAGAGAGGAGACAGGACATGAGGGCAGAGAAGAGGGAGAAATGAAACAAAACAAGCAGAGAGGAGACAGAACATGAAGGAGGAGGAGGGGGAGAAATGAAACAAGAGAAGCAGAGAGGAGACAGGACATGAAGGAGGAGGAGGGGAGAAATGAAACAAGAGAAGCAGAGAGGAGACAGGACATGAGAGCAGAGGAGGAGAATGAAACAGAGAGAGAGGAGACAGACATGAGGGCAGAGGAGGGAGAAATGAACAAACAAGCAGAGAGGAGACAGGACATGAGGGCAGAGAAGAGGGAGAAATGAAACAAAACAAGCAGAGAGGAGACAGGACATGGGAGCAGGAGGAGGGGGAGAAACGAAACAAAAGAAGCAGAGAGGAGACAGAACATGAGAGCAGAGGAGGGGGAGAAACGAAACAAAAGAAGCAGAGAGGAGACAGGACATGAGAGCAGAGGAGGGGAGAAATGAAACAAAAGAAGCAGAGAGGAGACAGGACATGAGGGCAGAGAAGAGGGAGAAATGAAACAGAAGAAGCAGAGAGGAGACAGGACATGAGGGCAGAGGAGGGGGAGAAATGAAACAAAAGAAGCAGAGAGGAGACAGGACATGAAGGAGGAGGAGGGGGAGAAATGAAACGAAAGAAGCAGAGAGGAGACAGGACATGAAGGAGGAGGAGGGAGAGAAATGAAACAAGAGAAGCAGAGAGGAGACAGGACATGAGGGCAGAGGAGGGGGAGAAATGAAACAAGAGAAGCAGAGAGGAGACAGGACATGAAGGAGGAGGAGGGGGAGAAATGAAACAAAAGAAGCAGAGAGGAGACAGGACATGAGAGCAGAGGAGGGGGAGAAATGAAACAAAAGAAGCAGAGAGGAGACAGGACATGAGAGGAGGAGGAGGGGGAGAAATGAAACAAAAGAAGCAGAGAGGAGACAGGACATGAAGGAGGAGGAGGAGGGGGAGAAATGAAACAAAAGAAGCAGAGAGGAGACAGGACATGAAGGAGGAGGAGGGAGAAATGAAACAAAAGGAGCAGAGAGGAGACAGGACATGAAGGCAGAGGAGGAGGGAGAAATGAAACAAAAGAAGCAGAGAGGAGACAGGACATGAGGGCAGAGGAGGGGAGAAATGAAACAAGAGAAGCAGAGAGGAGACAGGACATGAGAGGAGGAGGAGGAGAAATGAAACAAAAGGAGCAGAGAGGAGACAGGACATGAGAGCAGAGGAGGGGGAGAAATGAAACAAGAGAAGCAGAGAGGAGACAGGACATGAGGGCAGAGGAGGGGGAGAAATGAAACAAGAGAAGCAGAGAGGAGACAGGACATGAAGGAGGAGGAGGGGGAGAAATGAAACAAAAGAAGCAGAGAGGAGACAGGAAATGAGAGCAGAGGAGGGGGAGAAATGAAACAAGAGAAGCAGAGAGGAGACAGGACATGAGAGCAGAGAAGAGGGAGAAATGAAACAAGAGAAGCAGAGAGGAGACAGGACATGAAGGAGGAGGGGGAGAAATGAAACAAAAGAAGCAGAGAGGAGACAGGACATGAGGGCAGAGAAGAGGGAGAAATGAAACAAAACAAGCAGAGAGGAGACAGAACATGAAGGAGGAGGAGGGGAGAAATGAAACAAGAGAAGCAGAGAGGAGACAGGACATGAGAGCAGAGAAGAGGGAGAAATGAAACAAAACAAGCAGAGAGGAGACAGAACATGAAGGAGGAGGAGGGGGAGAAATGAAACAAGACAAGCAGAGAGGAGACAGGACATGAGGGCAGAGAAGAGGGAGAAATGAAACAAAACAAGCAGAGAGGAGACAGAACATGAAGGAGGAGGAGGGGGAGAAATGAAACAAGAGAAGCAGAGAGGAGACAGGACATGAAGGAGGAGGAGGGGAGAAATGAAACAAGAGAAGCAGAGAGGAGACAGGACATGAGAGCAGAGGAGGGGGAGAAATGAAACAAAAGAAGGAGAGAGGAGACAGGACATGAGGGCAGAGGAGGGGGAGAAATGAAACAAAACAAGCAGAGAGGAGACAGGACATGAGGGCAGAGAAGAGGGAGAAATGAAACAAAACAAGCAGAGAGGAGACAGAACATGAAGGAGGAGGAGGGGGAGAAATGAAACAAAACAAGCAGAGAGGAGACAGGACATGAGAGCAGAGGAGGGGGAGAAATGAAACAAAAGAAGCAGAGAGGAGACAGAACATGAAGGAGGAGGAGGGGGAGAAATGAAACAAAAGAAGCAGAGAGGAGACAGGACATGAAGGAGGAGGAGGGGGAGAAATGAAACAAGAGAAGCAGAGAGGAGACAGGACATGAGGGCAGAGGAGAGGGAGAAATGAAACAAAAGAAGCAGAGAGGAGACAGGACATGAGGGCAGAGGAGGGGGAGAAATGAAACAAAAGAAGCAGAGAGGAGACAGGACATGAGGGCAGAGGAGGGGGAGAAATGAAACAAAAGAAGCAGAGAGGAGACAGGACATGAGGGCAGAGGAGGGGGAGAAATGAAACAAAAGGAGCAGAGAGGAGACAGGACATGAGGGAAGAGGAGGGGGAGAAATGAAACAAAAGAAGCAGAGAGGAGACAGGACATGAGGGCAGAGGAGGGGGAGAAATGAAACAAAAGAAGCAGAGAGGAGACAGGACATGAGGGCAGAGGAGGGGGAGAAATGAAACAAAAGAAGCAGAGAGGAGACAGGACATGAGAGCAGAGGAGGGGGAGAAATGAAACAAAAGAAGCAGAGAGGAGACAGGACATGAGAGCAGAGGAGGGGGAGAAATGAAACAAAAGAAGCAGAGAGGAGACAGGACATGAGGGCAGAGGAGGGGGAGAAATGAAACAAAAGAAGCAGAGAGGAGACAGGACATGAGAGCAGAGGAGGGGAGAAATGAAACAAAAGAAGCAGAGAGGAGACAGGACATGAGAGCAGAGGAGGGGGAGAAATTAAACAAAAGAAGCAGAGAGGAGACAAGACATGAGGGCAGAGAAGAGGGAGAAATGAAACAGAAGAAGCAGAGAGGAGACAGGACATGAGGGCAGAGGAGGGGGAGAAATGAAACAAAAGAAGCAGAGAGGAGACAGGACATGAAGGAGGAGGAGGGGGAGAAATGAAACAAAAGAAGCAGAGAGGAGACAGAACATGAGAGCAGAGGAGGGGGAGAAATGAAACAAAAGAAGCAGAGAGGAGACAGAACATGAAGGAGGAGGAGGGGGAGAAATGAAACAAAAGAAGCAGAGAGGAGACAGGACATGAAGGAGGAGGAGGGGGAGAAATGAAACAAAAGAAGCAGAGAGGAGACAGAACATGAGAGCAGAGGAGGGGGAGAAATGAAACAAAAGGAGCAGAGAGGAGACAGAACATGAAGGAGGAGGAGGGGGAGAAATGAAACAAAAGAAGCAGAGAGGAGACAGGACATGAGGGCAGAGGAGGAGGGGGAGAAATGAAACAAAAGAAGCAGAGAGGAGACAGGACATGAGGGCAGAGGAGGAGGGGGAGAAATGAAACAAAAGAAGCAGAGAGGAGACAGGACATGAGAGGAGGAGGAGGGGGAGAAATGAAACAAAAGAAGCAGAGAGGAGACAGGACATGAGAGCAGAGGAGAGGGAGAAATGAAACAAAAGAAGCAGAGAGGAGACAGGACATGAGGGCAGAGAAGAGGGAGAAATGAAACAAAAGAAGCAGAGAGGAGACAGGACATGAGGGCAGAGGAGAGGGAGAAATGAAACAAAAGAAGCAGAGAGGAGACAGGACATGAGGGCAGAGGAGGGGGAGAAATGAAACAAGAGAAGCAGAGAGGAGACAGGACATGAAGGAGGAGGAGGGGGAGAAATGAAACAAAAGAAGCAGAGAGGAGACAGGACATGAGGGCAGAGGAGGGGGAGAAATGAAACAAAAGAAGCAGAGAGGAGACAGGACATGAGAGCAGAGGAGGGGGAGAAATGAAACAAAAGAAGCAGAGAGGAGACAGGACATGAGAGCAGAGGAGGGGGAGAAATGAAACAAAAGAAGCAGAGAGGAGACAGGACATGAGAGCAGAGGAGGGGGAGAAATGAAACAAAAGAAGCAGAGAGGAGACAGGACATGAAGGAGGAGGAGGGGGAGAAATGAAACAAAAGAAGCAGAGAGGAGACAGGACATGAAGGAGGAGGAGGGGGAGAAATGAAACAAAAGAAGCAGAGAGGAGACAGGACATGAGAGCAGAGGAGGGGGAGAAATGAAACAAAAGAAGCAGAGAGGAGACAGGACATGAAGGAGGAGGAGGGGGAGAAATGAAACAAAAGAAGCAGAGAGGAGACAGGACATGAAGGAGGAGGAGGGGGAGAAATGAAACAAAAGAAGCAGAGAGGAGACAGGACATGAGGGCAGAGGAGGGGGAGAAATGAAACAAAAGAAGCAGAGAGGAGACAGGACATGAGAGCAGAGGAGGGGGAGAAATGAAACAAAAGAAGCAGAGAGGAGACAGGACATGAGAGCAGAGGAGGGGGAGAAATGAAACAAAAGAAGCAGAGAGGAGACAGGACATGAGAGCAGAGGAGGGGGAGAAATGAAACAAAAGAAGCAGAGAGGAGACAGGACATGAGGGCAGAGGAGAGGGAGAAATGAAACAAAAGAAGCAGAGAGGAGACAGGACATGAGAGCAGAGGAGGGGGAGAAATGAAACAAAAGAAGCAGAGAGGAGACAGGACATGAAGGAGGAGGAGGGGGAGAAATGAAACAAAAGAAGCAGAGAGGAGACAGGACATGAGAGCAGAGGAGGGGGAGAAATGAAACAAAAGAAGCAGAGAGGAGACAGAACATGAAGGCAGGAGGAGGGGGAGAAATGAAACAAAAGAAGCAGAGAGGAGACAGGACATGAAGGAGGAGGAGGGGGAGAAATGAAACAAAAGAAGCAGAGAGGAGACAGGACATGAGAGCAGAGGAGGGGGAGAAATGAAACAAAAGAAGCAGAGAGGAGACAGGACATGAAGGAGGAGGAGGGGGAGAAATGAAACAAAAGAAGCAGAGAGGAGACAGGACATGAGGGCAGGAGGAGGGGGAGAAATGAAACAAAAGAAGCAGAGAGGAGACAGGACATGAGGGCAGAGGAGGAGGGGGAGAAATGAAACAAAAGAAGCAGAGAGGAGACAGGACATGAGGGAAGAGGAGGGGGAGAAATGAAACAAAAGAAGCAGAGAGGAGACAGGACATGAGAGCAGAGAAGGGGGAGAAATGAAACAAAAGAAGCAGAGAGGAGACAGGACATGAGGGCAGAGGAGGGGGAGAAATGAAACAAAAGAAGCAGAGAGGAGACAGGACATGAGAGCAGAGGAGGGGGAGAAATGAAACAAAAGAAGCAGAGAGGAGACAGGACATGAGGGCAGAGAAGAGGGAGAAATGAAACAAAAGAAGCAGAGAGGAGACAGGACATGAGGGCAGAGGAGAGGGAGAAATGAAACAAGAGAAGCAGAGAGGAGACAGGACATGAAGGAGGAGGAGGGGGAGAAATGAAACAAAAGAAGCAGAGAGGAGACAGGACATGAGGGCAGAGGAGGGGGAGAAATGAAACAAAAGAAGCAGAGAGGAGACAGGACATGAGAGCTGAGGAGGGGGAGAAATGAAACAAAAGAAGCAGAGAGGAGACAGGACATGAGAGCAGAGGAGGGGGAGAAATGAAACAAAAGAAGCAGAGAGGAGACAGGACATGAGAGCAGAGGAGGGGGAGAAATGAAACAAAAGAAGCAGAGAGGAGACAGGACATGAGAGCAGAGGAGGGGGAGAAATGAAACAAAAGAAGCAGAGAGGAGACAGGACATGAGAGCAGAGGAGGGGGAGAAATGAAACAAAAGAAGCAGAGAGGAGACAGGACATGAAGGAGGAGGAGGGGGAGAAATGAAACAAAAGAAGCAGAGAGGAGACAGGACATGAGAGCAGAGGAGGGGGAGAAATGAAACAAAAGAAGCAGAGAGGAGACAGGACATGAAGGAGGAGGAGGGGGAGAAATGAAACAAAAGAAGCAGAGAGGAGACAGGACATGAGAGCAGAGGAGGGGGAGAAATGAAACAAAAGAAGCAGAGAGGAGACAGGACATGAGAGCAGAGGAGGGGGAGAAATGAAACAAAAGAAGCAGAGAGGAGACAGGACATGAGAGCAGAGGAGGGGGAGAAATGAAACAAAAGAAGCAGAGAGGAGACAGGACATGAAGGAGCAGAGGAGGGGGAGAAATGAAACAAAAGAAGCAGAGAGGAGACAGGACATGAGGGAGGAGGAGGGGGAGAAATGAAACAAAAGAAGCAGAGAGGAGACAGGACATGAGAGCAGAGGAGGGGGAGAAATGAAACAAAAGAAGCAGAGAGGAGACAGGACATGAAGGAGGAGGAGGGGGAGAAATGAAACAAAAGAAGCAGAGAGGAGTCAGGACATGAGGGCAGAGGAGGGGGAGGGGGAGAAATGAAACAAAACAAGCAGAGAGGAGACAGGACATGAGGGAAGAGGAGGGGGAGAAATGAAACAAAAGAAGCAGAGAGGAGACAGGACATGAGAGCAGAGAAGAGGGAGAAATGAAACAAAAGAAGCAGAGAGGAGACAGGACATGAGGGCAGAGGAGAGGGAGAAATGAAACAAAAGAAGCAGAGAGGAGACAGGACATGAAGGAGGAGGAGGGGGAGAAATGAAACAAAAGAAGCAGAGAGGAGACAGGACATGAGAGCAGAGGAGGGGGAGAAATGAAACAAAAGAAGCAGAGAGGAGACAGGACATGAGAGCTGAGGAGGGGGAGAAATGAAACAAAAGGAGCAGAGAGGAGACAGGACATGAGAGCAGAGGAGGGGGAGAAATGAAACAAAAGAAGCAGAGAGGAGACAGGACATGAGAGCAGAGGAGGGGGAGAAATGAAACAAAAGAAGCAGAGAGGAGACAGGACATGAGAGCAGAGGAGGGGGAGAAATGAAACAAAAGAAGCAGAGAGGAGACAGGACATGAAGGAGGAGGAGGGGGAGAAATGAAACAAAAGAAGCAGAGAGGAGACAGGACATGAGAGCAGAGGAGGGGGAGAAATGAAACAAAAGAAGCAGAGAGGAGACAGAACATGAAGGAGGAGGAGGGGGAGAAATGAAACAAAAGAAGCAGAGAGGAGACAGGACATGAAGGAGGAGGAGGGGGAGAAATGAAACAAAAGAAGCAGAGAGGAGACAGAACATGAGAGCAGAGGAGGGGGAGAAATGAAACAAAAGAAGCAGAGAGGAGACAGGACATGAAGGAGGAGGAGGGGGAGAAATGAAACAAAAGAAGCAGAGAGGAGACAGGACATGAGGGCAGGAGGAGGGGGAGAAATGAAACAAAAGAAGCAGAGAGGAGACAGGACATGAGGGCAGGAGGAGGGGGAGAAATGAAACAAAAGAAGCAGAGAGGAGACAGGACATGAGAGCAGAGGAGAGGGAGAAATGAAACAAAAGAAGCAGAGAGGAGACAGGACATGAGGGCAGAGGAGAGGGAGAAATGAAACAAAAGAAGCAGAGAGGAGACAGGACATGAAGGAGGAGGAGGGGGAGAAATGAAACAAAAGAAGCAGAGAGGAGACAGGACATGAGGGCAGAGGAGGGGAGAAATGAAACAAAAGAAGCAGAGAGGAGACAGGACATGAGAGCTGAGGAGGGGGAGAAATGAAACAAAAGAAGCAGAGAGGAGACAGGACATGAGAGCTGAGGAGGGGGAGAAATGAAACAAAAGAAGCAGAGAGGAGACAGGACATGAGAGCAGAGGAGGGGGAGAAATGAAACAAAAGAAGCAGAGAGGAGACAGGACATGAGAGCAGAGGAGGGGGAGAAATGAAACAAAAGAAGCAGAGAGGAGACAGGACATGAGAGCAGAGGAGGGGGAGAAATGAAACAAAAGAAGCAGAGAGGAGACAGGACATGAGGAGCAGAGGAGGGGGAGAAATGAAACAAAAGAAGCAGAGAGGAGACAGGACATGAGAGCTGAGGAGGGGGAGAAATGAAACAAAAGAAGCAGAGAGGAGACAGGACATGAGGGCAGAGGAGGGGGAGAAATGAAACAAAAGAAGCAGAGAGGAGACAGGACATGAGGGCAGAGGAGGGGGAGAAATGAAACAAAAGAAGCAGAGAGGAGACAGGACATGAGAGCAGAGGAGGGGGAGAAATGAAACAAAAGAAGCAGAGAGGAGACAGGACATGAGGGCAGAGGAGGGGGAGAAATGAAACAAAAGAAGCAGAGAGGAGACAGGACATGAGAGCTGAGGAGGGGGAGAAATGAAACAAAAGAAGCAGAGAGGAGACAGGACATGAGGGCAGAGGAGGGGGAGAAATGAAACAAAAGAAGCAGAGAGGAGACAGGACATGAGGGCAGAGGAGGGGGAGAAATGAAACAAAAGAAGCAGAGAAGAGACAGGACATGAGAGCTGAGGAGGGGGAGAAATGAAACAAGAGAAGCAGAGAGGAGACAGGACATGAGGGCAGAGGAGGGGGAGAAATGAAACAAAAGAAGCAGAGAGGAGACAGGACATGAAGGAGGAGGAGGGGGAGAAATGAAACAAGAGAAGCAGAGAGGACACAGGACATGAGAGCAGAGGAGGGGGAGAAATGAGACAAAAGAAGCAGAGAGGAGACAGGACATGAGAGCAGAGAAGAGGGAGAAATGAAACGAAAGAAGCAGAGAGGAGACAGGACATGAGAGCAGAGGAGGGGGAGAAATGAAACAAAAGAAGCAGAGAGGAGACAGGACATGAGAGCTGAGGAGGGGGAGAAATGAAACAAAAGGAGCAGAGAGGAGACAGGACATGAGGGCAGAGGAGGGGGAGAAATGAAACAAAAGAAGCAGAGAGGAGACAGGACATGAGGGCAGAGGAGGGGGAGAAATGAAACAAAAGAAGCAGAGAGGAGACAGGACATGAGAGCAGAGGAGAGGGAGAAATGAAACAAAAGAAGCAGAGAGGAGACAGAACATGAAGGAGGAGGAGGGGGAGAAATGAAACAAAAGAAGCAGAGAGGAGACAGGACATGAGAGCAGAGGAGGGGGAGAAATGAAACAAAAGAAGCAGAGAGGAGACAGGACATGAGAGGAGGAGGAGGGGGAGAAATGAAACAAAAGAAGCAGAGAGGAGACAGGACATGAGGGCAGAGAAGAGGGAGAAATGAAACACAAGAAGCAGAGAGGAGACAGGACATGAGAGCAGAGAAGAGGGAGAAATGAAACACAAGAAGCAGAGAGGAGACAGGAAATGAGAGCAGAGGAGGGGGAGAAATGAAACAAAAGAAGCAGAGAGGAGACAGGACATGAAGGAGGAGGAGGGGAGAAATGAAACAAAAGAAGAAGAGGGGAGACAGGACATGAGAGCAGAGGAGGGGGAGAAATGAAACAAAAGAAGCAGAGAGGAGACAGGACATGAGGGCAGAGGAGGGGGAGAAATGAAACAAAAGAAGCAGAGAGGAGACAGGAAATGAGGGCAGAGGAGGGGAAGAAATGAAACAAAAGAAGCAGAGAGGAGACAGGACATGAGAGCTGAGGAGGGGGAGAAATGAAACAAAAGAAGCAGAGAGGAGACAGGACATGAGAGCAGAGGAGGGGGAGAAATGAAACAAAAGAAGCAGAGAGGAGACAGGACATGAGAGCAGAGGAGGGGGAGAAATGAAACAAAAGAAGCAGAGAGGAGACAGGACATGAAGGAGGAGGAGGGGGAGAAATGAAACAAAAGAAGCAGAGAGGAGACAGGACATGAGAGCTGAGGAGGGGGAGAAATGAAACAAAAGAAGCAGAGAGGAGACAGGACATGAGAGCTGAGGAGGGGGAGAAATGAAACAAAAGAAGCAGAGAGGAGACAGGACATGAGAGCTGAGGAGGGGGAGAAATGAAACAAAAGAAGCAGAGAGGAGACAGGACATGAGAGCAGAGGAGAGGGAGAAATGAAACAAAACAAGCAGAGGGGAGCCAGGACATGAGAGCGGGGGAGGGGGAGAAATGAAACAAAAGAAGCAGAGAGGAGACAGGACATGAGAGCGGAGGAGGGGGAGAAATGAAACAAAAGAAGCAGAGAGGAGACAGGACATGAAGGAGGAGGAGGGGGAGAAATGAAACAAAAGAAGCAGAGAGGAGACAGGACATGAGAGCGGAGGAGGGGGAGAAATGAAACAAAAGAAGCAGAGATGAGACAGGACATGAGGGCAGAGGAGGGGGAGAAATGAAACAAAAGAAGCAGAGAGGAGACAGGACATGAAGGAGGAGGAGGGGGAGAAATGAAAGAAAAGAAGCAGAGAGGAGACAGGACATGAGAGCAGAGGAGGGGGAGAAATGAAACAAAAGAAGCAGAGAGGAGACAGGGCATGAGGGCAGAGGAGGGGGAGAAATGAAACAAAAGGAGCAGAGAGGAGACAGGACATGAGAGCAGAGGAGGGGAGAAATGAAACAAAAGAAGCAGAGAGGAGACAGGACATGAGGGCAGAGGAGGGGGAGAAATGAAACAAGAGAAGCAGAGAGGAGACAGGACATGAGAGCTGAGGAGGGGGAGAAATGAAACACAAGAAGCAGAAAGGAGACAGAACATGAGAGCAGAGGAGGGGGAGAAATGAAAGAAAAGAAGCAGAGAGGAGACAGGACATGAGAGCAGAGGAGGGGGAGAAATGAAACAAAAGAAGCAGAAAGGAGACAGAACATGAGAGCAGAGGAGGGGGAGAAATGAAAGAAAAGAAGCAGAGAGGAGACAGGACATGAGGGCAGAGGAGGGGGAGAAATGAAACAAAACACGCAGAGAGGAGACAGGACATGAGGGCAGAGGAGGGGGAGAAATGAAACAAAAGAAGCAGAAAGGAGACAGAACATGAGAGCAGAGGAGGGGGAGAAATGAAAGAAAAGAAGCAGAGAGGAGACAGGACATGAGAGCAGAGGAGGGGGAGAAATGAAACAAAAGAAGCAGAGAGGAGACAGGACATGAGAGCAGAGGAGGGGGAGAAATGAAACAAAAGAAGCAGAGAGGAGACAGGACATGAGGGCAGAGGAGGGGGAGAAATGAAACAAAAGGAGCAGAGAGGAGACAGGACATGAAGGAGGAGGAGGGGGAGAAATGAAACAAAAGAAGCAGAGAGGAGACAGGACATGAGAGCAGAGGAGGGGGAGAAATGAAAGAAAAGAAGCAGAGAGGAGACAGGACATGAGGGCTGAGGAGAGGGAGAAATGAAACAAAAGAAGCAGAGAGGAGACAGGACATGAAGAAGGAGGAGGGGGAGAAATGAAACAAAAGAAGCAGAGAGGAGACAGGACATGAGAGCTGAGGAGGGGGAGAAATGAAACAAAAGAAGCAGAGAGGAGACAGGACATGAGAGCTGAGGAGGGGGAGAAATGAAACAAAAGAAGCAGAGAGGAGACAGGACATGAGAGCAGAGGAGGGGGAGAAATGAAACAAAAGAAGCAGAGAGGAGACAGGACATGAGAGCAGAGGAGGGGGAGAAATGAAACAAAAGAAGCAGAGAGGAGACAGGACATGAAGGAGGAGGAGGGGGAGAAATGAAACAAAAGAAGCAGAGAGGAGACAGGACATGAAGGAGGAGGAGGGGGAGAAATGAAACAAAAGAAGCAGAGAGGAGACAGGACATGAGGGCAGAGGAGGGGGAGAAATGAAACAAAAGAAGCAGAGAGGAGACAGGACATGAGGGCAGAGGAGGGGGAGAAATGAAACAAAAGAAGCAGAGAGGAGACAGGACATGAGGGCAGAGGAGGGGGAGAAATGAAACAAAAGAAGCAGAGAGGAGACAGAACATGAGAGCAGAGGAGGGGGAGAAATGAAAGAAAAGAAGCAGAGAGGAGACAGGACATGAGAGCAGAGGAGGGGGAGAAATGAAACAAAAGAAGCAGAAAGGAGACAGAACATGAGAGCAGAGGAGGGGGAGAAATGAAAGAAAAGAAGCAGAGAGGAGACAGGACATGAGGGCAGAGGAGGGGGAGAAATGAAACAAAAGGAGCAGAGAGGAGACAGGACATGAAGGAGGAGGAGGGGGAGAAATGAAACAAAAGAAGCAGAGAGGAGACAGGACATGAGAGCAGAGGAGGGGGAGAAATGAAAGAAAAGAAGCAGAGAGGAGACAGGACATGACGGCTGAGGAGAGGGAGAAATGAAACAAAAGAAGCAGAGAGGAGACAGGACATGAGGTAGGAGGAGGGGGAGAAATGAAACAAAAGAAGCAGAGAGGAGACAGGACATGAGAGCTGAGGAGGGGGAGAAATGAAACAAAAGAAGCAGAGAGGAGACAGGACATGAGAGCTGAGGAGGGGGAGAAATGAAACAAAAGAAGCAGAGAGGAGACAGGAAATGAGAGCAGAGGAGGGGGAGAAATGAAACAAAAGAAGCAGAGAGGAGACAGGACATGAGAGCAGAGGAGGGGGAGAAATGAAACAAAAGAAGCAGAGAGGAGACAGGACATGAAGGAGGAGGAGGGGGAGAAATGAAACAAAAGAAGCAGAGAGGAGACAGGACATGAAGGAGGAGGAGGGGGAGAAATGAAACAAAAGAAGCAGAGAGGAGACAGGACATGAAGGAGGAGGAGGGGGAGAAATGAAACAAAAGAAGCAGAGAGGAGACAGAACATGAGGGCAGAGGGGGGGAGAAATGAAACAAAAGAAGCAGAGAGGAGACAGAACATGAGGGCAGAGGGGGAGAAATGAAACAAAAGAAGCAGAGAGGAGACAGGACATGAGAGCTGAGGAGGGGGAGAAATGAAACAAAAGAAGCAGAGAGGAGACAGAACATGAGGGCAGAGGAGGGGGAGAAATGAAACAAAAGAAGCAGAGAGGAGACAGGACATGAGAGCTGAGGAGGGGGAGAAATGAAACAAAAGAAGCAGAGAGGAGACAGGACATGAGGGCAGAGGAGGGGGAGAAATGAAACAAAAGAAGCAGAGAGGAGACAGGACATGAGAGCTGAGGAGGGGGAGAAATGAAACAAAAGAAGCAGAGAGGAGACAGGACATGAGAGCTGAGGAGGGGGAGAAATGAAACAAAAGAAGCAGAGAGGAGACAGGACATGAGGGCAGAGGAGGGGGAGAAATGAAACAAAAGAAGCAGAGAGGAGACAGGACATGAGAGCTGAGGAGGGGGAGAAATGAAACAAAAGAAGCAGAGAGGAGACAGGACATGAGGGCAGAGGAGGGGGAGAAATGAAACAAAAGAAGCAGAGAGGAGACAGGACATGAGGGCAGAGGAGAGGGAGAAATGAAACAAAAGAAGCAGAGAGGAGACAGGACATGAAGGAGGAGGAGGGGGAGAAATGAAACAAAAGAAGCAGAGATGAGACAGGACATGAGAGCGGGGGAGGGGGAGAAATGAAACAAAAGAAGCAGAGAGGAGACAGGACATGAAGGAGGAGGAGGGGGAGAAATGAAACAAAAGAAGCAGAGAGGAGACAGGACATGAGGGCAGAGGAGGGGGAGAAATGAAACAAAAGAAGCAGAGAGGAGACAGGACATGAAGGAGGAGGAGGGGGAGAAATGAAACAAAAGAAGCAGAGAGGAGACAGGACATGAAGGAGGAGGAGGGGGAGAAATGAAACAAAAGAAGCAGAGAGGAGACAGGACATGAGAGCGGGGAGGGGAGAAATGAAACAAAAGAAGCAGAGAGGAGACAGGACATGAGGGCAGAGGAGGGGGAGAAATGAAACAAAAGGAGCAAAGAGGAGACAGGACATGAGAGCTGAGGAGGGGGAGAAATGAAACAAAAGGAGCAGAGAGGAGACAGGACATGAGAGCAGAGGAGAGGGAGAAATGAAACAAAAGAGGCAGAGAGGAGACAGGACATGAGGGCAGAGGAGGGGGAGTAATGAAACAAAAGAAGCAGAGAGGAGACAGGACATGAAGGAGGAGGAGGGGGAGAAATGAAACAAAAGAAGCAGAGAGGAGACAGGACATGAGAGCAGAGGAGGGGGAGAAATGAAACAAAAGAGGCAGAGAGGAGACAGGACATGAGGGCTGAGGAGGGGGAGAAATGAAACAAAAGAAGCAGAGAGGAGACAGGACATGAAGGTGGAGGAGGGGGAGAAATGAAACAAAAGAAGCAGAGAGGAGACAGGACATGAGGGCAGAGGAGGGGGAGAAATGAAACAAAAGAAGCAGAGATGAGACAGGACATGAGAGCAGAGGAGGGGAGAAATGAAACAAAAGAAGCAGAGAGGAGACAGGACATGAGAGCTGAGGAGGCGGAGAAATGAAACACAAGATGCAGAAAGGAGACAGAACATGAGAGCAGAGGAGGGGGAGAAATGAAAGAAAAGAAGCAGAGAGGAGACAGGACATGAGAGCAGAGGAGGGGGAGAAATGAAACAAAAGAAGCAGAGGGGAGACAGGAAATGAGGGCAGAGGAGGGGGAGAAATGAAACAAAAGAAGCCGAGAGGAGACAGGACATGAGAGCAGAGGAGGGGGAGAAATGAAACAAAAGAAGCAGAGAGGAGACAGGACATGAGGGCTGAGGAGAGGGAGAAATGAAACAAAAGAAGCAGAGAGGAGACAGGAAATGAGAGCAGAGGAGGGGGAGAAATGAAACGAAAGAAGCAGAGAGGAGACAGGACATGAGAGCTGAGGAGGGGAGGGGGAGAAATGAAACAAAACAAGCAGAGAGGAGACAGGACATGAGAGCTGAGGAGGGGGAGAAATGAAACAAAAGAAGCAGAGAGGAGACAGGAAATGAGAGCAGAGGAGGGGGAGAAATGAAACAAAAGAAGCAGAGAGGAGACAGGACATGAGAGCTGAGGAGGGGGAGAAATGAAACAAAACAAGCAGAGAGGAGACAGGACATGAGAGCTGAGGAGGGGGAGAAATGAAACAAAAGAAGCAGAGAGGAGACAGGACATGAGGGCAGAGGAGGGGGAGAAATGAAACAAAAGGAGCAGAGAGGAGACAGGAAATGAGAGCAGAGGAGGGGGAGAAATGAAACAAAAGAAGCAGAGAGGAGACAGGACATGAGGGCTGAGGAGGGGGAGAAATGAAACAAAACAAGCAGAGAGGAGACAGGACATGAGAGCTGAGGAGGGGGAGAAATGAAACAAAAGAAGCAGAGAGTAGACAAGATATGAGGGCAGAGGAGGGGGAGAAATGAAACAAAAGAAGCAGAGAGGAGACAGGACATGAGAGCGGGGGAGGGGGAGAAATGAAACAAAAGAAGCAGAGAGGAGACAGGACATGAGAGCGGGGGAGGGGGAGAAATGAAACAAAAGAAGCCGAGAGGAGACAGGACATGAGGGCAGAGGAGGGGGAGAAATGAAACAAGAGAAGCAGAGAGGAGACAGGACATGAGAGCAGAGGAGGGGGAGAAATGAAACAAAAGAAGCAGAGAGGAGACAGGACATGAGGGCAGAGGAGGAGGGGAAGAAGAACTAAGCAGGAGCAGGAAGGATATCACGAAGGAAAAAGGGAAGAAAGAGAAGAAGAGAGAGAGAAGAAGAAAATGCAAGGAAGAAAGTACAAATCGAGAAGGAAAGCCAGAACAGAGAAAGGACATGAGGGCAGAGGAGGGGGAGAAATGAAACAAAAGAAGCAGAGAGGAGACAGGACATGAGAGCTGAGGAGGGGGAGAAATGAAACAAAAGAAGCAGAGAGGAGACAGGACATGAGAGCTGAGGAGGGGGAGAAATGAAACAAAAGAAGCAGAGAAGAGACAGGACATGAGAGCAGAGGAGGAGGGGAAGAAGAACTAAGCAGGAGCAGGAAGGATATCACGAAGGAAAAAGGGAAGAAAGAGAAGAAGAGAGAGAGAAGAAGAAAATGCAAGGAAGAAAGTACAAATCGAGAAGGAAAGCCAGAACAGAGAAAGGACATGAGGGCAGAGGAGGGGGAGAAATGAAACAAAAGAAGCAGAGAGGAGACAGGACATGAGAGCTGAGGAGGGGGAGAAATGAAACAAAAGAAGCAGAGAGGAGACAGGAAATGAGAGCAGAGGAGGGGGAGAAATGAAACAAAAGAAGCAGAGAGGAGACAGGGCATGAGAGCTGAGGAGGGGGAGAAATGAAACAAAAGAAGTAGAGAGGAGACAGGACATGAAGGAGGAGGAGGGGGAGAAATGAAACAAAAGAAGCAGAGAGGAGACAGGAAATGAGGGCAGAGGAGAGGAGGGGGAGAAATGAAACAAAAGAAGCAGAGAGGAGACAGGACATGAAGAAGGAGGAGGGGGAGAAATGAAACAAAAGAAGCAGAGAGGAGATAGGACATGAGAGCAGAGGAGAGGGAGAAATGAAACAAAAGAAGCAGAGAGGAGACAGGAAATGAGAGCAGAGGAGGGGGAGAAATGAAACAAAAGAAGCAGAGAGGAGACAGGACATGAGCGCAGAGGAGGGGGAGAAATGAAACAAAAGAAGCAGAGAGGAGACAGGAAATGAGAGCAGAGGAGGGGGAGAAATGAAACAAAAGAAGCAGAGAGGAGACAGGACTTGAAGAAGGAGGAGGGGGAGAAATGAAACAGAAGAAGCAGAGAGGAGACAGGACATGAGGGCAGAGGAGGGGGAGAAATGAAACAAAAGAAGCATAATTTTTTGATCGTTAGGTCAAAAGACTTAAGACTACCAAGGTTGTTAATGATACCTGTACTACCATTGTATACTGCTGTACGTTGAGTTACTTCTTTTCGCCTGATAACCCTGGATGGACGTTGATGTTTATTAGGTGTGTAATTGTGTAATTGTATAATCAACATTATTAGCCCCTCCCATGAGCTAAGCCTTGGCTTTTCACCCAAGTGACAAAGAGAGTCACAGCAGCTCTGGAGGGCCAGCCTTTGATCTTAGGCCAGTTAAACTCATCCTGATCAGTAGGGAGCACATGCAGTCCCACCTTTCATACTCCTTCAAGGCTTTGGGTAAAGCCTAACGTCATCACCTGAAAAAGGCAGGACTTCTGTGAAAGCACAAAACTCAGCAAAGGCGAGTGTTATCATGGTTATGTTGCGTATTGAGATGTGTTCGCAGATTTACACCCATATGTGGGTGTGTAAAATAGGAATTGGTGAGAAAATCCAAAGAGCTGCATCCAATCATGTACACTTTCTGACTGATGTCAAGTGGCAAGGGACAGATGTTCCCAGCATGCACCTCTGTACCTTAGTGTAGGCTGTTGCTCAAATATGAATTTACCTTGAAAAACAAAAGACAAGAGGCATTTGGTAAAACAGGAACAGTTGGTTTAATTAAACACTTCACACACACAGTTTCAGAAGTGGGTCTGAGGGGACTAAGTCAAAGTACAATAAATCTGAGCGAGGTTTTATACATTTCTTTGGGTATCGCAGTGTTTCCGTCGATCCATTTTTGGTAAAAGAATGTGAGCCTTGTCTTTGGAGTCATAAAGTAGGCCCCTGATAACAAATGCAGGCGGGCCTCGATCTTGCGCGGACACAATGGGAGCCAGTGGGTAACGTATCCAGATGTCTGGTATGAGGGGCACATGATCACTGCGTGTACTCTGTGTGCTGTGTCCTGATTGGCTGTATGTCCCTAACTTCATGTGGCATCTGACTTTATGGTGTTTTGGGGAATTACTTCACCCCTCTAGCCATATGTGCTTTATTGGGGCCAATCTCCCTGGACCATTGTTGTGTTGCTGCGCTTATCTGAGGAATTGACCTGAGTTTCCTGTTGACACGTTTGTCTGTCGGCTATGTGCCACCCCACCTGTGTCCTGTCAATCAGTAACCTCAGGCCTAGGTCTCAACGCCTGCCTTACCACATATGTACTATTATAAGCATTGGCATCAATATTTTCAATGTTACCATTCCCCTCGCTAGGTGAATTTTCAACTACATTATCTAACCCACACTTCATGACAGTCACATTATTGGAGACTTGTTGTTCTTCAGTTTTGACTATTACTCTTTTCCTAGTTACTTTCATTCTACCCAATTTGAGGACTGCGTCTTTACAACAGGAAACCCCCAATTGCAGGACACCACACAAAAACAATAGCAATCAAAAAATGGGCAGAAATTGGTTTGTGACGAAATGTAGAATAGCAAAATTTAGGAGAAGACTTGTTTGGGCGAATGTTCGTACCATATGGACACCCGCGTAGAGGGAAAACGCCGATTATAGATTTGGATTAAAATATAGCACGTATCTTGGGATGAATTGTTTAACACCTAGTAAGTACTTTAGTCTGAATGCATAATCTAATTATTGTTTTTTTAAACTTATAGTGAACCCCTGAAGAAGGGCATATAAAAAGCCCGAAATGCATTGGGTAGAGAAGACCTATCACTACGGATGAATATATGTACGTGGCATGCGACAGAAAAAGGCCCGCAGGCATATCTGCCGTTTTAGATGCTGTTTATACATATACGCTTCACATGTAATATGATGAATCGAAATGAACATTTGGAAAACTTAAATAAAAAGGATTAAATTCGGATTAATTTGTTGGATATTGGTTACATAACATGGATTTCGCTGTGCGTCCGTCTTTGGAGTGAAATCACGCTTCAAAACAAACTGTTCCAGCAATGATGTGCACAGTTTGGACAGCCACCGGGGGAGCTAGGAAAACCAGTTTGAAAACCATTCCTGCACAGGGGCATCTCCCTTCTCACGCATGTCCTGAATGAGCAGCAGTTGCCTGAAGCTCAACTCGGAGAAGACAGAGGTCCTCGTCCTCGGCCCCTCTCCCTCTGCTTGGGACAACACCTGGTGGCCCACTGCCCTCGGCAGCCCTCCCACGCCCACGGACCACGCCCAAAACCTTGGCATCGTATTCGACTCCACCTCTCCATGACCGGACAGGTCAGCGCCGTCGCCTCCAACTGTTTCAACACCCTCCGCATCCTCTGAAAGACCTTCAAATGGATCCCCCCTGAATCGAGGAAGACTGTCACCCACGCACTCATCACCAGCAGACTGGACTACAGAAACGCCCTCTACGCCGGGATCAACAAGTCTCTGCTCCACAAACTCCAGACCATACAGAACACCGCAGCCAGACTCGTCCTCAGCATCCCTCGACACGAACACATCACCCAACACCTGCGTAACCTCCACGGGCTCCCCGTTGAGAAAAGCGTCACTTTCAAGATACTCACCCACGCCCACAAATGCCTCCACAACACCGGACCCCAATACCTCAACGAGAGAATCTCCTTCCACATACCCAAGAGAAACCTCCGATCCGCTGACCTCGCCGAAACCCCGCTCATCCGCAGAGCCAGAACCGGCGGAAGAGCATTCTCCTACATCGCGGCCAAGACCTGGAACCAGCTCCCGATCGACATCAGATGCGCCCCCTCCTTGAACATTTTCAGGAAGACACTCAAGACCTGGCTCTTCGACTGAACGGAGCTGCATATCCCCCCCCAGCGCCTTGAAATGAAATGAAATGAAATGAAATTTGTACTTGTAAAGCGCACCCATACCCCCAAAGGGGTGTCCAGGCGCTGTACGCATACCGCTGTGGAACCCTTCCTGGCTTTTCCCTGTGAAATGTCCACTCCTGGGCACCCCCAGGGTGAAGCGAGGCATCCCAGCGCTGTTGGGGCCGTTGTGGAGATTAAGCAAGCTATTGCCCAGAGTTGCAGAGTGGGACCCATGATTAGAAGAGGCACCGAGGCGAGAATTATCAGGTCCGAGGAAATTGAGCCCAAGACCCGCCGAGGCGGGAATTGAACCCTGGTCCTGGGCCAGATCTCTGCATCAGGGTCTGCCGCTCTAACCAGTGAGCCACACTTCTCCACCTTGAGACTCTCACGGGTGAGTAGCGCGCTTACAATTCCACTGATTGATTGATTGATTGATGTCACTTTGTAAGTGGTGCAGTGCTTGGATGGCAAGAGTCAGAGTCCCATTGTCTATGTCGTCTCATGGAATAAACGTACAGCAGGATGTACCGATCTTGGCACACACCCCTCCCTCCATTGCGGTTATTACCTCCAACACATATCGATGTTGCCCATCACCATGCGGTAGATGGCTCTCAGTTCTTCCTTGATCGAATTGAGGCTGAGCTCAGTGCTGTTCATTATCTTGGACATTTCTCACCTGTTATCTGCAACCAGCGGGCGTTCGCTTTTGTTTGTAAGGTGAAGAAGGGTATGGACCCTCCCGCGGATACTTGTGCATTAGAGAACAGTCTATGGGGCATATTATCAACGGCCAGCGATAATTATCGCTGGCCGTACATAGCGATAGAAATATTATCGCTGGCTATCGCTGAATATTATCGCCATGATAACGCTATATTTACAACGCATAGCGCTATGGCGATAATATTTCAGCGATAGCGGTGTTTTCAATGGAACATCACTGGTTTTCCAGCGATGTTCCATTGAAAACAGCGATAACATTGCTGATACGACCCTG
Source organism: Calotriton arnoldi (assembly GCA_963921515.1). Classification (NCBI taxonomy): domain Eukaryota; kingdom Metazoa; phylum Chordata; class Amphibia; order Caudata; family Salamandridae; genus Calotriton; species Calotriton arnoldi. Next base: position 3,617,770 of record CAWUFW010000019.1, read on the forward strand.
TGGTCGTATCAGCATAATCCATCTCCCATTAAAAGTATGCCTTAGTCAGGAATTTAACAGACGTTAAATTCCTGAGTTAAGGCTGAGGTAGCGCGATTCTTTTTATCGCTGCACCTCCTTGTTAATATCGCGAAGCTGCCTTCGCGATATTAACATGTGTTGTTTTCACAGCCACGCCTTCTTTGCATCTCATTAGCGATGCGAGGCTGTGAAAAAACGGGCTCTACATCAAGGAAACCCGCGCTAGCGTGTCCTTGATGATATTGCGATATAATTATCGCCGCTTTTCGCCCAAAAACGGACGCTAAAGCGGCGATAATTATATCGCCAGCCCTTGCTAATATGCCCCTGAATTCTTCCGGAATGTCCTTGTATTGAGCCCAGCCAAAATAATCACCTGTTCTTTTTTCACAAGCCTGATGTAACAGAGATGTCTTCTTCCTTAGCGAGTGTTGGTAGAACTGCAACAGTTCTTTTCCAGGAATGACCAGGGTCGGGGTGTGTATGGTGACGAGGGAGCAGAGGCCATGCCATCCAGTGATGGACTGAGTGTAAGCAAACTCGCCACATTCTCAGAAGGTATTCATCAGCGTGGAGGTACCCCATTGCATGTCCAGAATGTGCAGGATTGCACCACAGTTTTCATTCGTGCCCAGTGGAATTGCTCCTTGACCTCTGAAACACAAGAAATACAGTGTAAGTTTCTATACAATTAGGGGTTGTCACTTCCCTTCTAGCCATGAAGATCCACCCACCTCGGTATCCCAGATTTCCTGACAAGGGGTATCCAAGCTGTTGTTCAACCCTCCCTTACAAGACTCATTTCCCTTCATATCATCGAGGTGAATGGCTGGAACTTCATGTCTGGGGTCCATTTTTTATTAAAGAAGACTGCCCCAGATGCGTTAAGCGCCACCCTACGACCACAGATAGAAGTGGGAGCAGACGTGTTCATGCACTGCTTTGGTGGCTTTGCTACCTCTAAGAATCACTTCTCTGGAAAGTATCAGGGCCAAACAGTATCCTACCTTATGGTGCCCCTCCTGTGCATCCTAACTAGCTCAGTTTGAATGTCGCTAGGCTCGGTGAAAAGGTAGAGTGTTGTTGGATTCGTCTTCTATCGGGTCAGAGTCACTACTACTCTGGGGGTTGTCTTTTAGCCCCATCCTACATAGGTATAGGTGGAGAAGGCATTTTGCTTTTTCGGGGGCCACCTCTTGGGATAAGTAGGGCCTGTCTGCGCGTACTGCATGTGGTATTAGCGAACAGATGTAGCATGACCTGGCTCTTGTCTTGGAGCCCACGGTGGTCATGTGCAGATACCAGGTGTTGTGTAAGAGGGTACTGTGTAGTGCATGTGGAATACTAGTGTTGGGTTTGGTGTAATTATAAGTGATATGGAAGTGGTCCCTACGCAAGCGCAGTGATAGCTTCAGGGTGAACTCCATTTGACTAGACAGTTCTTTGGTGATGAATGAATGCAGCAACAGCCATAATAAACAGAGGGTACATAGAAGTGCAACACTACTTAACTTATTGAACATTGCAGGTCGTGGGATGAATCCAAGGGAGGTATTTGCAGTCCTCTAATGATTGGGGGCTTATTGGCTTAAAAAACTTTAAGCAAAAAAGTTCACAGTACAGTTCATAGTTTCTCAATGTTCACACTGTAGCTCTCGTTGGGGTGTTGATGTGACCCCTGAAAAGGTGGTGCACTTGGATATTTGATTGTCAACCTGTTGAATAAGAGCTACATTCATTGGTTAGTTCAGAAAACAGTGCATTATTGCATGTGCCATCTTCAATCATTTTCCTGCCGGATTCATGTGCTTTCCTTTGAGGGGGTGTTCTCCACATTTCATTCACATAATTTTAGTGAGGAACTGGGAGGCGGCTCCAGTTGGGGTATATATTTTTGATGGATTATGTTAAAGGGTGGGAATGCATTAGTATTTTATAAGTTGTTAGGCCTTTCACCTCTTCGTACAGAGCTAGGAGTTAGACTGTTGAAGGATTTTTACAGGATGATCTCATGAACATTAGGATAGTAGCAATTTTAGCTAGTGTTTCATGGGCGTCACCAGCCCTTCTCTCTGGGTGTGTGCATAGGGGTGCTATCGGTGCGGGCGGTGTTTTTTTGACCCACACGTGCATGGGACGATGTGTAATGAGGGGGCGTGTTGCTGTTTGAGCACTGTTGGTGGTTGCAACGTGCCCTGAGGTTCCATGTGTACCCCTCTAATCCCTGTCATGCGGCATGCCCAGTGACCCTCCCTTATGGTGCCAGTTGTCTTGACTACGCCCTTTCTCTAGAGACTTCTTTTTAGGCTAGTTTGGGCTTCTTTATGTTGGTATGTTGGGCGCTTCCCTAGGTCTCACCTGTTCGGCTATATGGGTGGTCGGAAAGCTTTTCCATGGCCTAAGTGTACCTCTGCTTATATCGTTTTGCGGGGTCCGAGGTTGGGCTTACTGCTTTCTCCAGAGGCTGTTAGTAGGGCCTTGTGTGTTGGCTGATTGCTAAGCCTGATACAAGGGTGAGCACATTCTGTGTTCTACTCTCGGTCGGAGCTGTGATGCATTTTGCAGACACCCAACTTTCAGGCACTCCCTCTCCCTTGGACCACGTCTCTTCCTGGGCATTTGAACCTGCGGTTCCTAGCAGCGGCTAAGGCCTTCTAACCGATTGCACGCTTCTGTCGTTATTTTGGAAGAGCATGACCCGGCGATCTATTTTGGATAACTGGAAAATTTGAGGGAAAGGAAGAAAAACATTGCTGCATGGAGAATCCAGGGTTTAAGGTCAAGAACTCATCGAAATTCACCTAATGAAGGTGATGGACTGGGACAGTTGGTTATTCAGGCCGACCTCCCCCTCCCGACTGACTCGGCAGCATGCGGCAGTTCGCAACCTGTTAGATCTTGTGTGGCAGAGGTTATGGGGTCTTCACTATCACTATCCCAAGTGTACGGGAAATCTGGTTCCCTACACTGGAGGACAGCTTCGTTTTGGAACTCAAAGGGAGCCTCCATTTGGCTGGAGGCTTCTGGCCTTTTGGGGGGCACTATTGGGGCTAAAAGCCATAAAGAAACTTTGGTCTCGAGCTAGATGACCGAGAATGGGGACTTTATGATTTGGTAATTGGAACCCATCCCAATTGGATTTGGCTACGGCGACCTGGGTGCCTGCTTTTAAGGACTGGTCAGGTGAGCTGCCCTTCCCCACTCGTCAGACTGCCTTCCCCCTGTGGTGTGGCCAGCCAGCCTTGCCCTGGGGGATCAGCAGCAGTGTGGGGCCTATGCTCCCGCAGGTGCCCTGAATGGTGAATGAGGATACCCGATCGACAAAGTACATATATCAATCAGGGTTTATAGAGTGCGCTACTCACCCGTGAGGGTCTCAAGGTGCTAATTCCTGAATTCCCAAATGCAAGTAAAGGTTTGAGTTCCTAATATTGTCTCATTGGTCCTTCTTTTTGATTTTTGGTACAGCGGATTCTGAGGTGTGGGTGAAATGGGCAGCATGCATTTGGGGACTTTTAACTTACTGCACATTTGGGTCCTGCGTTTGTGTGAAGGCATTACCCACCCAGACAGTTACCCCTCCCTGCTGCGATTGTGGCCCCGGTCCCTGTGGAGCTGGGTTCTCTGTCTGTTGTTGCTGTTGCCACGCGTTTGTCTGACTACTTGATCCCGTTGCGGTGGTGCGGCGGTTGCCTGACCTCCCTCCGGCTGAGTGTCGGGTGCATTCGTGTCTCCCTGGGCCTGATTCTGTGGATGGAGATTTTGTGGGGACTGGCCCTGGCTCATTGACCTTTGTTCGTGGTATGCTTTTAAAAGGCATCTGTCTGCCACGTGGCCTATTCTGTGACAGTAGTAACATTCCCCAAGCTCTGGTTGCTGCCAACCACCCTGGCCTCTGCCGTTATAGTTATGTTGAAATCCTCTGGGGTTTTGTGGTGGAGACCCCTTCATGACTGGTGCCATTTCAATGCTCGCGACCAGTCGAGGGCAGTCTTTTTCAATTTGTGTTGGACCAACTTAGCGGAGTCTCTCTGGGCTTGCTCCTGGTTTTCCATATCCTTCTCTTGTTTCTCTTTGTAATAGTGCAATATGTGGGCTTGTGTCTCCCGCAAGGCTTTGGTATCTAACCCCACTACGCCATCCAAACCACTATGTATCTCGGTGGACAGTCCCTTGTTGAGGATATTATAAAAGAGTGTGACTTGCGGGCCCATATCAGTCCATGGCTGTCCTGTCTTTTGTCCCCATCGTTCCCTCATCCTATCCAGAAAATTGGTTATGGTTTCCCCAGATTTCATAGTTAGGGGTGGGTGAAGAATTCCACTCCGCCGGGAGAGTTTGTGGAATTTTGCCCACTCCACGCTACGTGCGGAGTTCAGGAAAATTCCACGAAGTAACGCAGAGCAGAGTTTTTTGTCTCAAGCAGCTCGCCAACATTAAGTTGGCGAGCCATTGCAAAGAAAAAATCACATGCTAGACCTCCTCCCGGTATAGATTTCTCAACGCGAGCAGTTGCAGCAGGTCACAATCGCTCACGTTGAGAAATTTGCTGCTCGCATTGAGGAAGTTGCAACTCAAGTAGAATGTCTACTCGAGCGGCAGAAAGCAGCACCACCCTCTGGCATGAAGCATAGTGCCATTTGCGCTGATTTTACAGCATGGGACAACTTCCTGGCACTAAAAATCAGTGCGAGCAGCGCAACTTAACAGACTCCGCCTCTGGCAGAACTTCACGGAGCGCGGCAGAGTTTTTCGACACTTCGTGGAGTTCTGCGAAGTAAAACTCCACGAACTCTGCCAAGGCCTATTCATAGTCTCCACCATGAACCCTCCTTACATCAGGGTGGTCCGGGAACGTATCCCTCAGGGCCGTCCATATTTAGAATGCTGCCCCATCATGCTCGGTGTTTGTCAGTGTAATTGCTGGGATGTGAGCTCGGGCGAACACCGTGTTAGTCTGCTTTCCAATAAAACTACTTAGCAGACTTTTGACATTGCCTATCGCTAGGTTTATTGATTCCCACAATGTTCTTCTCAAAACATGAGGTCCATTTCCCTCCTTCATCCAGCAATGGCGGCAATTTGGTACTTAGCCCTTCTTTATTCATCTGAACCCACAGCACACAGATGGTCCCTGACGAGGCCTTCTGTAGTAGTCGGTATATTTTGGCTTTGGGTGGCTCTACTGGTTTCTCCTTGATGTAATGCTCCCATTTTTATAGGCAATCCTGCATGTAGAGGAAGTTCCACTTGGGATCTCCCCCTCCGTGCCGGATGCAGTCTTCCGCTACGGCCATGTCCTCAGATTTTAAAGATCCCTCTTCCGGCCAAGGTCTATTGTACTGGTCCTTTTCCTTGGTTCAGCTGGCTAGCAGGTTGCAGAATGGCCGTGTGAAGATCTCACCTTCCTCTTGGGCCACTATCTCTCTTGGAGTCAGTTATCTGTCCCATGCATTCGGGAGAAGCAGCGGACATCTTCATCGCTGCTCCCCTTCTGCACATGCATGGGTGCCATCTTGTTTCTCCTGAGCCTTGGTTGGGTCTCTACAAGGCTACCTTGGTCTCTTTTTTCCTGGTCAGCCCCTCTTCTACATTGATAATCTGGTGAAGCTCGGATCACTGCCAAAAGCCTTTCATCCAGTTCGCCCTCTGATTCCTCTCCGATCAGTTCCCTGTACCTATCCCCACACTCCTTAGGAGGAGGGCGCTCTGCTCTGCTTTCTCACTGTGCTCCCATGGTGTGAGCTCTCTCTCTCTCTTTCTCTCTCTCTCTCTCTCTCTCTCTCCTTAGTTCGCACCTTTCCTCTAAATCCGATCTAGGATGCCTCCTTCGCTCTGAGATGCGCTGTTCTCTTTGGTCGGAATTTGCCCTTAAATTTACTTTCTGCCGTTTCTTTGGCTACCTGCACAAACTCTGTAGCTCCACCCTCATCATCTGATTCCGGAGAACTGGGACCCTTTTCCTCACCCCTGCTAGATGTAATACTGTCCAGAACCGCTATGAACCTCCATGTCACTCGAGCATGCTCGCCTGAACTGGTAGGAGAGCGTGTTCTTTATGCCACTGGGGTTCGATGGGCTGAACGCGACAGATGGAGAAGTCAAACTTTGGGGAGCCCATGCACTGGACTGGGGCAGCGCTGACATGGCCTGGGCCTGTGGGCCTGTTAGGCTCTCATTCTTGGACCTAACAGTTCGTTGTTGTGTAGGGGACCCTCTGGTTCCCTTAACTAGCGGGTTGGTGTATCCTAATGCGGGGAGAGCAAGCATTGGGGAGAGCCCCTCCATACCTGCATATGGTGGCGGAGGTGCGGAAGCCTTGCTTGTTGTCTGTGAGATAGGATTATCGGTCTGGGCTTCCTCGAAGATGGCCCATAGTTCTAATATTGCCTCTCGCCTGTCCTTCTTCAGTCCTGTGTATTAGGTCCGAATGTGTGTTCTTATGTGTTCGATTGCGTTAGTGTCGAAAGTTCCCTCCTTTGGACAGGGAAACTCGTGTGCCTTAGTGTGTGCATGCTATTTGTGGCAAAACTTGTTACGTTTTTTATCTTATGTGTGGAACCTGGTTTGCCTGTGTTTTAGTGGAGATTCCATTATGAGTTGGGGACTTTTAGAAGACAGGTGCACCCTATCTTCCCTTATTTTTGGAAGTCTCTTCCTTTGCTCTAACCGTGGGAATATATATATATACCGTCTTTTTAAACCATGTTTTACGCCTTGTTCTACTATTAAATACTTCATGAAATTCATCTCTGCTGTGGTGCCGTGAATTCTCGCTGTGGTGAAAAAGTTCAAGCGTGGAATTAATCTGGGATATATATATATTTGTGTATATATATATATATATATATGTATTTATATATATATTGAGCCTCGGTTGAATTTTCTGTGTTGCTGGGTGCAAGTAGCAGGATGCTCCGTTCCTGCATTTCCGAGGCCGCCCTGCCAGGGTTGGGGGCCCCCTGTTACGGAGAATTTTGTGTTGGAGCTGAACTTAGGGGGCATGACCCGCCCGCCTTCAACTCGGAAAAGAAAGGATTTTCCAGATACAAATACCGCACGGAGGCGAGTAAGGGAGGCTTGAGGAGTATTCCACTTCCTCGAGCAGGCTTCCGAGATGGGTGCTTTTAATGACATTTCATCTATGGCAGTATAATGAGCAAAGATGCCTTAGAAGTGCATAATTTTCACCACAAGACTGTGATGCACAGAAACAAATTAACATAAGAATGAAAATTGCATGGCAGCTTGAAACGTATTTGCATTTCGCTTCCACAGTGCATCCTGGGAAATGGAGGATTTAGACACTAAGCAGTGTGTCCTCATTGGTTACCAGAGACTGCTCACCAATGATTAAGGCTGAATGTTCAGCCGAAACGCGTCTGGAAGTAATTAACTGACTGCCGCCCTGCACTATTAAAGCACTTTATTTCCGAAGTTGAGCCTCGGTTGAATTTTCTGTGTTGCTGGGTGCAAGTAGCAGGATGCTCTGTTCCTGCATTTCCGAGGCCGCCCTGCCAGGGTTGGGGGCCCCCTGTTACGGAGAATTTTGTATTGGATATATATATATATGGATATATATATATATTCACTGGAAAAAACCATAGGTTTCAGGCACGTTATAGTTATAAATTAGCATTTAAAAAACCTTAGAAATTCACTGAAAAATCCATAGTTTTCAGGGACGTTATAGTTAGTTGGACATTTCACTCGTACAAAACCAGAGAAATTTCGCCGTTATAGTTAGTTCAGCTAACTATAACTCGCGCCCCCGCAATGCACTGCTGATGACGTCACATATTACATCATTCATGACATGGTCAGTGACATCACTGATGACATCACTGATGACATCTCAAATGACATCACTGATGACATCACTGATGACATCATCCACGTGAAAATCTGATGCACCTCCTCACACCCTATTATAACCTTTGATACACCCACTGTAAAATACAGACTACCATTTTCGAAACCATAGACACACCAATACCAGTTACTACATATACACTCACTGATTCCTAGGTCTACACACACATCCACTCATTCACAAATACAATCACTCATACATGCAGTCACTCATCAATACAACACTATCATATGCACTTATACACCTATACAGACACTCACATACCGCTACTCATCCAGAGTTACTCACACACCTAGTCAGTCATGCAAAGAATCAATCACACTTCCATTTACTCACCTATACAGTTATACACACACCACCTCACTTATTCATACAGATACTAACGCATACTTACTCTCTTATACAATCACTGATACAAGTACACACTCATCCATACAGCCACTCTCACAATCACTGACTCTCACGTATAGCCATTTATATACTCCAACTCTCACATACACTGCCTTTTACATATGTAGTTACTTGGACATGTACCACTGAGACATCCATTCACTCACCAACACACCCATACACACACTCACCCACCCATACAGCTGTTTCCACATGCACTCTTGAACCCATACACCCAGTGAATCAACCACTCACACATCTATGCACAGAGTCATCCACCCCCCACCCACTCACAAAGACACTCAGGCACCCATACAAATACTCAGGCAACCAATCGATAACCCATATAGACACTCATGTAGCTACTGACCAACCCATGCAGCAGCTTACACAACAACAGACAGACTGATACAGACATTCACACAGTTTAGTCACTAACCCATGCATTCAGTAAGACACATTTAATCACTCACTTATACAGTCAGTCACGCACCTACTAAATCCTCCATCCAGACACTTATACACCCACTGATTCTTCAATACACCTTGGCATATATATAAAACATATTTAAACTTTATAGAAACACACAGTCACTGGATGATGTCATCAGTGATGTCATTTGAGATGTCATCAGTGATGTCATCAGTGATATCACTGACCATGTCATGAATGATGTAATATGTGACGTCATCAGCAGTGCATTGCGGGGGCGTGAGTTATAGTTAGCTGAACTAACTATAACAACGGAATTTTTCTGGTTTTGTACGAGTGAAATGTCCAACTAACTATAACGTCCCTGAAACCTATGGTTTTTTCAGTGAATTTCTAAGGTTTTTAAATGCTAATTTCTAACTATAACGTGCCTGAAACCTATGGTTTTTTCAGTGAATTTCAAAGGTTTTTTAAATGCTAATTTCTAACTATAACATAGCAGTCTCGTTTTCAGAGTGGTGGAGAAAGGTGAGCGTGGCCTCCAAACACCTTTTAGCAATCCCACTGTATGGGATTTACTGGAGGTAACAGGAGGGGTAGTTAGCCCCCATCATCAACCTTGGAGGCCAACTACCCCTTTTATTACCTCCAGTAAGTCCCACACAGCCAGATTGCTAACTTGTTATATCAGGCCCCGCCCCCTCCCTGCACCACTGTGCAAACGCGCCCCCTGGTGCGTTGTAAGTTAAGGGATTAAGTCCCCTTGAATCCTGAGGGTCCCTGGGGGCCAACTAGCCCACCAGGTACCTCCAGTAAGCGCCACAGAGCTGCGTTGCAGAGAGGTGTTCCGAGGCCACGCCCCTTTTTACACCACGCTGCAAACGCGGCTTCGGGCGCACTGCTGCTCAGAGGATGAAGTCCACTTGTGTCTTGAGGTCCTCAGGACACAAGAGGACCCCAGCGCCCCACCAGCAGTGCACCAGAAGCCGCGTTTGCAAAGTGGTGTAAAAAGGGGCGTGGCCTCGGACCACCTCTCTGCAACGCAGCTATGTTGCGCTTACTGGAGGTACCTGGTGGGCTTCATTTTAGCATTGCCCCCGGGACCTGGCCCACCTGGGGGCTTCATTAAAATGAAGCGCGGGAGCCCGCGCTTCATTTTTTAAAAATTTTCGGTGGGATTCGCGACCCCAACGCGAATTCAGCCTATCAGAGTGAAGCTCGTGCCCGGGAGTGTTCGCGAACCCTCCTCGGTGCTCAGATATCGATATTTTTTCTTTTTTTAATTTCTCAGGAAATACTGAACGGATTTACACCATTTGAAAAAAAGGTCTCTTTCTGAACCAAGGGCTACCTTTTTGCCAAATTTGGTGTAATTCCGTTCAGCAGTTCGGGCTGTAGCCTGTTCCAATTTTTCCTATGGAAATTAACATGGGGAAAATGCGTTTTGGGACCCCCCTTTTTTCTCGACCCCCGCTTGACGAATCACCCCGAAACTTTCAAGACAGGAGCTGACCGGAGCGCCCCACTAGTTTTGAAAATTTTGCGAAGATTCGTCAAACGACGCCAGAGTTATTGGGAAAACGAAAAACGCTTTTTGAATAGAAACAATGTACTCGGACTAAAACCCTGAGCCTCCTCTCCCTGTCTCCGTCTTGTGTATTCTTCAGCACCCTGTCAATCCCAAAATAAGACATCAAATCAGCATTTTGGTTATGTACTTTTGCCCAGTGCTTAGCCACCGGGTAATTCACATCACAATTCTTAATGACCCTGTAATGTTCCAGTACATGTTTCTTCACTGGGCAGATAGTACTACCTATATATCTATAGCCACAAGGACATATCAACGCATAAACCACATAATCACTTCCAAATGTGAAAAATGTGTTGATGGTACGTTTTCTGCCTGTAGGGAGTAACTACTTAACATTTCTACTGCCCTTACAGGCTTTACATCTACCACATTTGAAAAAAAAAAAATATGTATATACACATACACACAGGGGTTTACTGGTTCTAACTATTTACTATGAGCTCAGTACTATCTACAGATGTATCAACATGGACATTCCATAAACACAAACAACAATGCATATGAAGGGTCACAACTTAGAAGAAAGTGCAAATGTTAATCAAAAATTACATGAAATTTGACATAAAATAACAAATTTGAAAAATAGCAGCACCTTCATATAGCACTTTGAAATATAGACAAATGCAACACTTAGGACAAAACACAGTTACATTAATTACCAGCACCACGACATCAAATATACCTTGCATCAATTTCAATACTTCTAATAAAGAAAAAACTGACAGAGAAAAAATGATGACCTTGTCAAAAATACCTTAACCCACGGATTCTGCAGAACTTCCAATCAATTGAGGTAACTGCTCACCTTCCTTGATGCGCAAATGTGAATCCATCTGGGCGGGGTTCCCTTCCTTCGGCGGCATTCGGGTCTGAGGTACCAATCTCTCCTATCTGGCTTGCCATAATGTTGATCAACTATGACTTTACCTTGAAAAAACAAAAGGCAAGAGGCAATTGGTAAAATAGCAATAGTTAGTTTAATTAAACACTTTGGTCGGGAGCACAGTTACAGAAGCAGGTCTGAACAAGGTTTTATACATTTCTTTGGGTATCGTAAAGTGTTTCAGTCGATCCTTTTTTGGTAAAAGAATGCGGGCCATGTCTTTGGAGTCTTAAATAAGGCCCCTGATAACAAATGCAGGTGGGCTTCGACCTTGCGTGGAAACAATGGGGTCCAGTGGGTAACATGTCCAGATGTCTGGCATGAGGGGCCCGTGATCACTGCATGCACTTTGTGTGCAGTGTCCTGATTGGCTGTGTGTTCCTAACTTCATGTGGCATCTGAATTTATGGTGTTTTTGGGAATGCATGCACCCCTCCGGTCATATGTGCTTTATTGGGACCAATCTCCCTGTACGATTGTGGTGTCTCTGTGCTTATCTGAGGGATTGACTTGAGTTTCCTGGTCACGCATTTGTCTGCCGGTTACGTGCCACCCCACCTGTGACCTGTCAATCAGAAACCTCAGGCCTAGGTCTCAGCGTCTTCCTGACCACATATTTGTTAGACGGATTGATTGAGAGTTCATGACTGGTGAATTCGATAACAGAAATGCAATTTTGTTCTTACATATGAATGTATCATTATAAGCACTGGCATTAATTTTTCCAATGTTAACAAGGTGCTTCTACAAGCAGTGCTGTGTATGTCTGTTCCCAGCCCGTGCATACTCAGACCTCGGGTAATGGTGAGAGAGCGATCAAAAGGGAGAAGATCTGCTGAGACATGCAGCACCCATAGAGGAACAAGTCCTGCTGAGACACCTAGCACCTGGAGAGGAACAAGATCTGCTGAGATACCCAGCAGGTAGAGATGAACAATATCTGCTGAAACACCCAGCAGGAGGAGAGGAACAAGATCTGCTGAGACACCTAGCAGGTGGAGAGGAACAAGATCTGCTGAGATACCCGCCAACGGAGAGGAACAAGACCTGCTGAGACACCCAGTAGGTAAAGAGGAGCAAGATCTGCTGAGAAACCTAGCAGGTGGAGTGGAACAATATCTGCTGAGACACCCAGCAGGTGGAGAGGAGGAAGATGTGCTGAGTCACCCAGCAGGTGGAGAGGGACAAGATCTGCTGGAGACACCCGTCAGGCGCAGAGCAACAAGATCTGCTGAGACAACCAGCCGCTGGAAAGGAACAGGAACTGCTGAGACACCCAACATACTGAGAAGAACAAGATCTGCTGAAACACCCAGGGCCCAGAGAGGTACAAGATCTGCTGAGGCTGCCAGCTGGTGGAGAGGAACAAGATCTGCTGAGACACCCAGTACCCAGAGAGGAACAAGATCTGTTGAGACACCCAGCAGTTGGAGACGAACAAGCTCTTCTGAGACACCCAGCACCCGGAGAGGAACAAGATCTGTTGAGACACCCAGCAGGTGGGGAAGAGCAAGAACTGCTGAGACACCCAGCACCTGGAGAGGAACAAGATCTGCAGAGACACCCAGCACCTGGAGAGGAACATGTTCTGCTGAGACACCCAGCAGGTGGAGAGGAACATGTTCTGATGAGACACCCAGCAGGTGGAGAGGAACAAGTTCTGCTGAGACACCCAGCACCTGGTGAGGAACAAGATCTGCTGAGATACCCAACACCCGGAGAGAAACACGATCTGCTGAGACACCCAGCACCCGGAGAGGAACAACATCTGCTGAGACACCCAGCACCTGGAGAGGAACAAGAACTGCTGAGACATCCAGCAGGCAGAGAGGAACAAGATCTGCTGAGACACCCAGCAGGTGGAGAGGAGCAATATCTGCTGAGACACCCAGCAGGTGGAGAGGAACAGGAACTGCTGAGACACCTAGCAGGTGGAGAGGAACAAGATCTGCTGAGACACCCAGCAGGTGGAGGGGTCAAGAACTGCTGAGACACCCAGCAGGTGGAGAGGAGCAAGAACTGCTGAGACACCCAGCAGGTGGAGAGGAACAAGATCTGCTGAGACACCCAGCACCTTGAGAGGAACATGTTCTGCTGAAACACCCAGCAGGTGGAGAGGAACATGTTCTGCTGAGACACCCAGCAGGTGGTGAGGAACAAGTTCTGCAGAGACACCCAGCAGCTGTAGAGGAACATGTTCTGCTGAGACACCCAGCACCTGGAGAGGAACAAGATCGGCTGAGATACCCAACACCCGGAGAGAAACAAGATCTGCTGAGACACCCAGCACCTGGAGAAGAACAACATCTGCTGAGACACCCAGAACCCGGAGAGGAACAAGTTTGCTGAGACACCCAGCAGGTGGATAGGACCAAAATCTGCTGAGACACCCAGCAGGTGGAGATGAACAATATCTGCTGAGATACCCAACACCCAGAGAGAAACAAGATCTGCTGAGCACACTCAGCACCCGGAGAGGAACAACATCTGCTGAGACACCCAGCACCCGGAAAGGAACAAGTTTGCTGAGACACCCAGCAGGTGGAGAGGAACAAGATCTGCTGAGATACCCAGCATGTAGAGAGGAGCAAGATCTAATGAGACACCCAGCACCTGGAGAGGAACAAGAACTGTTGAGACACCCAGCAGGTGGAGAGGAACAATATCTGCTGAGACACCCAGCAGGTAGAGAGGAGCAAGATCTGCTGAGTCACCCAGCACCTGGAGAGGAACAATAACTGTTGAGACACCCAGCAGGTGGAAAGGAACAACATCTGCTGGGACACCCAGCAGGTGGAGAGGAACAAGATCTGCTGAGACACCCAGCAGGTGGAGAGGGACAAGAACTGCTGAGACACCCAGTAGGTGGACAGATATTCAGAGGGGATCAGGCTGGAGGCAAGACAAATACCTCAAAGCTAGCTCTACTATTAGTCGGATAGGATCAGGATTAATTGTTGTTGAGACAACAGCATCACCAATAGTTTGGATCTGGCTGTCAAACACATTTACTATTTCTGAGAAGGGTTCATCAGGGATTTGATTATATTTAGATATTAAGAATCTTTGACACAGACCGATGAAGTTTCCCATTTGGTGATTACACCTTTACCTCTGTGCCCCACACATACTTGCCTGGATTAAACAATTGTACTCAACTTCCAGGGCAAGAGTGGAGACTGGACTCATTATCTCTGTGTGGTGGTTCTGGAGAGAGGCACCAGCCAGGGATGCCCACTCTAACCTCTTCTGTTTGCCCTTCGGTGGAACCATTGGTGGCAGTGCTTTGGTGCCCAATGGATGACTGTGGCATGCAGGTTGGTAGCTCTATGCATGTGGTGTCCCTCTAAGCAGATGACATATTGGTATATATACACGACCCAGAGCATGCCACACCAGGTCAGCTAAGACAGCTACAGAGGTTTGCAGAGGTTTAGGGACTAAATCCAAATTATTCCAGATGGGGCTTTGGTGAATGCACATTTTGCATATACTCCATATGGGCCTGACATGGCAAGGTTTGAGGGTGCTTAAATATTTAAACATAAGAATAACCTACTCTACACGTGAAAGCTTAGATCTGAATATCAGAAAGGTTCTGATTGGATTTAGGCAATCGGTGCAATTCTGGGCTGTGCACCCACTGCCTTTAACGCAACACGCTTCACTGGTCCAGATGGTGGTGCTACCATGATGCCTACATGTGCTGCCGGGCAAAATGTACAAAATCTTGAGGGAGATATTTACGCTCCATGTAGTACAATGTCATCCATTCTGTAGTAGGGCCCAAGACCGAGAATTAAGTTAGAGACTCCAAAGAGATCTTATGAAGAGGTCAGCCTTTCACTTTCACTTTCAGACTTAGACTTGCACTATCTCACCTCACACCTGGTGAATGCACGATGAACCCATGGTCGAGAAACAATTACTGGGGGCTCCCATGGGTGAGAAGAATTGGCTGACAAGATTTGGGGAGAAGAATTGGGACATTTATGTATGTTGGTGCAAATGTTACCAGTGAGTGACTCCTATCTGTACCGATTGACTTCGCACCTATGGGAGAGGTATAGGCAGGAGGAGGGAACCCTGGCGCTGGGTGAGCTATGGATCTTAACCAAGGTTTATACTATGCAGGGTCTACGAGATGAATTCAGGGTGGATATGGACACTTATTGCACTTTGTTAGCGCACAATCACAGTTTGCTACCCACAGGAGCCAATGCCTGGTGCATGCATTCTTCACACAGGCAATAAAAACAATGTTGGGGACTACTAAATCATGGGGGGGATCGTGTTATGAGTGCATTATGAGGCAAAAGCACAAGATAGCAGCAAGTGTCGGCCATCTAAAAAGCCCTGAGGGGAGAGTAGCCATCCCAACCATAGGATCAGGATTGTGGAGAGGAGAGGCTTGGAACAGAATAGCAGACAACTTGTCAGGTTGTGGAGAAGAAATCAGGCAACGCTGGATTCAAGTTGGCACAGATCAAATTCTCACACAGAATCCACTTAACCTCGGCTGCCCTACATGGATTTATCCGGTACGGTTGATTCATGTTCCAGATGTCATAAGCATGCGGACTACATCCATATGGTCTGGACATGCCCAGTAATAGCTGTTTATTGGGACGATGTTACACGTAAAATCAGTATTGTAGTGGGGAACAGCTGAATTTTAAATATTGTCTTCTTGTTCTGCACCCACTTCTATGAAAATGGAAAATAATGAGACATAAATGGGTAGCCCTTTGTATGTTATTGGCCTGCAGGAGGGTGACCGTACATAGGATGCAGCCGTCTGGCCCTCCTTTGATAAAGTGGTACGATGATGTGCTGGAGTGGGTGGTGGCAGAGGAGTTGTATAAGGTGAAGACACGTACTGACCATAAAGGAGCCGATGACATGGATCAATGAATGGATGAGGTGTATGGGCTGAGGACTCGTACTGTCCCATAGACACACAATGACATGGATCAATGGAGGGAGGAGTTACGTTTGCCGAGGACCAATACTGACTGTAAGGCAGCTGATGACATAGATCAACTGAGGGAGGAGTTGTTTATGCTAAAGACCTGTCCTGAGCATCCAATTACATGGATCAATGGAGGGAGGAGTTACATATGCTGAAGCCCCATATTAAGACCCGTACTAACCCTGAGGCAGCTGTTGGCACAGATCAATTGAGGGAGGATTTGTGTATTGAAGACCCGTACTGACCCTAAGACAGCCAATGACATAAATCAATGAAGGGAGTACTTGCTCATCCAAAGACCCGTACTGACCCTAAGGCAGCCGTTGGCACAGATCAATGGAGGGAGGATTTGTGTATTGAAGACCCGTACTGACCCTAAGACAGCCGTTGGCACAGATCAATGGAGGGAGGATTTGTGTATTGAAGACCATAATTGACCCTAAGGCAGCCGTTGGCACAGATCAATGGAGGGAGGATTTGTGTATTGAAGACCCGTACTGACCCTAAGGCAGCCGTTGGCACAGATCAATGGAGGGAGGATTTGTGTATTGAAGACCCGTACTGACCCTAAGGCAGCCGTTGACTTAGATCAATGGAGGGAGCAGTTGCACAACCAAAGACCCGTACTGACCCTAAGGCAGCCGTTGACTTAGATCAATGGAGGGAGTAGTTGCTCTTCCAAAGACCCATACTGACCCTAAGGCAATTGTTGACATAGATCAATGGAGGAAGGAGTTGTATATGCTGAAGACCTGTATGACTGTAAGGCAGCTGTTGATATGAAGAGTTCCGTATGCCGAAGACCCATATGGATCTTAAGGCAGCTGATGACATGGATCAGTGAAAGGATTAGTTGCGTATGCTGAAGATCCATATTTTCCCAAAGACAGCCAATGAGATAGATCAATGGAGTGAGGAGCTGTGTATGCTGAAGTCAAATACTGACCCTAAGGCAGCTGGCAACATATAGCTCAACGTATGGCGAAGACTCCTACTCACCCTAAGACAGCCAATGACATAGCTCAATAGAGGGAAGAGTTGCATCTGCCGAAGACCCGTAAGGCAGCTGATGGCATAGTTCAAAGGCGCGAGGAGCTGCGTATGCGGAAGACCTTCATAGACCAATGGAGAGAGTTGGTGCAATCTTTGTTATTCACCTCCGATGTTCTTCCACCGCAGCCTGCGAATAGTTAGAAACAAGAACATGTATCATGGAAGCAACAGTCGGTGCATTTGAGTGAGTTTTCATTGATTACTTGGAAACGAAACCTGCGCTATGGAAATGTGCAGCTCTTCTATTAAGCACTATGGGGCAGATCTACAAGAAAGTGCCGCAGCGTGGCGCTGCAAGCCCTTTGGCTGCGCCACGCTGCGGCACTTTCAGAGCACAGGAATGCGACATATTTACAAGAATATGTCGCATTCCTGTGCTCTCCTGCGCTGGCGCACAAACAGCTGCCAAGCGCCGGCGCAGGCACCCTTGCACCATGGTGCAAGGATGCCTGCGCCATGGGGAGATTGTTTTTGTGCAGGAAGGGGCACCTTTCTGCACAAAAACAATCAGTACAGGCTTTTCCTCTTTCAATGCGTGCTGCAGAATGCAGCACGCATTGAAAGAGGAAAAACGAGGAGAAATGAAAACATTTCTCCTCGGTGCGCCTCGCTACGCCACCTCTAGGGTGGCGTAGCATTCACACGCATCTCCAGAGTTACGATTACTCGTAAATCTGGAGATGTGTCTTGTTCCATGGGTGTTGCGTGGGAACACCCACAGCAACACCCATGGAACGCCCCTTCAACGCAAAGTGCTGCGTGTGAAGGGACGGTATTTACAAGGAGAGGAAAAGTCACGCATGGTGGCTTTTCCTCTCCTTGTAAATATCGAGGAGCCCCCTGCGCCACCAGTACGTCACGAAAAGTGACGTACTGGTGGCGCAGGGGGCTTGTAAATCTGCCCCTATGTGTTTATTTTTAATATATTGTTTTTGTTGATTTTGGAAATAAAAATGTTTTAAAATGCTATTGAAGGTCTTTTTTCATCTGATTCATTGCTAGCAACTTTGTTGTTGGCGGTTTATTTACTTTTGTGTTCTTTTTAGTCCTGTTGGGTGTAGGTTTTTTCCATGGTGCTTATGCACTATCTCTCAAGATTTAGAGAGGGTGAAAACCATCCTTTGGCAACTTTTCCATTGATTGTTTTCTTAGAAACAATGGTCAGGTTGTCCATGTTGTTAAACAGAGAGGAGCTGTAATGTTCTACTGGGGAGTAGAAATCGAGGTGTTCTTGTTTCAGAAGATCTAGGGCCTCATTTATGAGGAAGTCACACAGTGCCGCGCAACAAGTCACCTTGCTGCACTGAACTGCATGACATGAAAAGGGGCAGCAATGTGCCATATTTAAGGCAATACGGCACATTCTTGTCCTTTCCCTTGCGCTTGCGCCCTTTTGGCAGCCTAGGGACAATGCAGGTAACTTGCAGCATGGTGCAAGGGTGCCTGCTTTTCATGCAGGATTGTTTTTGCGCAGGAAGGGGCACCTTCCTGTGCAAAACCAATCCTTGGAGGAATATTCCTCTTTCTATGTATGCTGCAGCGCACATAGAAAGATGAAGAAACGAGGATAAATAGAGATATTTCTCCTTGTTACGCCTCCCCTGGGAAGGTGTGTGTTTTTGGTGCATCCACAGGTTTACAAGTTCTTGTAAATCTAGGGATGCATCAACATCCATGGGAGGTGCATGGGAACACCCACGCAACGCCCACGGAACACCCACGCAACGCCCACGGAACACCCACGCAACGCCCACGGAACACCCACGCAAAGCCCACGGAACACCCACGCAATGCCCACGTAACACCCAGGCAATGCCCATGAAAAGCCTTCCCAGGGCAGAGTAACGCAATACAGTGATTTGTGCTGCGTTGCATCACTTCAGATTTTTGAAGCTACTCAGAGCTACTCAAACTGGGTTTGTGTGACTTCATATATCTGACTTAGAGGTTTGTGTCACGCATGTACCAGGTTGCGTGATGCAAAAATGATGCAACCCTCTCGTAAATGAGGTCCTTGGAGAGGTGATAGAATAGGTCACACCGAGGAATATTCTTCATCTTCCAGCTACATCCACGCTCGGGTTAGGGTCAGACCACTGTTTACTGATGTTAGTGGAGAACAGTGTACAGGAACGACTGGACCAATCTCCATGCCTGGGGTCATCTAGTATTTTAACAGTGCAGGACTTGCTATAGTAAGACTCTGGACATCTCCTTTATGATGTAATTGTGTTTGTTGTGATAGGTTATTGCAGGAGTGCGGAGAAGGCAAGTACTGTAGCATCCGTAGTACCTTTCTCACGCGGGCATCGTTCACCCAGGAGTAGGAGATCATTGTTGGTGTTGAGGTCTATCAGTTCCTTAGTGCCCCACAAGACTAACGTCTTCATTGAAGGGAGACATTGGGTGGCAAGTGTTCTTATAGTGTTGTCGTGATGCGCGTCTTGCTGTGCGCAGGGATCACGGGTCTTATACAGACCCGCTTCACTGTCTGTGGGGTAGGGTCACCGTTTGACACTACAGCTCTTGGACATGACTGGACTGGGGTTTCTGAGATTTATGAACATATTGGAGAAGATGTGGAGGTCTTTATCCTCCACTGTGACTTTGCTGTTGTCCTAGATTGTGATAAACACCTATGGTGTTTGGCCTTCATATCCTGACATAGGACATGTGTGACCTTGAGGAATGGAGTGAGCTTTGATAACCGTGAAAACATGAGTTCTCCAAGAGGTCATATTGTAGTGTTTTCAGTGCAGAGCAGCAGTTGATAGTTTACATGTATGTCAGCAATGAGATGGGGTTAAGCACGTGAGCGAGGGGGTTTATGAACTTTTCGTGATAGAACGAAGTTTAAAGTTGCAGACGTCAGATGTGCATATAATAAATAATACTATAATAAACAACAATAACGCTTGTTTGTATATATAAACAAAAGTCATCATAGCATAAGGTGACCTGAGTGATAATATTTCTGTCTGGACTGTATTCGCCTCATAACTGTGTGAAAGATTTTGAACACTGTTGAATTTGTTATAAATCAAAATAAAAGACATTTAAATATTAGTGATTGATTAATTTAGCGGAATGCCTTTTAATATCGTACAAGCAAGGTTTGTATAGGTTTAGAAAGACCTCTAATTTACAATCAATAATCTGTATTGGTTTATGTTTAATAGCCATGTTGTACAATGTAGCAGTCACTGAGTCCAAAGGTTTGTTTGGCTCTCAACTTGTCCAATGAATAGTTCTGACTCTTGCGAGGCCTTTCATCACAGAGTCAGAGTTTGGGGCACATGGAACCATTGAGTTGGGTAACAATAAACATCTGTTACTTAGCGCCAACACACCCTTCTGGGTGAACGTGCGCTTTACAAATACCCGTTATGCTATGTTATGTTATGTTATGCTATGTTATGCTATGCTATGCTATGCTATGTTATGTTATGCTATGCTATGCTATGTTATGTTATGTTATGTTATGCTATGCTATGCTATGTTATGTTATGTTATGTTATGTTATGTTATGCTATGCTATGGTATGCTATGTTATGTTATGCTATGCTATGTTATGCTATGCTATGTTATGCTATGTTATGTTATGTTATGTTATGTTATGCTATGCTATGTTATGCTATGCTATGTTATGTTATGTTATGCTATGCTATGGTATGCTATGTTATGTTATGTTATGTTATGTTATGTTATGTTGTGCTATGCTATGGTATGCTATGCTATGTTATGTTATGTTGTGCTATGGTATGCTATGTTATGCTATGTTATGCTATGTTATGTTATGTTGTGCTATGCTATGCTATGCTTTGCTATGGTATGCTATGTTATGTTATGTTATGCTATGCTATGCTATGCTATGTTATGCTATGCTATGTTATGTTATGTTGTGCTATGCTATGCTATGCTTTGCTATGTTATGCTATGCTATGCTATGCTATGTTATGTTATGTTATGCTATGCTATGCTATGCTATGCTATGCTACGGAAAAGAAGACTGCTCTGCCCAGACTTGTACCTAGAGGTACAAGTCCTGGCGTGTTGTGCAGAATTATCTAAAAGGTTTCGGCAGGCGCCTAGAACTTTCTTGCCTAGTTTGTGGATGATCACGATGATTGACAGCAGCAGGTCCATGAGACCCCTTGAGCTGACTCTGAGCTGACAGGTTCCTTTACCTTCTGAATCAACCGCCCTACTTCATCACCTGCCTTCTGTAGAAGGTCCATAGAATCCACGGGGACCTTAGCAGGAGAGGGCCCTCAGCAGGAGAGGGCCCTCAGCAGAAGAGGGCCCTCAGCAGATGAGGGCCCTCAGCAGAAGAGGGACCTCAGCAGAACATGGACCTCAGCAGATGAGGGCCCTCAGCAGAAGATGGACCTCAGCAGATGAGGGCCCTCAGCAGAAGAGGGACCTCAGCAGAAGAGGGCCCTCAGCAGGTGAGGGCCCTCAGCAGAAGAGAGCCCTCAGCAGAAGATGGACCTCAGCAGGTGAGGGACCTCAGCAGAAGAGGGACCTCAGCAGAAGAGGGACCTCAGCAGAAGAGAGCCCTCAGCAGAAGATCGACCTCAGCAGGTGAGGGCCCTCAGCAGAAGATGGACCTCAGCTGGTGAGGGACCTCCGCAGAAGAGGGCCCTCAGCTGAAGATGCCTCCTTGTTCAGTTGCAGGTCCTCGTCCAGATCCGTCCAAGGTGCAGAGAGGTTGTCCTCCACAGTTCTTCTTCTTGGTCTCTTGGGGTTGATCAAGGAGTCAGTGTTTTTGGTCCTTCCTGAATCCTCTGTGCGCCCTTAAAAGCACCTTGACTTCTATGCGCTGAGGAGCCAAAGACAGTCAATAACCATCGGAGCCCATCAAAGATGGTGTCTTATATCCTTTCAGTCCGATGTTCATTCTCGCAGCCTTAGTTTAACTCCTCTCCAGCTGCTGGTTTGCATTTTGAGAATGTCAACATGTTTTTTAATTTTTAATTATTTGATAGAGTGCAGACTTAACCCTGGTGGGTTCCAGAGTGCTGTACATCGAGTTACAATTTCGCAGTAGCGCATATAGGGTTCTGTTTACAGTGTACAGTATAGTTTACAGTAGAACATATTGGGTTCCTGTTTACAGTACAGTTTACAGTAGAGCATATACGGTTTCTTTTTACAAGGTACAGTACAGTAAAGGATATAGGATTTCTCTGTACAGTGTACAGTGCAGTTTATGCAGAGCATATAGGGCTTCTGTACAGTACAGTCTATAGTAGAGCATATAGGGTTTCTGTGCATAGTGTACAGAACAGTTTACAGTGGAGCATGTAGGGTATCTGTACAGTACAGTTTACAGTGGAGCAGCATATGGGGTTCTGCTTACAGTTTTCCATTTTCTGTTTACAGTTTACGGTACAGTTTATAGCAGAACATGTATGGTTTCTGTTTACAGTTTACAGTATGGTTTACAATGGAGCATACATGGGTTTTGTTTACAGGTTACAGTACAGTTTACAGTGGAGCATATAGCGTTTCTGTTTACACTGTGCAGTGCAGTTTCCTGTAGGGTTTCTCTTTACAGTTACAGTACAGTTTACAGTAGAACATTTAGGGTTTCTCTTTACAGTTTACAGTACAGTTTATAGTGGAGCATATAGGATTTCTGTTTACAGTGTACAGTACAGTTCACTGTGGAGCATATATGATTTCTCTCTACAGTTTACAGTGCAGGTTACAGTACAACCACTCATTGCCTAAAACATTTTCATTTCATTTACTCACCATAACCAGCTGCCGTACATTTAAGTTAAGGCACAATAGGTCTTCACTTGGCATTTCAGTTTTTCTTTTTTGCAACATCTTCAATTTCAATTTGAAGCGTGACATCTGGGCTGTATTTTTCTGTCTAGCACGTATTTTTAGTGTGAGTTCTGATTCATTGGCATTCTGAAAAGGACAAAGTGGCTGTAGGCTGAATAAGAAAGATGTGGGCACGGATCAGATGTTTGTTTATGGTTTATAGTGCAATCACGGTATATCACTTTATTCCCAAAGATGATCTCAGTTTACAGTAAGATTTGCAGTAAGTCACCTCATCCCCATAACATTTTCATTCATTTATTCAGCACCATAATCCGTTGCGGGCTCTGAGTTTAGACAAGTGGTGTATTTTACAGTAGATCTTTACGTTTACCTTGACATTTCAAATTATCTTGTGAACAGCAGCATCAATTTTTATTTATAGCGAGACTTCAAGAGATTGTGTCTCTTTCAAGGACACTTTTCCACAATAAACTCTGCATCATCGACTTTAGAATGGGGGCCTTGGGGTCTTGAAAATGTTAAATGAGCAGCTTCATTTTGCATTTGATATCCTGCCCTCTTCCAATCCGAGCTGGGCCTGCCTTGTCATCGACATGTGCCTGGAAACGTATGTTGCATTGCTCAGTGCTAGCATGTAAGCATTGAATATTAGAATCGAAGCGGCTGCTCCCGTAAAAGTCTGCATGTAAGCCCAGAAGTTCTTGACTGTGCTACCCCAAATTTAACATGAAGACTTTGTTTTGAGGAGAGACTGAATTAATTTAGGAGACTGCCGAGATAACCCTAACCAATTTCAGGGCCTCATTTACATAATGTTGGCTAGGGCAGCACCGCAAGTCCTCTTGCTGCACTGCCCTAGGTCAAATGGAAAGGGCACAAATGTGCTGTATGTAACTCGGCGATGCAGCGAGCGCAAGGTAAATAGTTTTATTTATTTATTTACTTACCTTACTCCTGCCCGTGGTATGTCCGACTCCACTACCCCCCCATCCAGCCCCTCCCCCGCCGCACCACCCCGCAGCACTCCCTCTGCGAGCCGCCACTGAATAAAAGTGATGTACCAGGGGGGCACATGGGCTTGTATATAAGCCCCTCAGTTGTTAAGAGGGAAGTGTTGGCCCTTGTGTTGCAGGTGGTAGATCAGTCCAGGAGTATCAGAGTGTAAACACATCTTTGTGTATGACGATGAGAATGTCTCGATATCCCTGATGGGGCAGACCCCTGATGGACAATCCTGAAGATTCACAAGAGCCGCCATCTTGTCGTGCAGCTGCTTGATCGCTACAGGCGCATTCTGCGCTGTTCAGCGCCATTTTTACACCTGCTGATGATTTAGAAAGGAGCTGTTTGCTTACAGTCGAGCACCTTAAAAAATGATTAGTGTTGTTCAATTGTATAAGCAATGACCAATAATGTGAATTATTCCTGTCTTTCTGTGACATATATGGGTGGATTGCAAAGCAAGATGAGGATGAAAAAACCCAGTGGCTGCCATACCAGAATTATAGGTCAATACTGAACAGTAATGATGTCTGTGGACAAGGAATTTAATTCATAGGTGGAATTTAGAAAGATTTCTCTCCAAAAACTTCAGAAACGTTTATTGGTAAAATAAAACGTAATATAGAGATGTCTTGGTTCACCTATGGACAAGGCTGTCTGAATACTGGTGTTTACCTTGTATACGTGGTTCTCCCTCATGAACTTCACACTAAGAGCCAATATATACCTATATAAATGCATAGATCCCATATGTGGCCGGATATGTTTCCACATGTACAACTCTTCTCACCAAGAGACCTCTCTTTCCTGCCTGACCTGTTCTGTTGTGGTTTGATCTGCTGGCCTCAGCCCTGATTAACACCCACTTCTGCTGAACGTTCAGCACCATGGACAGCAGCGCCTCTCTGCCCTGGGACATTCACCCCTGTTACTCTCAAAACTGGGGTAGTTTGGTTTCCTTCTGCTGAAGAATGACCCCTTCTGAGTACATTTGTTGCTGAAAATGCTCCATTGTTTACGTCTTCAGCAGTTTTTGAAGTATTGGGACCCGTTGGTAAATTTTGCTGTGATCTGAATTTTTGATAGGTACCACCACTTATGTTCAGTAGTAACAGGACTCATTCCTGACCTCCCTCTTTAAAAGACATGAGTGAGGATGTGATATGGAAGTTCAGCCTTCCAAGGGTCTGTCTAAAAACGATGGGGTAGCTTCTTAAATATAGTGCTAACAGGCACCACTGCGCAGCGAGGCGCTGATGAATGTGCTGGGGCCACACTTCTGTTCCTAAGTCCTTGTGTCCGCCCTCCCCACATACTGTGTGACATGCACATTGTTCACTGTCACTGAGGGGTGTCCAAGGCTAGTCCACGGAGACCACATCTACACTGGATATTCAAGTTATTCCATAGAACAGATTTATGTACAGTGAATGGAAACCCGTGGAGCACCTCTAGAGGAGCGGTGTGATAGCCCTCCCACCCCTCCCCCACTGGTACACGTAGTTGTTAAGTGTGGGGCCGGGGGATATGGCTATGCTGTGTAGCCAGCTAGAAATGTCTCAGCTTTTTGAAGGTATATTTATTCTACTCACTTCCCTTATGCTTCACTCTATATGAACACCTTGTTTCAATCCCTGGGTCTCTCTCTTTCAGACAGTTCCTTCGCGCCATCAACCAGTTTGCAGAGACCCTGACGGAGAGGTTCCTGAGCAGCAACAGCTTTGAGCTTCAGGTGAGGAGTGCTGGACTCTGTGATGGTTTGAGGGATGGTGTGAGTGAGGGTTCAAGCATACTTCACCCCTTGCAATCAGACTGATGTTCCCTCAGTCCTCAGGTGAGGAGCGCTGGAGTCTGTGATGGTTCAGGGGGTGGCGGGAGGGAGGATTCAAGCATACTTCACCCCTTGCAATCAGGCTGATGTTCCCTCAGTCCCCAGGTGAGGAGTGCCGGGGTCTGTGATGGATTGAGGGGTGGTGGGAGGAGAGGGTTCAAGCATGCTTCATCCTATGCTCCCAAACTGATGTTCCCTCTGGTCCCCCAGTGCAGGTGTCTGAGATGGTTCGAGGGGTGGCGGGAGGGAGGGTTCAAGCATACTTCATTCCATGCACCCAGGCTGATGCTCCCTCAGGTCTCCCAGGTGAAGAATGCTGGTGTCTGTGATGGTTCGAGGGGTGGTGGAAGGAGAGGGTTCAAGCATACTTCATTCCATGCACCCAGGCTGATGCTCCCTCAGGTCTCCCAGGTGAAGAATGCTGGTGTCTGTAATGGTTCGAGGGGTGGAAGGAGAGGGTTCAAGCATACTTCATCCCATGCACCCAGGCAGATATTCCCTCAGGCCCCAGGTGAGGAGTGCTGGTGTCTGTAATGGTTCGAGGGGTGGAAGGAGAGGGTTCAAGCATACTTCATTCCATGCACCCTGGCTGATGTTCTCAAAGGTCCCAAGGTGAGGCGTGCTGGAGTCTGTGATGGATTGAGGGGTAGTGGGAGGAGAGGGTTCAAGCATTCTTCATCCTATGCTCCCAAACTGATGTTCCCTCAGGTCCCCCAGTGCAGGTGTCTGAGATGGTTCGAGGGGTGGCGGGAGGGAGGGTTCAAGCATACTTCATCCCATGCACCCAGGCTGATGCTCCCTCAGGTCTCCCAGGTGAGGTCTGCTGGAGTCTGTGATGGTTCGAGGGGTGGAAGGAGAGGGTTCAAGCCTACTTCATCCCATGCACCCAGGCTGATATTCCGTCAGGCCCCAGGTGAAGAATGCGGGTGTCTGTGATGGTTCGAGGGGTGGCGGGAGGGAGGGTTCAAGCATACTTCATTCCATGCACCCAGGCTGATGTTCTCAAAGGTCCCAAGGTGAGGCGTGCTGGAGTCTGTGATGGTTCGAGGAGTGGAAGGAGAGGGTTCAAGCCTACTTCATCCCATGCACCCAGGCTGATATTCCCTCAGGCCCCAGGTGAAGAATGCGGGTGTCTGTGATGGTTCGAGGGGTGGTGGAAGGAGAGGGTTCAAGCCTACTTCATCCCATGCACCCAGGCCGATATTCCCTCAGGCCCCAGGTGAAGAATGCGGGTGTCTGTGATGGTTCGAGCGGTGGTGGAAGGAGAGGGTTCAAGCATGCTTCATCCTATGCTCCCAAACTGATGTTCCCTCAGGTCCCCCAGTGCAGGTGTCTGAGATGGTTCGAGGGGTGACGGGAGGGAGGGTTCAAGCATACTTCATCCCATGCACCCAGGCTGATGCTCCCTCAGGTCTCCCAGGTGAGGTCTGCTGGAGTCTGTGATGGTTCGAGGGGTGGAAGGAGAGGGTTCAAGCCTACTTCATCCCATGCACCCAGGCTGATATTCCCTCAGGCCCCAGGTGAAGAATGCTGGTGTCTGTGATGGTTCGAGGGGTGGCGGGAGGGAGGGTTCAAGCATACTTCATTCCATGCACCCAGGCTGATGTTCTCAAAGGTCCCAAGGTGAGGCGTGCTGGAGTCTGTGATGGTTCGAGGAGTGGAAGGAGAGGGTTCAAGCCTACTTCATCCCATGCACCCAGGCTGATATTCCCTCAGGCCCCAGGTGAAGAATGCGGGTGTCTGTGATGGTTCGAGGGGTGGTGGAAGGAGAGGGTTCAAGCCTACTTCATCCCATGCACCCAGGCTGATATTCCCTCAGGCCCCAGGTGAAGAATGCGGGTGTCTGTGATGGTTCGAGGGGTGGTGGAAGGAGAGGGTTCAAGCCTACTTCATCCCATGCACCCAGGCTGATGTTCCCTCAGGCCCCAGGTGAAGAATGCGGGTGTCTGTGATGGTTCGAGGGGTGGTGGAAGGAGAGGGTTCAAGCCTACTTCATCCCATGCACCCAGGCTGATATTCCCTCAGGCCCCAGGTGAAGAATGCGGGTGTCTGTGATGGTTCGAGGGGTGGTGGAAGGAGAGGGTTCAAGCCTACTTCATCCCATGCACCCAGGCTGATGCTCCCTCAGGCCCCAGGTGAAGAATGCTGGAGTCTGTGATGGTTCAAGGAGTGGAAGGAGAGGGTTCAAGCATACTTCATTCCATGCACCCAGGCTGATGTTCCCTCAGGCCCCAGGTGAAGAATGCGGGTGTCTGTGATGGTTCGAGGGTTGGCGGGAGGGAGGGTTCAAGCATTCTCCATGCCAGGAGAGATGAATGTAGGTCCACCGCATTGTCGCATAGCATATCACAGTCTGCATGTAGAAGTAACAGAGATTTAGAAAAATTTGCCTCCTATGTAAATTGTACTTTTGGATCGTAAGAAGAATGTGTGACAACACCAGCGTCCCTCCCAGCCGGTGATGCGCACTCTTCAGGGGCGGGGCACCCTTTCTGCCCCAACAGTATCGTTACACGCAGACACCCCCAGCGTCCCTCCCAGCCCGTGATGCGCATTCGTCAGGGTTGTCCACCCTTTCTGCCCCAACAGTATCATTTTATGCAGACATCCCCAGCGTCCCTCCCAGCCAGTGCGGCCCACTCTTCAGGGGCGGCAACCTTTCTGCCCCAACAGTATCATTTCACACAGATATCACCAATCTCCCTCCCAACCCGTGATGCGCACTCTTCAGGGGCGGGGACCCTTTCTGCCCCAACAGTATCATTTTATGCAGACACCCCTAGCGTCCCTCCCAGCGGATGTTTCACACCCTTCAAGGGCGGGGACCCTCTCTGCCCCAACAGTATCATTAGATGCAGACATTCCTAGCCTCCCTCCCAGCGGATGTTGCACACCCTTCAAGGGCGGGGACCCTTTCAGTCCCAACGGTATAATTTCACACAGATATCACCAATCTCCCTCCCAACCCGTGATGCACACCCTTCAAGGGCGGGGACCCTTTCTGCCCCAACAGTATCATTAGATGCAGACATTCCTAGCCTCCCTCCCAGCGGATGTTTCACAGCCTTCAAGGGCGGGGACCCTCTTTGCCCCACCAGTATCATTTTATTCAGACACCCCCAGTGTCCCTCCCAGCGGATGTTTCACACCCTTCAAGGGCGGGGACCTTTTCTGCCCCAACAGTATGGTTACACGCAGACACCCCCAGCCTCCCTCCCAGGCAGTGATGGGCACTCTTCAGGGGCGGGGACCCTTTCAGTCCCAACGGTATAATTTCGTGCAGACATTTCAGCATCCGTCCCAGCTGGTGCTGGTGGCCAGAAAGGAAACAACTAAAAAGAAGGCTTTATTTAATTTTTTTTTTTTTTTTTAAAGATTAAAAAAGAAATCAAGAGCTGAGAGAGAGATGAATGATGGGCAGACACTGAACACAGACGCTGGTCGCCCGGGCTCATTAATTTTATAAGTATTAGCCACATAAATAACATCCCTTCTTATACACAAATTAAGAGTGCCGCCAGCGCCGCTCTGGGAGGTTCATCATGTGCTTAATTAAGACACATTGTCAACAAATGACACAGTTACAAGCAGATGTTTTTACTTTCATCTTTCAAGCGGTGACACCTCAGAGGTCCACCCCAATCCTCAGGCCTCACCTAGTGTGTTTGACTCACTATCAACAGCACCTTCGACCAGATTTCAGGGTAGAAAAACGTGTAAAAACTTTAATATATCTTCTGAATGTGCAATAATCCAGAAAAAGCTACACATATGAGGATCAAAAAGTGTGTGGTGCCTAACAGAGTAGATTTTGAAAAACACCAACTTCTCACTCAATAGGATCCCAGGATGAGCATGTTGCATACACATACATGTATGATTGCCTAGAGCTGTATGTCCAAGAAAAACATACCACACAAAATCCTCACTCAACAAATCCTGAAGTCAAGAGAGTGAAATATCCCTCTGGGTGTGTGCAAAGCAACTTGAGATATTACTGTATACATACAATACGTATTATCTATTTAACAAAATCCCAGTTTAATGGTGAATAATCACGCTGGAGCAAATGAGGCCTAATCATATAAACTTCTAAACATTAGGCCGCTCAGGACAAAACCGCACATCCTTTCAGAACCATTTAATATAATCAATCAAAAACATATTTCTATTAGAAGGTACAATAAACATGCCTTTAGTGCAATACGTCATGTATACAGAAGGAGACCCCAAGCCTCTGTAGTAATCAGTTGAAGCGTTATTTTGATATAAAAAGCAGTTTTTGAATTGCGTCTAACTTTGGCATCCCCTTGGAGAATCTTCACCACACTTTACAAAAAAAACAATCGACAGGGGCGTGGCCAAACCCAAGATGGCGCTGGATGCGTGAACTGGGAGCGCTCCTCCGGGACTGGTCTGCTCGCTTCCATAACGGCATCCCCCATGGCCCTGACAGCCGGCTGAGGTGGGTGAGGACCCTAGGAAGCTCCTGAACAACCGGAGGGCCCAGAGTGTGCGGAGGGGATGGCGCGGGCAGAGTGACTACCCCGGCAGGTATAACATGGCAGCTCCCTGGGAGTCCTAGAGCGTACGCCCACTGACTCCCCGTAAGCCAGACCAGAGCATGCAACAGCCCCATCGCTGACAGTGGAGCACCGGGTCCGCGAAGCAGGGCTCTGTCCTGGCTTGACCCACTGGACACCACGGAGAGCACACTAGGGCTTGGAGCGACGCTGGCCCCGGTGCCCCGGCGGAGGACCCACTGGCCTCAACTCCCGCATGGAGACGCCTGAAGAGTGGGCCTAGAAGCAAAGTGGGAGGTGTGGGACTGTGGACCTGCAGACTAACCCAGGCGGCTGTGAGGGCTGACTTCTAGCGGCCCAGCCCCCACAGAGGAAGAAGGCAACTACTGACGGCCCGCATGAGGTGTGCTGCCCACAACAGGGGGTGCTGGACACAGGGGGGGGGGGGTCAGCTGTGCACTAGAGGAGAAGGCTCCTGCAGACAGTGACTGGCTCCCAGCCGACCTGCTTGTTAACAAGCGAATTGGCACCTCCCCTGCCGGATATTGTTGTAGCCCCCCGGTGACCAGGATATCCGGTACAAGGACAACTAGGAGTGCATTCTCTGCGAGCATAGGGCCAGTGGCCTGGAACATATTGCAGAGTGACAATATTGCATCACACAGTACCAGGGCCTTCCCCATGCCGAGACTAAATGACATCGGCCCACCACTACACAAGGGAACTGCATTTGGGTGAGCTCCGACAATAGCCTTCCCAGGGGAGCTGCTTCATAGTGACGATAACTGAACTGGGGCCATCCTTAGGTGGTGTAAAAGACCAGAGACACCCTGCAGACACTGACACTAGCACCATGGCAACTATAAAACACAAGAGAGAATCCACTATCAAAGATCTGTTCCAAATTCCCACATCTAAGAAAGGAGACCCCACACCTATGACCTCAGTGCAGCAGGCGGCAACCCTGGTTGTGGTGCGGGAAGAATCGGAGGTTCCTACAAAAGGCTTCCTGATCCAACTCTTCACGTAGCTCAAGACCGAGCTTGGACCCACACAAGCGGACCTCAAACAGAACTTATCAGAACTCTGGCAAGACCTCCAGGAATTGGGAACTAGGGTAGACCATCTAGAGACAGCTCAGGACGAGCTCACTCTTGACCTTGAGGAATACTGCCCTGTCTGGTAACCATGAATGATCAGCTAATCACACTCCAGGAGAAACAGGAGGACATAGAAAACCGGTCTTGCAGCTGTAACCTCTGGATCACAGGGGTGTCTCTTGGCAAAGAGGGTAAGGACATGAAAAGCTACATTCAGGGCTTGGCAGAGTCTATCCTTGAGGCCCATGGGCCAGATCCCCTGTGTATAGACAGGGCACAGAGGGGCAGCCCCAGAAACCCAAACTCCAAAGCAATCACCAGACATCCTCGTTTGTTTCCACCACTTCGAGGACAAAGAGATGACCTTAGAAGGGGCAAGATGTGGTGGACCCATATGGTATAATGGCGACGATATTCAAATATTCCAAGACCTATCCCAGATCACGTTGTTCAAGCAAGGATCGTTTTTCCCAATCACCAAGGTCTTGTGCGACAATAAGGTCAAATACCGCTGGGGGCATCCTTTCCAATAATGTTCATCTGGCACGGCAGGCACTGGTCCCTCAAGACCCTCGAAGAGGCCTGTTCAGCACTAAACATTTCCCTCCCAGAGACTTAAGCGGACACCCCACGTGAACCACCCCACCGGAAGAGCCCTGAGGAGGCCCAAGTGCGAAGAGCCCATTAAAGTGGTGGACCCAAGCAGGGGGAAATACTGTTGGGCCGGCAGTTGGCCCTGGAGCATGTGCAAAAAGTTAGTGGACTGTTGTCCCAGGACCCACAGCAATCATCGACCCCCATCTCAGACCAAGAGAAAACCCCTGCTTGATCTTGCTGCCAGACCCCCAAGGTGTTCGGGTTGAGATTTAGAGCAGCGCCGGAGGCAACTGTGATATCATGGCTATTGAACGCCCAGGCGGGCGACGCTCCAGACCTGTGCTGACAGAGGCCTTATCCCCCCACAGGTGTGGTCCTTGTCTCCTCATTGGACTGTGGGTGCTGCTCGGGGACTCCACGGAGAGTGCTCTCTACAGGGCTTTACACATTGCAAATGTTTTTTTCATGTTTGTTGGTTTTATTTGCATTTTTCTTGGGGAATTCGGGCCTGGGGAGGGAATAGACTGTCCCATCTGTGTCTCTGCCACAAGCGATGACGCCTAGATTCCTAGTGACTTAATCATGTCCTCGAACGCCCTCCATATCCTCACCTATTGCATCTGGGGCCTCAACAACCCTACTAAGAGACACTCCGTCCTAAGCGAACTGTCCCTTTGTCCGAGCCAATATAGGACTCTTACAAGAAACCCACCTACTAAAGCTCGGCTACTCCTGCTTGAAATCAATCGGGCCGCAAAAAACAGCAGGGGTGGGCATTCTAATATACCGGCACTGTCCCCTGGTAGGAGAAAGGTCACTCTGAGATGCCGATGGGACGTGGCTAGCCATCCGCGGCTCACTACGAGGTCATCCACTCACACTAGCCTCAGCTTACAGTCCCAATCAGGGTCAAGACCCGTTCCTGATTGAGGTGATTCGTACCCTAACAGCCTGGTCCGGCGCTCCCCAAAGTATTGGTGGAGAGCTAAACCTGGTTCTCGATCCTACAGTTGATACAGATCACACCGGGAGGAGTAGCTCATTGGTCTATAACATGCAAGGCACTAACAGAAGACATGGGACTAGTGGATGCATGGAGAACATGCCACCCTCTTACACAGGACTACTCCTATTACTCTGGAGCTCACAAAACATATACACGACTTGACTTCCTCCTCTTGGACAAAGGTTCGCTCCCTAATCTGCCAGACGCCACCCAACATCCTATCACCCTCTCTGACCACGGACCAGCCTCCTGCAAACTGACGGACATACGGCTGTGGGGACCTAGATTCATCGGCACCTGGATGCTCCAGTACGACCTCCTGGAGGACACAGAGACCATCAACAATATCATGAAAGGGATTAAGAACTACCTCTTTCATAACGATATCGGGGCAGTACGTGCGGCTACCCTCTGGGATGCCCTAAAGCAGATCTTTGAGGCATGTTTATGGTGGAAGCCACATGCCTCCACAAACTCCAAGAAGAACTGAGCTTCAAATTGAGAGCAGAGCTTGAGACGGACCATAAGAAAACCCACTCCGCTTAAATATGGAGAAAGGTCTTAGCACGTCAAGTGGGCGACAAAACCAAAAAGGCCCTTCACGTGACATTGGCACCACGGGTGCCAAAGAAGTTATCATGGTCACCTTGGATGCTGAAAAAGCATTCAACAGTGTTGACTGGGATTTCATGGCCGTTGTGCTGGGGGAGATGGGGGTAGGACATACGCTCAGGTGCTGGCCCCTAGCAGGGTACCACACCCCAAGGGCTGGAATCTGAGTCAACAGGCTTTTCTCCGACTAGGTACGCATAAAGGGAGGCACATGACAAGAATGCCCCCCTCTTCGCCGTTAGAGTGGAACCCGTGGCACAACATCCGGAACGATTTCAGGATTAAGCGAATACGATTGGGCCAGCAGGATAATAAAATTACTGTATTCTCCGATGATATCCTCCTGTCCCTGACAAACCCAATAGCCTCCCTCCCCCGGGTGCTGGAGCAGTAACATCGCTATCATGAAATCTCTGGTTTCGATATTAACCCTACAGAATCTGAAATCCTGAATGTGTCAGCCCTGGTTGCACAACAGGTGCAAGCGATTGCCTCCCTCCAAAGGGCCAATACACGTATTGATTACTTGGGCCTAGTACTGGCCCCCACACTGGCGAATACCCGAGATATAGACCTCCAGCACTTGAAACGCAGAGTCAAGTGTGAACTTAATGGTTGGAAACATAGGGGCTTATTTACAAGCCCCTTGCGCCGCCGGTGCGTCATTTTTAACATGGGAAAAAGTGACGTACGGGCGGCGCAAGGGGCTTGTAAATAAGCCCCATAGTTCGCTGCACCCTCGCTTGGGAGGCCTGGGGATCTCCCACTTGGCCTATTACCACACTGCAACCCATCCATGTTATCTCACTCAAAGGACTCGGCGAGGAACGGAGAAGGGATGTTGCATGACCGGCCATACGATGGCAGTGGGACCCCTATGAGGTCCCCTAGCGACCCCGGACAAACGAACGAAAACGCTTTATGTGTCTCCCATTACGAAGGCAACCTTAGAGGTGTGGGACCGAGTGGGGGTTAAACGGGTCCTCACCACATTCCCCTCCCCATTCACACCCCTTTGGGGCAACCGTGAATTCACTCAGGGACTGAAGCAGAACTCTCTACGACAAATGGCTGGAGGGGGCTGGAAAACATTGAGAGACATGGTCTGGCCGGGGTCAATCAAATCTTTCGAACACTTTAAGGAGGAGTACCATCTCCCAGAGACTGAAAGATGTCAATACTTGCAATTACTCCACTGGCTATCACATCCTAGATTTGAGAGGAGGGGCGGGGGGGCGGGGGCAAGGACTCAAACATCCTTCAAAAAGTACCTTCTACATTGTACAGATGATAAGCATGCTATTTCAATCATATAAAACATGCTACACACTACAAGACACCCCACTAAACACACCTTCGAGCACCCCTAGGAGAGGGAGTTAGGCATCACATTAGACCATGAGCAATGGGCAGAAATCCTGACTCGGGCAACCGACTTTGCGTCACCCTCGGGAGGGAGGGAAACCCTCTTTAAGATTCGACTGAACCTAAGCACCTTCGACGGACCACCAGTTCCT
Source organism: Calotriton arnoldi (assembly GCA_963921515.1). NCBI lineage: Eukaryota > Metazoa > Chordata > Amphibia > Caudata > Salamandridae > Calotriton > Calotriton arnoldi. The sequence continues at coordinate 3,652,979 of CAWUFW010000019.1, forward strand.
CCCCCACCCCAGGGCCTTGAGACCCTTACGGGTGTGTAGTCGCGCTCCACAAGCCATCTGATTGATTGAGTGATTGATTGAGTGATTGATTGATTATATCAGTGGCACTACACCCTGGCTCGCCTGGCCAAAATGAAGATTGGTCATAACCCTCTCCGCTGGAGGGGATGCGGGAGGAGGCATCTATCACACATTTTTAAGGTCGTGCCCCAAGATACAACCCTTCTGGACCTCAATAATGTCCTCAACGGAATGCATCACGGGGTCGGACTTAGCCAGATGCGCTGAGGCGATCCTGTTGGGTCGCCCATTTCCTGACATTTACCCGTTACATGGATCTCTGGGTAAACTGATATCCCACCTCCTGGTGGCAGCTAAGCAAACCATCTTGAGCCTATGGGGACATCAAACCCTACCGTCTGAACACAAACGGACTGAAAGACTGTTGTGGATTCTCAGCCTGGAGGAGCTGTTTAAACTGGCACAAGGGTGGAGAAAGTCTTCACCAAACAATGGGGTCGTCCGCTAGACCTCCGAACCCCACTGGACCGACCACCACTGCATCCACTTCACCTACAGGAAGCCCACCACGCACCACCGCACCAAACAAATGCCTCGCCGCTGCTGGAGCAGAGTCACCGAAGACCAGCTAACCACCACCCTCGCCCTGAGCCCACCCGCCAAATTCTCCGACCCCGACTCCGCCGCCCGCAACCTCAGACAGTGGATCGACGACTGCGCCAACACCCTCGCCCCGCTCAAGAATCCGCCCAACAGCCACACCAGCAAGAAAGCCACCTGGTTCACCGAAGACCTCCAGGCCTCCAAACGAACATGCCGAAAACTGGAGAAGATCTGGCTCCACGAACGGACAGCGGACAGCTACGCCGCCCACAAGAGCGCCACCCTCAGTCACCATCACCTCATCAGATCCGCCAAAAGGGCCTCACTCAAAGACCGCCTAGACAACAACGCACACAACAGCAAAGAGCTCTTCAACATCGTGAAGGAACTCTCCAACCCCAGCTCCAACACCAACGACATCCCGCCGTCGCGAGACCTGTGCAACTCACTGGCCACCTTCTTCCACCGCAAAATCGCCGACATCCACGACAGCTTCAACACCACGACCGCCCCGGCAACCACCGAGACCACTGCTCCCACAACCACCAACCGCCTGCTCTCCTGGACCAACATCAACGACGAGGACACCAGCGAGATCATGAACACCATCCACTCCGGTTCACCGCTAGACCCGTGCCCTCACCACGTCTTCAACAAAGCCAGTACAGCCATCGCGCCCCATCTCCGGAAAATAATCAACATCTCCTTCGAGACAGCAACCTTCCCGGAAAGCTGGAAGCACGCCGAGATCACCGCCTTACTCAAGAAACCCAAGGCAGACCCCAAGGACCTCAAGAACTTCCAACCCATCTCTCTGCTCCCGTTCCCCGCGAAGGTCACCGAGAAAATCGTCAACAAACAACTGACCCGCTACCTCGAGGAGAATAACATCCTGGACCATTCCCAGTCCGGCTTCCGCAGCAATCACAGCACCGAAACCGCCCTCATCGCCGCCACCGATGACATCAGGACCCTGCTAGACAACGGAGAAACAGCAGCCCTCATCCTCCTGGACCTATCGGCCGCCTTCAACACGGTCTGCCACCACACACTACGAACACGCCTTCACGACGCCGGGATCCAAGAGAAGGCCCTGGACTGGACCACATCCTTCCTTTCCGGCAGAACACAAAGCGTCCGCCTCGCCCCCTTCCGATCCAAGGCCACCAAGATCATCTGCGGCGTACCCCAAGGCTCCTCCCTCAGACCAACGCTGTTCAACATCTACATGGCACCCCTCGCCCACGTCGCCCGACAGCACAACCTCAACATCATCTCCTACGCCGACGACACCCAGCTGATCCTCTCCCTCACCAAAGACCCTCACACCGCCAAAGCCCACCTCCACGAAGGAATGAAGGCCGTCGCCGAATGGATGAGGACCAGCCGCCTGAAGCTGAACTCGGACAAGACGGAGGTCCTCATCCTTGGCTCCAACCCGTCAGCCTGGGACGACTCCTGGTGGCCGACATCACTGGGAACAGCCCCGACACCCACCGACCACGCACGCAACCTAGGGGTCATCCTCGACCCCACCCTCTCCATGACTAAGCAGGTCAACGCCGTTTCCTCATCCTGCTTCAACACCCTCCGAATGCTCCGCAGGATCTTCAAGTGGATCCCCACCGAAACAAGAAAAACAGTCACCCAGGCCCTCGTCACCAGCAGGCTGGACTACGGAAACGCCCTCTACGCAGGAACGACGGCTAAGCTCCTGAAGACGGCTGCAACGCATCCAGAACGCCTCTGCACGTCTTATCCTCGACATCCCCCGACGCAGCCACATCACACCCCACCTGAGAGACCTGCACTGGCTCCCTGTCAACAAGAGGATAACCTTCAAGCTCCTCACCCACGCACACAAAGCACTCCACAACTCCGGACCAGCCTACCTCAACAGACGACTCAGCTTCTACACCCCCACCCGCCAGCTCTGCTCCACCAGCCTCGCCCTCGCCATAGTCCCCCGCATCCGGAAAACGACCGCCGGCGGCAGATCCTTCTCCCACCTCGCCGCCAAGACCTGGAACACCCTCCCCACCAACCTTCGGCAGACCCAAGACCTACTGGCCTTCAGAAGACTCCTCAAGACCTGGCTCTTCGATCAGTAGCAGCACCACCCCCCTTTTCCCCCAGCGCCTTGAGACCCTCGCGGGTATGTAGTGCGCTTTATAAGTGACATGATTGATTGATTGATAGACTACTTCCGCTGCGACTATAGGGAACCGTCATGCCCAAAACCCAAGCAATCAATCGGTATTTGTAGAGCGCTGCTAATCACCCATGAGGGTATCCAGGCACTAGGTAGCAGGGCTCAGTCGAAGAGCCAGGTCTTGAGTCTCTTCCTGAATTCCTCCAGCGAGGGTGATGTCCGGAGATGGAGATGGAGGCCGTTCCAGGACTTGGCGGCGAGGTAGGAGAAGGAACGGCCTTGGCTGCGGCATCGGCGGATGCGCGGCGTCTGTGCGAGGGCGAGCCCGAGGAGTATTACCCCACAATCCACCAGCACCATAGGGCTTCGCAGAGCCTGATGCATGGGGGATACAGCACGGCACCTTCATAACGGGACAGGGGCAGCGGGCAGAGACGCGTAGACAGCTTAGGGGAGGGAGGGCAGGTATTTGGGGATTACCTGTTATTCATAATAAAGATATCTGTACTTATGATACCCAATGGATGCTTGAACAAGGTGCCAAACGGTTAATAAAAATATATTCAACCTAAAAAAACAATCAACTATGAAGGCTTCTGCCTAGTTTGGTGCAGACTGCCCATGAGGCCACTTTAGTGGGGGATGGGCCCCAAAGGAAACTTATCCTTCAGAGTTTGAAACCTCAATATTCTTAACTTTCTTCGTGAATAACAAGAAAATGAGTCAAAATATACCAGATATTGTAGCGCCTGCCTTCATCTCGCACCTGTTACCAGTTTAATGAATGTTTTCCTGCCATTTTTAACAGAATGTAACAATATTGTGAGGCAATGTCAAGAGGGTCAAACACCACAGAGTGTGTACAATGTACAGGCTCCTCTCATCACATCACTTCCTTTGTGTTATCTATTTATGGTGTATCTGATGTGTGTGTTTTTACTGTTTGACCCTTCTTTTGATTTTATATATTTTAATATTTTCTGAAATATTATCAATGTGTTGTGTTTTTACTAAAACGCACAACCCTGATTGGACATGCACATTTTTATTGTAACTGCGATGATTGAGCCGCTCTGTACCCTGGCCCAAGCTCACACCTTCCAAGCCTCGACTGCTCGCCCAGGACTGCAGCAAGAGTCGTAGGGCAGCTGTCCATCACAGGCTGAGGGCCAGTGACTGAGGACCAGTGACTGAGGGTCATGACTGAGGACCAGTGACTGAGGACGAGTGATTGAGAACCAGTGACTGAGGACCCAGTGACTGAGGACCATTGACTGAGGACCCAGGGACTAAGGGCCAGTGACTGAGGACCATGACTGAGAACCAGTGACTGAGGACCCAGTAACTGAGGACCATTGACTGGGGACCCAGGGACTAAGGGCCAGTGACTGAGGACCAGTGACTGAGGTCATGACTGAGGACCAGTGACTAAGGAGCAGTGATTGAGAACTAGTGACTGAGGACCCAGTGACTGAGGACCATTGACTGAGGACCCAGGGACTGAGGACTCAGGTACTGAGGATCATGACCGAGGACCAGCGACTGAGCACCATGACTGAGGAGCAGTGACTGAGGAGCAGTGACTGAGGACTCGGTGACTGAGGACCCAGTGACTGAGGACCATTGATTGAGGACCCAGGGACTAAGGGCCAGTGACTGAGTACCATGACAGAGGACCAGTGACTGAGGACCCAGGTACGGAGGATCATGACTGAGGACCAGTGATTAAGGACCATGACTGAGGAGCAGTGACTGAGGAGCAGTGACTGAGGACCAGTGACTGAGGACCCAGTGACTGAGGGTCAGTGACTGAGGACCATGACTAAGGACCAGCGACTGAGGACCCAGGTACTGAGGACCATGACTGAGGACCAGAGACTGAGGAGCAGCGATTGAGAACCAGTGATTGAGAACCCAGTGACTGAGGACTTTGACTAATGAGCCAGGTACTGAGGACCCAGGTACTGAGGACCCGGGGACTAAGGACCAGTGACTCAGGACCCAGTGGCTGAGGAGCAGTGACTGAGGTCCCAGGGACTGAGGACCAGCGACTAAGGACCAGTGACTAGGAGCAGTGATTGAGAACCAGTGACTGAGGACCCAGTAACTGAGGACCATTGACTAGGGACCCAGGGACTGAGGACCATGACTGAAGAGCAGTGACTGAGGATCAGTGATTGATAACCAGTGACTGAGGACCCAGTGACTGAGGATCATTGACTAGGGACCCAGGGACCGAGGACCATGACTAAGGAGCAGTGACTGAGGAGCAGTGATTGATAACTAGTGACTGAGGACCCAGTGACTGAGGACCATTGACTGAGGGCCCAGAGACTAAGGGCCAGTGACTAAGGACCATGACTGAGGACCAGTGAGTGAGGAGCAGCGATTGAGAACCAGTGACTGAGAATCCAGTGACTGAGGACTTTGACTAATGAGCTAGGGACTGAGGACCAGTGACTGAGGACCCAGGGACTGAGGACCAGTGACTCAGGACCTAGTGGCCGAGGAGCAGTGACTGAAGTCCCAGAGACTGAGGACCAGTGACTAAGGACCAGTGACTAGGTGCAGTAACTGAGGACCATTGACTAGGGATCCAGGGACCGAGGACCCAGAGACTGAGGACCCAGGGACTAAGAAGCAGTGACTGAGGACCCAGTGACTGAGGACCATGACTGAGGACCAGGGACCGAGGATCAGGACTGAGGACCAGTGACACAGGACCATGACTCAGGACCAGTGACTTAGGATCAGTGACTGAGAAGCAGTGAATGAGGACCCAGTGACTCAGGCCCATTGACTGAGGACACAGAGACTGAGGACCAGTGACTGAGGACCATGACTGAGGAACATTGACTGCGGAGCATTGATTGAGACCAGTGACTGAGGACCATTTACTGCGGACCTAGGGAATGAGGACCAGTGACTGAGGACCAGAGACTGAGGACCCAGTGGCTGAGGACCATTGACTGATGACCCAGGGACTGAGGACCTAGGGACTGAGAACCAGTGACTGAGGACCCAGTGACTGAGGACCGGTGGCTGAGGGCCAACTACTGAGGACCTAGGGACTTAGGACCTGTGACTGAGGACCCAGTGACTGAGGACCTAGGGACTGAGGACCAGTGATTGAGGACCCAGTGACTGAGGACCTAGGGACTGAGGACCAGTGACTGAGAATCCAGTGAATGAGGACCAGTGGCTGAGGACCAGTGATTGAGGAACCAGTGGCTGAGGACCAGTGACTGAGGACCATTGACTGAGGACCAGTGACTGAGGGCCCAGTGACTGACGACCAGTGACTAAGGACCAGTGACTAAGGATGCAGTGACTAGGGACTTTGTGACTGAGGACCCGGTGACTGAGGAACAGTGACTGAGGACCCAGGGGCTGAGGACCAGTTACTGAGTGCCATGACTGAGGAACAGTGACTGAGGAGCATTGATTGAGGCCAGTGACTGAGGAACCAGGGAATGAGGACCAGTGACTGAGGACCAGAGACTGAGGACCCAGTGGCTGAGGACCATTGACTGAGGACCAGGGACTAAGGATCGGAACTTAGGACCAGTGAAACAGGACCATGACTGAGGACCAGTGACTTAGGATCAGTGACTGAGAACCAGTGAATGAGGACCCAGTGACTCAGGCCCATTGACTGAGGACTCAGGGACTGAGGACCATGACTGAGGAACAGTGACTGAGGAGCATTGATTGAGACCAGTGACTGAGGACCATTGACTGAGGACCCAGGGAATAAGGACCAGTGACTGAGGACCAGAGACTGAGGACCCAGTGGCTGAGGACCATTGACTGATGACCCAGGGACTGAGGACCTAGGGACTGAGAACCAGTGACTGAGGACCCAGTGACTGAGGGCCAGTGACTGAGGACCTAGGGACCTAGGGACTTAGGACCTGTGACTGAGGACCCAGTGACTGAGGACCTAAGGACTGAGAACCAGTGACTGAGGACCAGTGATTGAGGACCCAGTGACTGAGGACCTAGGGACTGAGGACCAGTGACTGAGGATCCAGTGAATGAGGACCAGTGGCTGAGGACCAGTGATTGAGGACCCAGTGACTGAGGATCATGACTGAGGACCAGTGGCTGAGGAGCAGTGATTGAAAACCAGTGACTGAGGACCATTGACTAAGGACCAGTGACTAATGACGCAGTGACTAGGGACTTTGTGACTGAGGACCCAGTGACTGAGGACCAGTGACTGAGGACCCAGGGGCTGAGGACCAGTTACTGAGGGCCAGTGACTTAAGACCAGTGGCTGAGGACCCAGTGGCTGAGGGCCATTGACTGATGACCCAGGGACTGAGGACCTAGGGACTGAGGACCCAGTGACTGAGGACCAGTGACTGAGGACCCAGGGGCTGAGGACCAGTTACTGAGGGCCAGTGACTTAAGAGCAGTGGCTGAGGACCAGTGACTGAGGACCAGTGACTGAGGTCCCAGTGGCTGAGGACCAGCTATTGAGGACCTGCTAGTGTAGAATATTAGCACACTCACCTGTCGTGTCTGCCAATCTGATTCACCCCCTTGCACCACTCTGACCCCCAGATACCTACATGTCTTCCTTTATGCCTGAGACATCTCATATGACCAGCAGGGGGCAGCCCATGCACCCTCGCCCCTAGCCACCGTCCTGCTAACCTGCTAACCTGCTCCTGTCTGTTCCTTTGCAGCTCTGGAATAACTACTTCCACTTGGCGGTGGCCTTCTTGACTCAGGAGTCTCTGCAGTTGGAGAACTTCTCCCAGGCGAAGCGCACATCCATCATCTGCAAGTAAGTGGGCCAGAGGTTGGTGCTGAACCACCGGTGTGGTGGGGAGCGTGAAATCCTGTGCGGTCCTGTGTGCTGTCATTAAACATTGTGTTCTGCGGCCACAGGATAAGTGAAAACAAGACTGTGCACTACATCCTGCGGCCACAGTTTAAGTGAAACCAAGACTGTGTAGTATATCCTGTAGCCACAGGATAAGTGAAACCAAGACTGTGTAGTATATCCTGTAGCCACAGGATAAGTGAAACCAAGACTGTGAAGTACATCCTGCAGCCACAGGGTAAGTGAAACCAAGACTGTGCACTACATCCTGCGGCCACAGGATAAGTGAAACCAAGACTGTGTATTTATCCTGTGGCCACAGGATAAGTCAAACCAAGACTGTGCAGTACATCCTGCAGGCACAGGATAAGTGAAACCAAGACTGTGCACTACATCCTGCGGCCACAGGATAAGTGAAACCAAGACTGTGCTCTACATCCTGCGGCCACAGGTTAAGTGAAACCAAGACTGTGCTCTACATCCTGCGGCCCCAGGTTAAGTGAAACCAAGGTTGTGCAGTACATCCTACGGCCACAGGATAAGCGAAACCAAGACTGTGCAGTACATCCTGTGGCCACAGGATAAGTGAAACCAAGACTCTGCAGTACATCCTGCAGCCAACTCTGCAGCCACAGCATAAGTGAAACTAAAACTGCAGTACATCCTGTGGCCACAGGATAAGTGAAACCAAGACTGTGTAGTTCATCCTGTGGCCGCAGGATAAGTGAAACCAAGACTGTGCAGTACATCCTGTGGCCACAGAATAAGTGAAACCAAGACTGTGCAGAACATACTGCGGCCACAGGATAAGTGAAACCAAGACTGTGCTGTACATCCTGCGGCCACAGGATAAGTGAAAGTAACACTGTGCAGTACATCCTGTGGCCACATGATAAGGGAAACCAAGACTGTGCAGTACATCCTGCGGCCACAGTATAAGTAAAACCAAGACTTTGGAGTATATCCTGTAGCCACAGGATAAGTGAAGCCAAGGCTGTGGAGTATATCCTGTGGCCACATGATAAGTGAAACCAAGACTGTGCAGTCTATCTTGTGTCCACAGGATAAGTGAATCCAAGGCTGTGTAGTACATCCTGTGGCCACAGGATAACTGAAACCAAGACTGAGAATTACATCCTGCATCCACAGGATAAGTAAAAGTAAGATTGTGTAGTATATCCTGTGGCCACAGGATAAGTGAAGCGAAGACTGTAGTACATCCTTTCGCCACAGGATAAGTGAAACCAAGAATGTGTAGCACATCCTGTGGCTACAGGATAAGTGAAACTAAGACTGTGCAAAACATCCCACAGCTACAGGATAAGTGAAACCAAGACTGTGTAGTTCATCCTGTGGCCACAGGATAAGTGAAACCAAGACTGTGTAGTACATCCTGTGGCCACAGGATAAGGGAAACCGAGACTGAGCAGTACATTCTGTGGCCACACAATAAGTGACATCAAGACTGTGCATTACATTCTAAGGCCACAGGATAAGTGAAACCAAGACTGTGTTCTACATCCTGCGGTCACAGGTTAAGTGAAACCAAGACTGTGCAGTTCATCCTGCAGCCACAGGATAAGTGAAACCAAGACTGTGTATTGCATCCTGTGGCCACAGGATAAGTGAAACCAAGACTGTGTTCTACATCCTGCGGTCACAGGTTAAGTGAAACCAAGACTGTGCAGTTCATCCTGCAGCCACAGGATAAGTGAAACCAAGACTGTATATTGCATCCTGTGGCCACAGGATAAGTGAAACCAAAACTGTGCAGTACATCCTGTGGCCACAGAATAGGTGAAACCAAGACTGTACAGTACATCCTGCGGCCACAGGATAAGTGAAACCAAGACTGTGCAGTACATCCTGTGGCCACAGGATAAGTGAAACCAAGACTGTGTAGTTCATCCTGTGGCCACAAGATAAGTGAAACCAAGACTGTGTAGTACATCCTGTGGCCACAGGATAAGGGAAACCGAGACTGTGGAGTATATCCTGAGGCAATGAGTAGGCACCAAAGGTATGGCTCAGACACCAAAACGAGCAATGGTCTCCCCCTCCGATGCCCTGGGTCAAAGGTCATGATGTTGGGGTCAGTACAGAGGATGTGAGCATCAGAGGAAGAGCCGTGGACCAAAGGGGCGGCGACTCCACCGCCCCACACAAGGTCAGGGCATCGGGTATTGTGGACCGAGGGGCAGCCTGGTGAAGGGGCATCCTTGAGTTACCCAGCATTGACCCCCTCATGGAGTAGAGAGGGTGACCCAGCGAGGTCATGGGGGTAATACCATGAGTCATCTGGAAGGTCTGTTTCCCAGAGAGGAGCCGGGCACCAGCAAGGAAGGAATATATAATATATGATGTAAATGCGTAGAAACGGTCTGCGCAGTTGCGGCCGCGAAGTAAGGGTAGAATACCGCAAGGAACAGCTGCAGAGAGGTGGGGACTCTGCAGAGACCTGTCTCCCAGAACCCAAGGAAGTTCTTGGAACCCTTTACACCTGTCCTGCTCCCAACCAGCTCAAACATCAGACACCCTGGGAGGGCGGTTTTACACATACAGAATGCACTGGAAACATATCCACGTGCAATAAATAACCGAACGTCCCTAGTCTTGGTGCCTTGGTGCAGCCCGGCTCCTCTGCTGGTCCATGCGGTGCATCAGTGGAACCAGGTGTGAGCAGCGGCTCCCCCTACCGGTCATGTAAGGATCCAAGCAGTCAGGCTTAGAACAGGGGCATTTTATAGAGCAACATCAGTGCAAATGTACACGTGGAAAAGGTGCCATGCTGTAAGAGCATGGCACAGAAACAACAAGCATTGGCAAACCTAAGGCCTGGCCTTGCAGGATGTGCGTTTCATGTGAATGCTTTCAAAATAAGCATTGCTGTCCACCCTAAACCTTCCCAGAGACAGGATACCAAGACTGCTATAGAGAGACACCAGCAAGGCCAGCTTTAGGAATAGAGCATTAATTACCCCTGCCCCACGTTAACTTATTCAATATTAAGCAAAATGCCCCTTAGAATCAATTACAAATTCATCTTTTAATTTTAATTCTGATGGCTTCTGCTTTAAACTCCTTTCGTGTTTTTTCTAAGGGAAACAGGTCTTACGACCCATTTTCCTGACAATGAATCACTTTACAGATGGAGAAATTAAATAAAAACCTCTGGGACACTCTAAAGTTGTGATAGGTGTGCAGGATGTATGCACAAGAAAGGACACCGTCTCTCACACAACACTAGACATGCTGGGAGTGAACGGATCTGTGGAGGGTCACAGTACATGTGTGCTCACAGCACATGCAGACCTGGTGTGTGCCTGATATGTACAGTGGGCAGCACAGCCCTGAAGTATGCAAAACAGTAAACTACTGCAAGTATGTGGGGAAAAATCAAGCAAACATTTAAAAAATGTAGGTTCAAAGAGGAAGAGGGAGCGTGCTGTAGTCTCTGAACTCCCAAACACAGCTGTGATGAAAAGAGCCTAAAAAGTCAGCAGCAGGCACAGCCTTCAGTGCATAAAAATGTGTGCGACTACAGAAAAACAGGATAAAGATCGGAAGGTTCACTGAAAAGAATCGAGATGGAAAAAATGTTTGAGTATTCCAAAACATTTGCCAGAGAAACAGTCAATAAAAAGTGTGTGAATCTCTAACAGGGACAATGCTGGGCAAGCTTACAGAAACACAGAGGGCAGAGTGGCTTAGTCCCTTGCTACAGAAATAGGAATGTGACATGCTGAGAGCATGTTTGAATCATCCCAGTGGGCCAACTAAGCTCTCCATCCTTCAGAGGTTGATAAACTGGATACAATTATATTGGGTAATGGGAAACATTTTATTTGCATCAAAACAACAAAGCAGAACCGTAGTAGCAAGCAGTACATAAAATAAAACCATTAATAAAAAGGTGTGAGACAAATAGGGAATCTCTGCCCATCTTGCACACAGGAGGCCATTATCACGGGAGGCTGATGTACTCTATGCAGGTGGGATGGTTATAGAAACATCTGCCGTACATAAATACAAGTTATGACCAATGCAAAAAGGCTTTGTGCACTGTACAATTAGATTAACCTTTCACTGTCATGAGAAGTACATAAACACACGTATCCTAATATACCTTTAAGACATATGTAGCAAATGCCATGACAAAGGCCCTTAAAATATCTTGCACAAGGTCAATGTCTACTACACAGGTGTGCAAACCCCCCTGCTGACATGGGATGGCGTCTCCATGATTCGGACATCACTTCAGTGACTGCCATATAACCTGTGGTTCACCAACTGCCAGGCAATAAGCTGTAGTGTACACTGTAATGTATCCTCCCCAGTTGTAACCCACAAACACAGGTGCGTGTGGGGTGATTCATCAATGGTGAACACTAACAGCAGTTCACTCTGACCCATGGAAACTAACTGCAAACGCTGCTAATTCTGTGCGTGATCCGCAGATGCATCTTGGGTAATAATATCCCCTCATACAGCCTTTATCTGTCCGCTTTTTGCAGCTTTAGTCTTAGGGGCATATTTATGAGAGGCTTGCATCTCGTTTGCACCACGCAAAGTGGTACACGCATGACGCAAGCTTCTAAGGCAGATTTATGAAGCCACGCAGAGTCACGCAAAGTGGTACACGCATGACGCAAGCTTCTAAGGCAGATTTATGAAGCCACGCAGAGTCACGCAAAGTGGTACACGCATGACGCAAGCTTCTAAGGCAGATTTATGAAGCCACGCAGAGTCACGCAAGGCCACCCTGCGTGATTTTGAATGGCCTCATAGATATGGAGTAAGGCAAGGCGGAGCGGGTCGCTGTGTTGCCTTCCTCTGCGCTAAGGAGGCGTGCCATGGGCATGGCGGTGGGTGTTCCCACCATCCCCAAACTTATAAGAACATGTAACGTGAGGATGCGCCAAAACCTTATGCCTCCCCAGGGAGGCGCAACGAGGAGAAACATCTTTTTTTTCTCCTTGTTTTTTTCTCATTCTGCAGCACACATAGAAAGAGGAAAACGCCTCCCAGGATTGTTTTTGTGCAGGAAGGTGCCCCTTGCTGCACAGAAACAGAGCTGAATGCAACACAGGCACCCTTGCATCCTGATGCAAGGGTGCCTGCATTGTTGCTAGGCTGCCGAACCGTCGTCAGCGCAGGGGAAAAGGACAGTGGTGCACTGTATGCCATAGATACGGCGCATTCCTCGCCTTTCACTTTGACACCAGGCAGTGCAGCAAGATGACTTGCTGCGCCGCCCCGTGCCAAATTCCCATAAATATGCCCCCCAGTGTAAAATGACTGGAGTGATGCCCTTCCAACTTCAGTTTCCTGCTGCAAGCACTGACTTTGTCACCAGGAGCCGGCAGGATTTCCAGTGCTGTAAGTACCTGAGAGACTATTTTGCCAGGAACAGCCGAGCAGAGGAGTGACGTGCGCAGTAAAGGTTGGGTGAGGGTGAAGCAGAAAGAGCGTAACCCAATGATCAGCTTACAAATCCTTGAGCTCTGCCCCCATTGGAACGCTAGAAGCAGTTTCATCTTCCACTTCCATCTTTGCAAGCAGTTTAATATTTGATTCCAGGGGAGCGGGCATGCTTCCCTCTGACTCCAAACACAGAGTGTGTTCAGCATTTCATTGAATCATATTTCCAAAAGAAATAGAATGAGATTATGGAAAAGTGAAGCATTGATGCACCATCACTGGCACTGAAGTGCACTTCTTTTTAGGTGGATGTGCACTTGTGATCATGTAAAATGCTGTCACTCACAGTGCCAGACAGCCAATGGATTAAGGGAGCTAGCTCTTTGCCCTATGTTGTAGTGTGTGGTGGGCGGAATCAAAATGTGAATGACAGTCAAACAGACCAATGGCTGAAGAGGCTGGCTCAGAACCCCTCTATGTATTTATATATGTATTTTGTATTTTTTTCTTTTATAACAAGAGGCTGGCGAGACAGCTAAAGCTGTCTCTAGATGAGACCTAAAAAGGCATGGGCTACCAAAGCGCTCAACCTCTTATTAGGCCTCTAGTGTCGATGGCAGTGCACTATCGATTATGTCAATGTTTCGGCTAAGCGATGTATTTTCACAGTGGCCTTCAACAGGATAGAAGTCATTTTTATGTATTTTTGTGGTTTTTGAAAATATTATATGCCAGCAAATTTCACATTTGATAGGCGCTTGGAGACTTTCCTGCTTTACTTTCTGTACTCCCTTCTGATCTCACATGACAAAACCACTTGGGAAGCTCTTTGCCAAGTGACCTAACCACCTGATGGTTCACTTACATAGGGCTGGATGCGTTCAGTATAGTCCTCAAATCTGAATTGCTTTGAGCAGGGTGCTTAGGTGAAAATAAGGACACTCTATTTATATGCCAGATGCTGACACAGAAAAGAAAAATAATTCTCCTCCAAACAGGGATTTAATTCCTTGAGGAACCTGAAAATAGGTATAGTTAAATTGAATGATGTCATATCTGAAGGACTGAGGTAACTCGTAAAGGGTTTAAGCCTACCCAATTCCTTTATTTAATTTTTATTTTTTTCTACTTTTTTTAAATAGAGAACGCTTAGCCCAATGGTATCGGTGTGTTGTACATAGAACAGTATGAAGGAGAAATACTTCAATGGTACTTAGATCAAGATAAAACAACTAGTACACTATGGGTGATGATGATATTAAAAAAATAAAATGTGGGTGAAGCGTAGCATTGGGGATAAAAGAGATGGTGGAGAAGAGATAGTTGATCAGTTGAGCAGACGTTGATGAATAGAGGAGGACAGTCATAGATTAGATTTCGCTTGAAGAGAAACTTTTTCACTTTTTTCTGAAAGATCAGTAGGAAGTTAGTAAGGAATCAGATGTTCTCAGTATGGATTGAGCCGTTCTTATTTCAGCTAGTAATGAGCTCCGTGCAGTGGTTACTACACCAGAGAATGATGGTGAGGCTACTTTCTGAGTAATACTTCTCTTGATTTCAAGAGTGAGACTTTGTGAGCGTCTGAAAGATAGTACCACCAGTTTTCTGATGATGCTAGAGAGTATATATGCAGGATTATTGAGGTCTGATGCATGACAATTTCTTTTTATTCTGCTCTTAAGTGAAAGCCAGTGATGGTTTCTGAAGATGTGGAGATGTGGTCCAGTTTCTTTATGATCTGGAGACAATTCTGAGCATAGAGAGCATCACTGCTCTGGTAGGACTGAGGTAGTAAGAATAAGTGATGGTTTATACTGACCTAGCTCCACCCTCCACCCCACACACTCATATAAACGTTATGACATGATCTTCCAGGACCTCCAGGAACGTGGCTTGTGGCAAGTGTATGCGATTTCACCTGAATTACCTAAGGCTTTTAAGGGTATGACAGTAGATCTTTCCACAATGTTGAGAAGGTCAACATTGTGGAAAGATCTACTGTCAGGATACACCTTCCCATATTAAACATTAGTGTCATCTCAGCTAAAATCTATGGTGGTGCCATGTGATTCGTTCAGAATGAGGGTACATCATCGCTCTATGCGAATGCTGCCTTATGCCTGTAGGGAGTGGTCGACTGCCCCATTGGTGGGTAAATGACTGGCTTACAGGCCAGTGCATTAGAAGCCGTCATGGACGTGACGAGGAAATGAAAGACGTAAACTCACTTTTTCCTCTTTGATCCCACAGGTATGGAGACATGCGTGAGGCCATTGGATCCGCCATACGTGACATGTGGTACAGCCTGGGTAAGACACTCAATGTATAGAAGCCATAATCATAGACGAAACCCTGCATGCATTTACCACACGTTCCTTTATCACACAAGTCATTATGACGACTTGCCTTAGGGAGCCGCTGGACTTTGGAATAGTATAATTTACTATTCCAATTCCACTCTACGCAACAGTAGGGAAGGTTTTGATATAGATGGCAGGGTCATCAAGGGATGCTATTCCCTGAAAGGCGGTCACCTGCGGCTTCCTTTCAATTCTGCCCTCGTGCAGCGATTAAGCAACCTTAACGCATTTTCTAGTGTATTAATAAAATCTCATTATTGTACGTGTGAGAAGTATATTGTTCACTTGCTGAAAAATGCCCAATTTAGGAGTTGTGGGTCTGTCCTCATGCCTCAAGACCACTCATTGTCTTTCTTAAGGATCCATTCCTGGCCTCAGCTGTCAAGCACAGTAATTGACAAATCTGTCCTGGTGTTAAATGGGTCTCTCTGATTTATTAATGTTTCGGTTTTAGAAGAGGGCATTATTCATACATGAGAAGTTTTGTCATGTTTTTCTGTAATTGTTTATTTTGTTTTTCAAATAAGATAAAGTGTTTGATAAATTGGTTGGCATTTGTTTCTGTAACGACAACAATTCAGGTTCATTATTTCAACTTAAAATTGAAAGGCTTGGCCTTGCTGACATTAAATTGTGAAAGCTGGTTTTCATCCAGGTTCTAAGGATAGGGTAACGTGACCTGTGGCAATGTCATCGAAGACAAGCGGGAGGAAAGGGAATCTTAGGGTGGGTCCACAGACTGTGCCATCTGTCTGAGACCCTGAGAAGCACATCCTTGGCATGTAAACCTGTAGGACTGGATGACTTGTCTCAGGGAGCCTGCCCAGGGTCACACAGGGGTCTGCTCTTCTCCCTGTCATGGATCATGGTACCTAAGGAAACAAGTATTGATAACATTGAGGTCCTTCTGTGGCTACAGGGGTGGAAGCCCGAAAGCAGCTGGACACGAGGACAGAGTGATACACTTGATGTGAGTGACATGTCTCTGCCCTCTATTACCCACTGTCATGCTGCCTGAAGCTCAGCTCGGAGAAAACGGAAGTCCTCTTCCTCGGATCCACCCCCTCCACATGGGATGACATCTGGTGGCTCCCCACCCTCGGAAACCCACCCACCCCCACGGACCACGCCCGCAACCTCCGCATCGCACTCGACTCCTCACTCACCATGAACAGCCAGATCAACGCTGTGTCCTCCACATCCTTCAACACCCTTCGCATACTCCGCAAGACCTTCAAATGGATCCCCCCCAACTCCAGGAAGAACGTCATCCACGCACTCATCACCAGCAGGCTAGACTACGGAAACGCGCTCTACGTCGGAATCAACAAAACACTCCTTTGCAAACTCCAGACCTTCCAGAACGCCACAGCCAAACTTGTACTCAGCATACCACGACATGACCACACCACCCATCACCTCTGCGACCTCCACTGGCTCCCAGTCGAAAAGAGAGTAACCTTCAAACTGCTCACATACGCCTACAAAGCCCTCCATAACACCGGACCCCAATACCTCAACAAAAGAATCTCCTTCCACGCCCCCAAGAGAAACCTCCGCTCCGCAGACCTAGCCCTTGCCAACGTCCCCCGCATCCACAGAGCCAGGACGGGGGGCAGATCCTTCTCCTACATCGCGGCCAAGACCTGG
Organism: Calotriton arnoldi; assembly: GCA_963921515.1. Classification (NCBI taxonomy): domain Eukaryota; kingdom Metazoa; phylum Chordata; class Amphibia; order Caudata; family Salamandridae; genus Calotriton; species Calotriton arnoldi. The sequence continues at coordinate 3,670,020 of CAWUFW010000019.1, forward strand.
AACGAACTCCCCCTCAGCATCAGACGAAGCCCGACACTGCAAACTTTCAAAAAGGACCTCAAGACCTGGCTCTTCAGTTAACCTCTGAGCTTCCCGAACCCCCGCCCCCAGCGCCTTGAGATCCTCACAGGTGAGTATTGCGCTCTATAAATCCCTAATTGATTGTTTGATTGACTGATCATGCCTCTGTCTTTCATTTTAAAAATATGTAAATTATTACAGCTAACTGCAAAAGCCATGATGTTCTAGGATTTTGACCAGTGTTACTGTGCAGTCTGCAATCCATAACCTGGAAGTAAGGCACAGTATTTTAGATGTGGCCTTCAGAACTGGACAATCTGCTCCAGAGGTGCCCTCACAAAATCCAAAATAGAGGACAGTACCTTAGATGGGCCTGCCAATATTCAATTTATAACATGACGTGTATTTGTAAAGCACGCATTCACCCAAGGGTATCTTGGTGCTGAATAACAGATATTAATTGCTACCCAGCTCAATGGTGCTCATTATATCAACCTCAGAAGGATGAAAGGCTGAGTGGACACTCTAGGATTTGAACCTGTGACCATGAGGTCAAACACAGTCCCCTATAGTGGACGAATTGGTCCACTGAGCCACCAGACCCTACAGTTGTACACAATGCTATGCGTCCCTTAGAAGTTTACACAGTCCTTTACGTGTGACCTCCAGACCTGGCTTCATACTAGCATCTGATATGACCTTCAGAATCCTCAAGTGACCTTCAGAAATGTGCTCTATACAGAGGGGCATATTTACAAGCCCCTTGCGCCACTTTTGCTCCGCCGTTGCGTCACGCATGTGACGCAGCGGCGACGCAAACCATGCGCCGCGTTGCGCTATATTTACAACGTGACGCATCTAGGAGATGCGTCACGTAGTAAACCCCTGCGCCACATGAAACCTGCGTCAGGTTTCATGTGGGCGTACCGGCGCAGGGGTGGAGTTCCGGCGCAGGAACGCCTCGGAAAAGTGACGTAGTGAAATCTACAAGATTTCACGCAGTCACTTTTCTCGGCGCTGGTGCGTCAAATCCTTACGCCTGCTTCAAGCAGGCGTAAGGATTGACGCACCATGTTAGGGATAGGGAAGGTTGGAACAGTGCTGGAGTTGCGTCGCGCTTGCGACACAGCTTCAGCACTGCGCCAACCTCTACGTCGGCAGATGCGTCACGCATCTGCTTATCCTTACGCCACGATGCGCCGCATTGTAAATGCGGCGCATCAGACGTGGCGCAAGGGTAAACTTGCGTGACGCATCTTTCCTGGCGCATCTCTGCTGATTTGCAGGGATGCGCCAGGCATTGTAAATCTGCCCCAGAGTTCCCAGAGCATAGGAGAGCAGCAGTCATGAATCCCTCCAGAAACTGCCCCCTCACGTTGTTGCTGATTGGACCCACAGGTCCGGCAGCCGCAGGCTGATGCCCCAGTCACTCATTCGATGAATGCAAGTGAACCGACCCGACTATCGGGACCCTCTCTCTGAAGTGCTGCAGACCCCGGTCTGAAGGAAGTGACCCGATTAGGGTCACCCGGGTCACTCATGACCACCTCTCAGCCTTCCATACAAATGAAGAGTCGGTCAGACAGTAGAGAATACAAACCAATATATGTTTATTCAGATACGCTCGAGCGGAGCCCGGTCTGCCCAGTCTCTTAGGAGTGCTGCAGAGAGGAACTGACATCAGCAAGCATAACGATACATTATGTACATTTCAGAACCAATGAAGGCACGCCCATAATGGAATTTTTCAAGCAGATGCAGCTAAACAAAGAAGTACAGAAGGATAGGTTTCGATTCTGAGGCCGGGCACACATTATCTCCTACCCAAGGTCGTTCTGTCCGTGCCCGCCACTAGACTAGTGGGAGAAAGCCTCTATCTAGTGAGAAAGGTATGCGCTAATAAGAACAGTGTATTCATTAGCAAAGCAAGGTCCAACCTTGGAGAAACGAAACTTTCCACCACCCATTTTCTTTAAGAGGCAAGAAGCAGTTTCGAGCATGGTTCAAAATGGCGGCTGAACATAAAATGGTGCCGCGAATGCTAACTTACATAGAACAATGCACAGGGAAAATAACGAAAACATTTTCATTTCAACAGGCCCTAGAGCCCTGCTTCCATGGCCCTCTGGAGGGGCTACCCAACCGCCCTCATGCTGGCCTCTACATCTCTGTGCCGCAGGCTACCAAATAAGACACCAAGCAGATGCTGAATTCGTTTTACTCCAGCTCCAGGGTTGCATTCATTGGTCCTGGCTCCGTCCTGTGGCAGCAAAGGGACTATAGTGTCCTCCCCAGCTCAGTACCATGCAAATGACCACGCCACACACGGAGCTCTGTAGCGCACGTCTTTATTCTTCAGAGTGCAACGGTTAACTGATTCGCAATACGTCACCAACTTTATTTAACCACACCTAGACACACCCCAACGCTTACGTCATTCTGACAGAGTCCTTTTGAGACCAGAATGGTCCCGCTATACAAATATGTACAAGACACTACAGGGACATGTTGGCAAATTAATATGTAAATAAACCAACCAAAATACTGCAGATACTCCTTCTAAACTGGACTCAGTCTGAAGCAGACACAGAGAAGGATGCACTGGTCAGGCTCCCTTGAATGTCTGTCAAGCCTTGATACCCCCCAAGATACCTCGACCTCTCCCCAAGTCTTACACCATTGAGCTGCCAATCAAATGCTTCAAACAACTAACCCCGAGGTCCTTCAGTGGAATGTTGCATCGAGTGGCCCCGTAAACGACTGATCTACCATCGTGAGGACGAAGATGAACATTGACTCCAGGGTCACCTTAGGGATCTTGCAGAGTCTGGAGAATAAGAACCCCTGGAGCTACCAGTGTGTGGCCTTTACCAGTCAGTTACCCTTCTCCAGGGCAGTGATGTTAGGTTGGTTTTAGGGTCCACGAGCGAATGCCTTTCATGGTGAGGACCAGTCACAGGGTCCAGCAAATCCTTCTCAATCCATGGTTGGTTGAAACATACCAGGGCAGGTATTACAGGTAGGGCGCACTTTCCATGTTTGAGCTACGGCGCACCTTAAAGCAGGTGCGCTGGGTGCAAACATGGAAAATGCGCCCTATAAGGAAGAATGTGCTGCCCTCTGGGCAGCCGCAAACTTGCGCTGTCCAGAGGGCAGCACATTCAAGAGAAATACAGAGCAGCTGTTTTAAAGCTGCTCCAGGTTTCTCCAGGAAGGTGGCACCCCCCTGCACTTTTAAAAGGGATTAGAGATCCCCTTTCAGGTGTGTCCAGTGAGTGACTACACCCACCTGCAAGGGGATGTTTGGGGGGGTCCAGGGGACCCTGTTTATTCCCTTTACAGGGCTGCATTGAGAAGGCGCACTGAAAGTGCGCCACCTTTTTGTTGCACACTTTCAGTGCGCTTTCTAAAGGCATGTTTGACTCTGAGCCCCCATCGGTAATATAGCGCGGGTGCAGAGGAAAAGTGGTTCCCTCATTTGCATGTGGCCACACCCCAATGCAAATGAGAGAACGCCCTTTAATGATAGCGCTGGTGCTGTATGTGCGCCAGCACTAACTGCAGCCCATTCTGTAATACCAAAGTGCCCCTCTGGAGGCTCATGAAGCGGGCGCAAACGCCTGTTACGCCCCTGGGGCGCATGTGTACTACGGCCCCTAGAGTGCAGTAAAGTGTGGCCAGAACCAGCAACAGAGGGACATGTGTGCAGTGTCCGGTACTGGTCAGAAGTTATCGCGCTGACCAGTAGAGGAGACAGTGACCTAACCATGCGCTCCCCCCAACACTGACAACATAGGATTGTCATGCGAAGCAAGGTGCCCAACCCGGGTCCTTTGGGGCAGTTCCATGCTTGGTTATCAATGTGCTTATTACAATGTAACATGTGGCTGTCCTGGACATTGTGCACTGACAGCATCATTTTTTGAACCAAAGTCGGTGCAAAACGCTGATCATATTTCCTGTCTGCATGGGGTATTACTCGGTATCACCACTTATTTAGGATTTTTGGCTAACAATGAAGAAAAACTGGTGCAAACTATATTTGCATATTACTTGATGTGCCGTGATACCAATCTGAGTGAACTCCATTTGTGGTGAAGAAGAACTAGGTCCAAAGTGTAAAATCCGGCACTAAAATCTCTTTACGCCTGTGTTTTTATGCAGTGTCGGCCCCTAGGAAGGACGTGGGGCCTGATGTACTAACGTTTTTTGCGGGCGCAAATGGGTTTTAGACCCGTTTGCGACTGCAAAAAACATGTGGCCCGTGTACTAATCCTATTTTGCGAGTCGCAAATCAATTTGCGACTCGCAAATTAGGATTAGCGACTCGCAATTAGGAAGGGGCGTTCCAAGGGCGTACCTTCCTAATAGTGACTCCTGAAGCTATGTATGACTGTTTTGCGACAGAAATTGCGGTTGCAAAACAGTCGCAGTTTACCACCCTTCACAGAAGGGAGGTAAACCACTCGCAAACGGGAAGGGGTCCCCAGGGGACCCCTTCCCCTTTGTGAGTGGCCCTGCCTGCCCTTAAAAAATTAAACCAAAAAATGTCTTTTTTTTTTTTTAAATGCTGCCCGTTTTCCTTTAAGGAAAACGGGCTGCATTTAAAAAAAAGCGATACCAAAGTGGATGATGGACGGAGCGTTTGAGCTAATCAAACACTCGCCCCCAGTCAACTGATCTGGGTTTAATCCACCACCCCAGTTCAGACATGGCCATATGCAAATCAGTCTGACCCTGTGCCTCATGGGAACAGTCCAGCCCGAACTGCCAAGCCATGTCTTCCCTGGACCGGAAGCAAGCATCCTGGGACCGGTTTCGGGCTATTCAGCCGTCATCAGCCAGGCTAGCTTGAATCCAGTGGCAAAGTGAGCAAGGGACCCACGTCTGGGCATACCCTGCCAACTTAGGGCGAACAAAGCGATACCAAAGTGGATGATGGACGGAGCGTTTGAGCTAATCAAACACTCGCCCCCAGTCAACTGATCTGGGTTTAATCCATGATCATTCTTTAGCTCACTCCACCACCCCAGTTCAGACATGGCCATATGCAAATCAGTCTGACCCTGTGCCTCATGGGAACAGTCCAGCCCGAACTGCCAAGCCATGTCTTCCCTGGACCGGAAGCAAGCATCCTGGGACCGGTTTCGGGCTATTCAGCCGTCATCAGCCAGGCTAGCTTGAATCCAGTGGCAAAGTGAGCAAGGGACCCACGTCTGGGCATACCCTGCCAACTTAGGGCGAACAAAGCGATACCAAAGTGGATGATGGACGGAGCGTTTGAGCTAATCAAACACTCGCCCCTAGTCAACTGATCTGGGTTTAATCCATCATCATTCTTTAGCTCACTCCACCACCCCAGTTCAGACATGGCCATATGCAAATCAGTCTGACCCTGTGCCTCATGGGAACAGTCCAGCCCGAACTGCCAAGACATGTCTTCCCTGGACCGGAAGCAAGCATCCTGGGACCGGTTTCGGGCTATTCAGCCGTCATCAGCCAGGCTAGCTTGAATCCAGTGGCAAAGTGAGCAAGGGACCCACGTCTGGGCATACCCTGCCAACTTAGGGCGAACAAAGCGATACCAAAGTGGATGATGGACGGAGCGTTTGAGCTAATCAAACACTCGCCCCCAGTCAACTGATCTGGGTTTAATCCATCATCATTCTTTAGCTCACTCCACCACCCCAGTTCAGACATGGCCATATGCAAATCAGTCTGACCCTGTGCCTCATGGGAACAGTCCAGCCCGAACTGCCAAGCCATGTCTTCCCTGGACCGGAAGCAAGCATCCTGGGACCGGTTTCGGGCTATTCAGCCGTCATCAGCCAGGCTCGCTTGAATCCAGTGGCAAAGTGAGCAAGGGACCCACGTCTGGGCATACCCTGCCAACTTAGGGCGAACAAAGCGATACCAAAGTGGATGATGGACGGAGCGTTTGAGCTAATCAAACACTCGCCCCCAGTCAACTGATCTGGGTTTAATCCATCATCATTCTTTAGCTCACTCCACCACCCCAGTTCAGACATGGCCATATGCAAATCAGTCTGACCCTGTGCCTCATGGGAACAGTCCAGCCCGAACTGCCAAGCCATGTCTTCCCTGGACCGGAAGCAAGCATCCTGGGACCGGTTTCGGGCTATTCAGCCGTCATAAGCCAGGCTAGCTTGAATCCAGTGGCAAAGTGAGCAAGGGACCCACGTCTGGGCATACCCTGCCAACTTAGGGCGAACAAAGCGATACCAAAGTGGATGATGGACGGAGCGTTTGAGCTAATCAAACACTCGCCCCCAGTCAACTGATCTGGGTTTAATCTATCATCATTCTTTAGCTCACTCCACCACCCCAGTTCAGACATGGCCATATGCAAATCAGTCTGACCCTGTGCCTCATGGGAACAGTCCAGCCCGAACTGCCAAGCCATGTCTTCCCTGGACCGGAAGCAAGCATCCTGGGACCGGTTTCGGGCTATTCAGCCTTCATCAGCCAGGCTAGCTTGAATCCAGTGGCAAAGTGAGCAAGGGACCCACGTCTGGGCATACCCTGCCAACTTAAGGCGAACAAAGCGATACCAAAGTGGATGATGGACGGGGCGTTTGAGCTAATCAAACACTTGCCCCCAGTCAACTGATCTGGGTTTAATCCATCATCATTCTTTAGCTCACTCCACCACCCCAGTTCAGACATGGCCATATGCAAATCAGTCTGACCCTGTGCCTCATGGGAACAGTCCAGCCCAAACTGCCAAGCCATGTCTTCCCTGGACCGGAAGCAAGCATCCTGGGACCGGTTTCGGGCTATTCAGCCGTCATCAGCCAGGCTAGCTTGAATCCAGTGGCAAAGTGAGCAAGGGACCCACGTCTGGGCATACCCTGCCAACTTAGGGCGAACAAAGCGATACCAAAGTGGATGATGGACGGAGCGTTTGAGCTAATCAAACACTCGCCCCCAGTCAACTGATCTGGGTTTAATCCATCATCATTCTTTAGCTCACTCCACCACCCCAGTTCAGACATGGCTATATGCAAATCAGTCTGACCCTGTGCCTCATGGGAACAGTCCAGCCCGAACTGCCAAGCCATGTCTTCCCTGGACCGGAAGCAAGCATCCTGGGACCGGTTTCGGGCTATTCAGCCGTCATCAGCCAGGCTAGCTTGAATCCAGTGGCAAAGTGAGCAAGGGACCCACGTCTGGGCATACCCTGCCAACTTAGGGCGAACAAAGCGATACCAAAGTGGATGATGGACGGAGCGTTTGAGCTAATCAAACACTCGCCCCCAGTCAACTGATCTGGGTTTAATCCATCATCATTCTTTAGCTCACTCCACCACCCCAGTTCAGGCATGGCCATATGCAAATCAGTCTGACCCTGTGCCTCATGGGAACAGTCCAGCCCGAACTGCCAAGCCATGTCTTCCCTGGACCGGAAGCAAGCATCCTGGGACCGGTTTCGGGCTATTCAGCCGTCATCAGCCAGGCTAGCTTGAATCCAGTGGCAAAGTGAGCAAGGGACCCACGTCTGGGCATACCCTGCCAACTTAGGGCGAACAAAGCGATACCAAAGTGGATGATGGACGGAGCGTTTGAGCTAATCAAACACTCGCCCCAGTCAACTGATCTGGGTTTAATCCATCATCATTCTTTAGCTCACTCCACCACCCCAGTTCAGACATGGCCATATGCAAATCAGTCTGACCCTGTGCCTCATGGGAACAGTCCAGCCCGAACTGCCAAGCCATGTCTTCCCTGGACCGGAAGCAAGCATCCTGGGACCGGTTTCGGGCTATTCAGCCGTCATCAGCCATACTAGCTTGAATCCAGTGGCAAAGTGAGCAAGGGACCCACGTCTGGGCATACCCTGCCAACTTAGGGCGAACAAAGCAATACCAAAGTGGATGATGGACGGAGCGTTTGAGCTAATCAAACACTCGCCCCCAGTCAACTGATCTGGGTTTAATCCATCATCATTCTTTAGCTCACTCCACCACCCCAGTTCAGACATGGCCATATGCAAATCAGTCTGACCCTGTGCCTCATGGGAACAGTCCAGCCCGAACTGCCAAGCCATGTCTTCCCTGGACCGGAAGCAAGCATCCTGGGACCGGTTTCGGGCTATTCAGCCGTCATCAGCCAGGCTAGCTTGAATCCAGTGGCAAAGTGAGCAAGGGACCCACGTCTGGGCATACCCTGCCAGACTGTTTTGCATATGGCCATGTCTGAACTGGGGTGGTGAAGTGAGCTAAAGAATGATGATGGATTAAACCCAGATCAGTTGACTGGGGGTGAGTGTTTGATTAGCTCAAGCGCTCCGTCCATCATCCCCTTTGGTATCGCTTTGTTCGCCCTAAGTTGGCAGGGTATGCCCAGACGTGGGTCCCTTGCTCACTTTGCCACTGGATTCAAGCTAGCCTGGCTGATGACGGCTGACTAGCCAGAAACCGGTCCCAGGATGCTTGTTTCCGGTCCAGGGAAGACATGGTTTGCAGTTCGGGCTGGACTGTTCCCATGAGGCACAGGGTCAGACTGATTTGCATATGGCCATGTCTGAACTGGGGTGGTGGAGTGAGCTAAAGAATGATGATGATGGATTAAACCCAGATCAGTTGACTGGAGGTGAGTGTTTGATTAGCTCAAGCGCTCCGTCCATCGCATTTAAAAAAAAGACTGCTTTATTTAAAAGCAGTCCCAAACATGGTGGTCTGCTGACCCCAGCAGGCCACCATCCCTGGGAGTGCCCGCCATTCCCAATGGGGCCGCAAATTGTGACAGCCTCATTAATATGCATGAGGCATGCAATTTGCGACCCCATTGGGAATCGCAAACAGTGTCTCAGACACTGTTGTGCATCCCAATTTGCAAGTCGCAATGCGACTCGCAAATTGGTGGGTCGTACATCTGGCCCTAAGAGTCTGAATGCATCGCCCTAGCATGGTCAGTCCTCATGTTATCTGTGCAGGATGAGCAAAGGTGTGATTAGGAATCCAAAATGGGTTGAAGAAATACAGGTGTGAATTCAGTCCCATGTCACCTCGGCAGGGAGGGTTCCATCTTCATGCAGAGTCCAACGTTTGTTCTTTTTTGTTTCTACTCCTTGGTTTGTTCTTTTAAATAAGTCTTCACTGTTGCATTCTACCCACAGCAAGATGCAAAGTGTTCAGTGAATGCTTCTGGAATTCATTGTAAAGGTCCAAAGAGACAATGGAGCCTATGAAACACATGCAGGGCTTAATTTGTAAAATGAGGAGAGCCGGCGCCCAACACGCTGCTCAGAAGCCCATCCGGCGCTATTAAATGTCAGCGCGCCGAGTACCAAGGCTGAATCCACCTCAGGCCTCTGTAATCCCTCACCAGACTTTCCCTGCCTCCTTACCTCACTCTTGCAGCTGCCCTCTTTCTCCCTATTAAATGTCAGCGTGCCGAATACCAAGGCTACCTAGTCCTGAATCCACCTCAGGCCTCTGTAATCCCTCCCGGCCTCCTTACCTCACTCTTGCAGCTGCCTGCTTTCTCTCTATTAAATGTCAGTGTGCCGAATACCAAAGCTGACTAGTCCTGAATCCACCTCAGGCCTCTGTAATCCTTCACCAGACCCTCCAGGCCTCCTTACCTCACTCTTGCAGCTGCCCTCTTTCTCCCTATTAAATGTCAGCGTGCCGAATACCAAGGCTACCTAGTCCTGAATCCACCTCAGGCCTCTGTAATCCCTCCCGGCCTCCTTACCTCACTCTTGCAGCTGCCTGCTTTCTCTCTATTAAATGTCAGTGTGCCGAATACCAAAGCTGACTAGTCCTGAATCCACCTCAGGCCTCTGTAATCCTTCACCAGACCCTCCAGGCCTCCTTACCTCACTCTTGCAGCTGCCTGCTTTCTCCCTATTAAATGTCAGCGTGCCGAATACCAAGGCTGCCTAGTCCTGAATCCTTCTCAGGCATCTGTAATCCCTCACCAGACACTCCCAGCGTCCTTACCTCACTCTCGCAGCTGCCTGCTTTCTCCCTATTAAATGTCAGCACGACGAGTACCAAGGCTGCCTAGTCCTGAATCCACCTCAGGCCTCTGTAATCCCTCACCAGACCCTCCCGGCCTCCTTACCTCACTCTTGCAGCTGCCTGCATTCTCCCTATTAAATTTCAGCGCGTTGAGTGCCAAGGCTGCCTAGTCCTGAATCCCCCTCAGGCCTCTGTAATCCCTCACCAGACCCTCTCGGCCTCCTTACCTCACTCTTGCAGCTGCCTGCTTTCTCCCTATTAAATGTCAGCGCGCCGTGTACCAAGGCTGCCTAGTCCTGAATCCACCTCAGGCCTCTGTAATCCCTTACCAGACCCTCCCGGCCTCCTTACCTCACTCTTGCAGCTGCCTGCTTTCTCCCTATCAAATGTCAGCATGCCGAGTACCAAGGTTGCCTAGTCCTGAATCCACCTGAGGCCTCGGTAATCCCTCACCAGACCCTCTCGGCCTCCTTACCTCACTCTTGCAGCTGCCTGCTTCCTCGCTATTAAATGTCAGTGCGCCGAGTACCAAGGCTGCCTTGTCCTGAATCCACCTCAGGCCTCTGTAATCCTTCACCAGACCCTCCCGGCCTCTTTACCTCACTCTCGCAGCTGCCTGCTTCCTCCCTATCAAATGTCAGCGCACCGTGTACGAAGGCTGCCTAGTCAGGCCTCTGTAATCCCTCACCAGACCCTCCTGGCCTCCTTACCTCACTCAAACAGCTGCTGCTTTCTCCCTATTAAATGTTAGTGCGCCGAGTACCAAGGCAGCCTAGTACTGAATCCACCTCAGGCCTCTGTAATCCCTCACCAGACCCTCCCGGCCTCCTTACCTCACTCTCGCAGCTGCCTGCTTCCTCCCTATTAAATGTCAGCGTGCCGAATACCAAGGCTGCCTAGTCCTGAATCCACCTCAGGCCACTGTAATCCCTCACCAGACCCTCCCAGCCTCCTTACCTCACTCTTGCAGCTGCCTGCTTTCTCCCTATTAAATTTCAGCACGACGAGTATCAAAGCTGCCTAGTCCTGAATCCACCTCAGGCCTCTGTAATCCCTCACCAGACCCTCCCGGCCTCTTTACCTCACTCTTGCAGCTGCCTGATTCCTCCCTATTAAATGTCAGCGCACCGTGTACCAAGGCTGCCTAGTCAGGCCTCTGTAATCCCTCACCAGACTCTCCCGGCCTCCATACCTCACTCTTGCAGCTGCCTGCTTCCTCCCTATTAAATGTCAGCGCACCGTGTACCAAGGCTGCCTAGTCCTGAATCCACCTCAGGCCTCTGTAATCCCTCACCAGACCCTCCCGGCCTCCTTACCTCACTCTTGCAGCTGCCTGCTTTCTCCCTATTAAATGTTAGCACGCCGAGTACTAAGGCTGCCTAGTCCTGAATCCACCTCAGGCCTCTGTAATCCCTCACCAGACCCTCTTGGCCTCCTTACCTCACTCTCGCAGCTGCCTCCTTCCTCCCTATTAAATGTCAGCGTGCCGAATACCAAGGCTGCCTAGTCCTGAATCCACCTCAGGCCTCTGTAATCCCTCAGCAGACACTCCCGGCCTCCTTACCTCACTCTTGCAGCTGCCTGCTACCTCCCTATTAAATGTCAGCGTGCCGTGTACCAAGGCTGCCTAGTCCTGAATCCACCTCAGGCCTCTGTAATCCCTCACCAGACCCTCCCGGCCTCCTTACCTCACTCTTGCAGCTGCCTTCTTCCTCCCTATTAAATGTCAGCGCGCCGTGTACCAAGGCTGCCTAGTCAGGCCTAGTCAGGCCTCTGCAATCCCTCACCAGACCCTCCCGGCCTCCTTATCTCACTCTTGCAGCTGCCTGCTTCCTCCCTATTAAATGTCAGCGCGCCGTGTACCAAGGCTGCCTATTCAGGCCTCTGTAATCCCTCACCAGACCCTCCCGGCCTCCTTACCTCACTCTAACAGCTGCTGCTTTCTCCCTATTAAATGTCAGCGCGCCGAGTACCAAGGCTGCCTAGTCCTGAATCCACGTCAGGCATCTGTAATCCCTCACCAGACCCTCCCGGCCTCCTTTCCTCACTCTCGCAGCTGCCTGCTTCCTCCCTATTAAATGTCAGCATGCCGAATACCAAGGCTGCCTAGTCCTGAATCCTTCTCAGGCATCTGTAATCCCTCACCAGACACTCCCGGCCTCCTTACCTCACTCTCGCAGCTGCCTGCTTTCTCCCTATTAAATGTCAGCGTGCCGAATACCAAGGCTGCCTAGTCCTGAATCCACCTCAGGCCTCTGTAATCCTTCACCAGACCCTCCCGGCCTCCTTACCTCACTCTCGCAGCTGCCTGCTTCCTCCCTATTAAATGTCAGCGTGCCGAGTGCCAAGGCTGCCTTGTCCTGAATCCACCTCAGGCCTCTGTAATCCCTCACCAGACCCTCCCGGCCTCCTTACCTCACTCTTGCAGCTGCCTGCTTCCTCCCTTTGTGACTTGTTTCCATATTCCTTGTCCTATTTTTTCCACTTGTGATTTTCACTTCTTGCTGTGGGTAAATTTTTATGAAGACAAAATCGGTGCTTGTCCCCCAAAATGAGTGCAGGTGGCCCCCACCGGCAACCACCGGCTCAAATTAAGCACTGCAAAAAGAACAACTGATGGACGGAATGCTGAGCAATGTCACACAGCGGGGTTGAATGTCTGACATTGTTCAGCCTCCGTCCATCAGTTGTTCTTTTTGCAGATTAAGCACCGAACACGTTATCTTCACAGCTCTAAAGCCCAGCACAGACCGCACAGCAGCAGCTGTCTCTGTTCCGGTGTTAAGGCAAACAGACCTTCAAGGACACGTTCAGCATTGTCTGCTAGGTGCAATAAACGCCCATTAACCGCCAATCAATTAACAGTAAACAGCATTTAACAACTCGTGCCTCTGTTCCCCACAACATTAAGCTGTGTTTAATGATGCACTCGCATCCAATGGGCCCCGAGCTGCCGCCCGCTTTAAAAAGACATCTTGTTTCCTAATATTAGAGCTGAACTTCTGTGTTTCCTAATTAAGGCCTTCTTCCCAAGATGCCTCCATTCTGTGACCTGCTCCGAACCTGTGAATCCCGAAGCGAGGTAGAATTAAGAGCCTGGTTTAGATCTTGGCGGACGGGTTACTCTGTCACAACCGTGAAAGGGTGACTGATATCCTGGGTTACCGTCACAACGGTGAGGGATATCCTGGGTTACCGTCACAACCGTGAGGGATATCCTGGGTTACCCTCACAACCGTGAGGGATATCCTGGGTTACCGTCACAACGGTGAGGGATATCCTGGGTTACCGTCACAAAGGTGAGGGATATCCTGGGTTACCGTCACAACGGTGAGGGATATCCTGTCCGCCGAAATATAAATCCCATTATATCCTATTATAATTCGGGGGACAGGATATCCGAGATCTAAATCAGGGCCAGAGAATGTACAGGCTGTGGCTAACAGCAAACTGAAATTGTCTTGTTGGTGGAAAGTAAAAAAAATGCAAAAATGTCATTGCACTTTTGCAGCTGTAGTAAATCTGCAGACAACACTTCCTGGTCTCCTCTGATGTCACTTCCTGAAGTTTAAAGCAGATCACAAAATGGGAGATAGAATGAGTATAACAAATGCCACCAAAAGTTGGCAAATAAATAAAAGGAAAGATTTTGGATTGGTAAATTTGATATAAATCGAGGCATTAAAGTTAAGAAACAAGATTTGAGTATAAGCCCCCTTTTAATTAAGGATTATTCAATTCAGAGTTAACAGAGTCATTTGCTTTTGGTACGTTAAACACCAGCAATGTGGTTTGCCTCGTAGTAATGATTTATTCTATTAAAAAATCACGTAAATGTGCTTTAATTCCAGGGCAGCACAAGATCGAGTTCATCCCCAGCATGGTGGGGCCCATCTTGGAGATGACTTTGGTACCAGAAGTGGAGCTGAGAAAATCCACCATCCCCATCTTCTTTGACATGATGCTCGTTGAGTACCAGATGACCCGGAAGTTCAGTACGGTAAGTTCTCACCCATGGAGGCCGGAGTGTACCCGTTGACACACTAGCTATGGGGTTGAGGCCGGAGTGTACCCGCTGACACACTAGCTATAGGGTCGCCAGAGTGTACCCGCTGAAACACTAGCTATTGGGTTGGAGGCCGGAGTGTACCCGCTGACACACTAGCTATGGGGTCGCCAGAGTGTACCCGCAGTCTTACTAGCTATGGGGTCAGACACTAGAGTGTACCCGTTGACACACTAGCCATTGGGTCGCCAGAGTGTACCCGCTGAAAGACTAGCTATGAGGTCGGAGACTGGAGTGTACCCGCTGACACATTAGCATTGGGGTCGGAGGCCAGAGTGTACCCGCTGACACACTAGCTATAGGGTCGGAGGCTGGAATGTACCCGCTGACACACTAGCCATTGGGTCGCCAGAGTGTACCCGCTGAAAGACTAGCTATGAGGTCGGAGACTGGAGTGTACCCGCTGACACATTAGCATTGGGGTCAGAGGCCAGAGTGTACCCGCTGACACACTAGCTATAGGGCTGGAGGCCGGAGTGTACCCGCTGACACACTAGCTATGGGGTCGCCAGAGTGTACCCGCTGACACACTAGCTATGGGATCGGAGGCCGGAGTGTACCAGCTGACACATTAGCATTGGGGTCAGAGGCCAGAGTGTACCAGCTGACACACTAGCTATGGGGTCGCCAGAGTGTACCCGCTGAAACACTAGCTATGAGGTCGGAGACTGGAGTGTACCCGCTGACACATTAGCATTGAGGTCAGAGGCCAGAGTGTACCAGCTGACACACTAGCTATAGGGCTGGAGTGCGGAGTGTACCCGCTGACACACTAGCTATGGGGTTGCCAGAGTGTACCCGCTGAAACACTAGCTATGAGGTCGGAGACTGGAGTGTACCCGCTGACACATTAGCATTGGGGTCAGAGGCCAGAGTGTACCAGCTGACACACTAGCTATAGGGCTGTAGGCCGGAGTCTACCCTCTGACACACTAGCTATGGGGTCGCCAGAGTGTACCCGCTGACACACTAGCAATAGGGCTGGAGGCCGGAGTCTACCCTCTGACACACTAGCTATGGGGTCGCCAGAGTGCACCCGCTGACACATTAGCATTGGGGTTAGAGGCCAAAGTGTACCCGCTGACACACTAGCTATAGGGCTGGAGGCCGGAGTGTACCCGCTGACACACTAGCTATAGGGCTGGAGGCCGGAGTCTACCCTCTGACACACTAGCTATGGGGTCCCATATGGACCTCAGGATTAGCGTGAGAAGTTACTGCCACTGGAGGTCACAGTAGAGGTGCACAGCCTGGTGTGGGATTAGTAATGCACTCCTGTGTATTTAAACTCGAGATCAGCTATTGGTGGTCCAAAGAGACTGAACCTCAGAGTCAGCCCTGCAAGGTGCTACTGCTGCAGTCGCAAGGTAGGCTGCACCCCAGGCTCGGCATGGATATTCATAACTAATGGTTTATACTTAGCTGGATAAGTACACAGGAACTTACACAGATATATAAACAGGTATTCGTCATCACTGGGTCAATAAGGCTGTCTGTCTCCTTTCAGCCTCCACTGCTGCTCTTCCAGGTTCTGGCAGGTGTTTGCTTTTTCATATTCTTTTTATTTCTGATTTGAAGATCTAATCTTCCTCTGTTCCTGCTGTATTTAACCCTAGATATTACCCATTGCCCTTTGTAAAGCGGTGGGGCGCCACAAGGGGGCAGGTGGACACCAGCAGATAAACGAATCATGTATTGTGAGCAGGTTGGAAGCTGAGGGTCAGCAGAGTGAATTATTGACAATGCTCAGGCTGAGGGCCTCTGCATCATTATCAATGCTTCTCTGAACAGAGCCCAGCTTCAGCACTGTCCCTCATCACTAATGTTATGTTCTGTTATCATTTATTTGTAGAGCGCTTACACCGACGCTTCTTGGCACCTTAAGAAGACACAATCTTCAATACTAACAGTGACTGGGGGAAAAGAAACAAAGATATTTAAATCTAAATATAAATAGCTCACTAGGAGAGTGTTCCATAGTTTGAAAGCTGCTGAAGATAAAGTACAGTCTCCATAAGGGCCTCTCGGATCCTAGTTGTGGCCTGCAAGAGTTGTTTGCTGATCTGGGGGTGTGATGGTTGATTGAAAGAGCATGTCTTGATCAGAAGGGGGCTGATGTGAGGTGTAGGGCTTTATGGACAGTTGTAAGGCCCTTAAATACTACACAAGACTGAGTGGGTAGCCAGTGTAGAGATCGCAGGACTGGCGGCATGTGTGATCTTCTGCACTTTTTGTAAGCACTAGTGCCAAAGCATTTTGAGTAAGTTGCAGCTGATGTAGGATTTTATCTCGAGATTTAAGGTTCTTTGAATGAGTAAAGTCAAGAGGCAACTTGAAGACAGCGTTCACTACTGACATATTCAAAGAGAGATCACTGCAGGCACAGAAACTTTCTAGAAGAAGAAGGCGGGCGAAATCGTTGCAGACCCCGTTCATGGATTGGACTTCCAGGGACAGGGAGCTGTCAAAGGAACTGGGGGCCCCTCCCGGTGTATCGGGCCAATAGGGTGTGTCCTATTCGCTGACTGATGAAACAGAGATAATTAAGATCTCGGTTTAGGGTGGGTTCATTTTGTAGAAGTTTGTGTCCGTCCAACCCCCGACAATGATAAGGGCCTCTCTGAAAGGTCTTGCGTTTTGATCGTGAGACTTTTGTGCACTAGATAGGTGAAAGATAAACTGAGTATCATTAGGATACACAAGACAATAGCACTGGTGAACCGCATCGAAGGAAGCTTCGACAACTGCGAGGAGATCTTGGGGCATATTAGCAAGACCGGCGATAGAATTATCGCCGTTTTAGCGGCAGGAAACTGCCGCTAAAACGGCGGTAATGTGCTTGCTAATATGCGTTATGGAATTCCAATAGAAGCCCAGGTTAGACGTCCTGCACATCTAACCTGGGCTTCTATTGGAATTCTATAACTCATATTAGCAAGCCCATTATCGCCAGTTTCCTGCCGCTAAAACGGCGATAATTTTATCGCCGGTCTTGCTAATATGCCCCCTTGATCGTTAAGGATGTCACCTCCCCCTCATCCACTTTCAACAACATCGCTGCCTCCCAGCAACTCTGCGACAACCTATCCAACTTCTTCCGCACAAACATCTACAGCAACCTCTCACACCAACCCAACCCCAAAGAACTCATTGCTAACCTACCCACCACCAACGAAGACAGTCACCTGACAGAATGGACAACCCTCACCAGAAACGACACAGCGGCAATCACGCAGACCATCCACTCAGGGGCCCCAGTGGACCGATGCCCCACCACTTCCACAACCTTGGAACATCACCAATCAGCACCACTCTGTCCCACATCATCAACACCTCCATCATGTCCGCCACTTTCTGGGATGAATGGAAACTTGCAGAAATCAACACCCTCCTCAAGTAGCCCACAGGTGACCCGAATCAACTGAGCATCTTCGACCCATCTCCCTGCTCCCCTATCCAGCCAAAGTGATTGAGAAGGCCATTAACGAGCAACTCACAACCCACCTCCAACTTCACCATCTTCTAGACAACACACAATCAGGATTAAGAAAGAACTACAGCTCCGAAACAGCGCTCATCACGGCCACCAACAACATTCAAAGCATCCTGGACGGAGGAGAAAGAGTGGCCCGCATCCTGTTTGACCTGTCCGCTGCCTTGGACATTGTCTCCAACATCACCCTCATCAGAAGACTCCACGAGGTTGGCATACAAGGATCTGCTCTCAAATGGATCTGTTCCTTCTTCATGGGAAGAACCCAAAGGGTCAGGCTGCCACCCTTCACATTAGAGACCAAGAAACTGATATTCAGCGTCCCACAGGGATCATCCCTCACCCCCCTCTTTTCAACATTTACATGACAGCGGTCACCAACATCATCCGATCGCAAGTCATCACCGTCATCTCCTACGCTGATGACATCTAAATCATCCTCTCCCTTGCAAACAAAACAACCACCGCCAGAACCGACTTCACCAACTGTAGCACCTGGTAGCAGACCGGATGCAAACCAACTGCCTAAAGCTCAACTCCAGTAAGACAGAGTTACTGGTCTTCGGCAACAAGGCCTCTTCATGGGATTCCACCTGGTGGTCATTGGAGCTGGGACCAACACCCACACCCACAGACCACGCAAGAAATCTAGGGATCATCCTAGATGACAAGCTCAACATGACGGCTCAAGTCAACGTAGTGTGCACCTCCTGCTCCCACAGCCTATGCATGCTGTGAAAGATCTTCAAATAGTTGCCTCAGAACACCAGATGGACCGTCACTCAAGCACTTATCACCAGCATGCTGGACCGCATCAACACTCTCTATGTCGGAATGTCCAAACAACTCCTTCACAGACTCCAGGCCATCCAGAACCTCGACCTCACACGCTGCACCCACAACAAACCACACCTCAGGAAGCTTCACTGGCTCTCCATTCCCAAGCACAGTCAATTCAAACTTCTCACTCACACATAAAAAGCCCTACACAACACAGGACCACAATACCTGAACAGCCGCATACACTTTCACCAACCCACCAGACACCCTCCTTACGTCTTGGGTTCCGCAAGAAGCTGAAAACTTTACTCATCTTATAAGCACCTTGGGACCACACACCCTCACACCTTGCCCAAGTGCTTGGAGACCCACTTGGGTGATTAGTGTGCTATACAAATCAACATAACATAACACATAAAATGTACCCCTGCGTGGTGGAACAGTTGGGAAGGGGCTGGAGTTACAATTGCAGGACCTCACAGTTAATGTATGCCTTCAAGGAGTACAGGGGAAGTGTCACCACGTGCTGTCTTCCAGAAATAAAAGATTTTACCCACTTCAGGACTATACCACTGACACCCACTGCTACCATGGTCCTAAGCAGGATGTTTTGGTCAGTGGTATCAAATGCAGCCGACAAGTCTAAGAGGACTGGTACGCCAGTTTCTCAATCGTGTAGCCAGTGTGTCATGGGCCCAGGTGCAAGAAAGGAAAATGACTACCCTGGCTGCTGTTTGAATTATAAAACACAGCAACAATCAGGGTTCATTGGGCTCCTCAAGCCTCTGGAGCCCAGTGCCACTGCACCTGCTGCACCAATGCAAGCTACACCTCTGCAGTTTCTACTTTATCAATGAGCTGGCAAACATCATTGAGGGCGGAAAGAGCAACCAGCTCGGTGCTGTGACCGAGATGAAAGCCAGCTCTGTCCATTAGGTCCTTAGATTCTGCAGAGTCTTGAACATGGGCCACGGCCACTTTTTAAAGACGTTTGTCGGTGGAAACGAGCAGTGAGAAGGGTCTAAGATTGTTCATGTCGTTGACTCCCGGAGCTGGGGTCATTAGCAGATGTCTCACTCTGGCTGCCTTCCAGAGGTCTGGAAAAGTGCCTTGTTTCCAGGAGCTGGTGGGGACAGTCAGGAGGAAGTCACTTGTGGCTAAAATAAGCGGCTTTAGGTACGGTTATGGAACACGATCATCTAGGGGACCTGAAGGCCAGCTGTTACTTATGGTCTGCAACCGAAACTTTTTCAGACCACAATTAATGTTAACTTGATGAGGCTTGACCTCAGGTTCAACTCCAAGACGTCTAAGCATTGGTTGACTCGGGGGCGCTGGTACCACGAGTGCAGTTTGGAAAGAGATGTTGACACCATCCATGGATAACTCTATTGGGCGTTGGTGGGTCGGTGAACTGAAATGAGTGATATCCTGGTTAAAAAATCCATCCTTGAGTCAGGGAGGAGTTAGACGTACCTGCCCAACAAGTCTCACCGTGATGTTTACTATGCTCTGGAGAAAGACACCTATTTCATATCCTGTGGTTTGTGTTACATTACATTACTTTATGTTATATTCTGCTGTGCAGTTCTCTCGTTGTGCTGTCTCTGCCATTTCTAAAGCACACATTTGCCACTGATCTGGCCTCATAGCAAATGAGTGAGTGATGTACTGCGATACTGTACGTGTGACCACACAAATAATCGGAACCTCTCAGCCCCTGGGTGCTTCCTGTGGGGCAGTGGTGGATAGTGATGCTTCTGCACAAGGTAGGAAGTTTATTCTATGAGACCGCACAGGCCACTGGACCCCCAAAGCTATTAAGTGCATGCTCTGGACCTGTCCATTAAGTGCAGTTTTGTAAACTTACCAGGTGCTGTGTGCAGTCTCCTCAGACTCCCATCTCTTGTGACCCTTCTCTGCCACCTTTATTTGACCTTCAGAAGATGTTCACCAGCTGTAGGTCACGGAAGTGACAATTCTTCAGACTACTGGGCAGGTAGTACATAGTCCCAGCTCTGTGGCCATCAGCTAGATAAAAAGTGAAGTTTGTCTCTTTGCTTTTCCGCCAGACAAATAGTACAGGATCTCTGCTATTTAACCAGAGGAGAGGTAAATAGTAAATGTTCTTTGTTTTCTGACTGGCCATAAGCCAATCAGTGCATAATTTCTGTAGGATCACAGGTGGGCGTTCATATAGAGAACTCTCTTTGCTCTTTACCTTTGAGACAGGCAAAGCCTTCACTATTTACCCGGATGTCAGTTGCATTAGAAATTAACTGCTGCTTGTTAGGCAACCAGATAAATAGGCAAGTAGTTTAGCTACATATGCAAAAGTGGTTGACGATGGGTTATTAGAACTGCCACTGATGGGGACAATGGATGTTGTGTGTGTGAGGACTTCGAGAGCCAAAGGAGGGGGGATTGACGACCCAGTGCCACAATCATTGATTTGCGCTTAATAAAATGTTAACCTGTTACTCACATAATATTTATTCACATGTGCATACGTTATTTTACACATAGATTTAGTAAACAAGTGAATTATATGTTTTGATTTAAGATAGCTAGGATATGTACTTCAGAGCATTGGCATAGGGAGGCCTTGGTGACTGCTGCCCTTTTAGCGTAAACGTTGCATTTCTGTTTGCCCTGCATAATTCTCTCTTTGTTCCCGACACAGGAGCCACTGTGTTCTCATTAACCCTGGGCCGAGCTGGCGTAGTGCCACTATGCGGAGTTCCACAGAGTTATGAAAAAAATACGTGGAACTCTGCTCCGCTCTGCCACCCGCCTCCACAGAAGCAGGGCCCAGGGCCTGGGCCCCGGGGTGCAGGAGCCCACGTCCTGCGGCCAGCCGAGGGTCCGTGTGCCCGGGACGGGGGTCCCTCGTGCCTGGCAGGCTCCCAGATCCCCCCGGCCTGGCTGGGTTGAGAAGCAGGGACCGGGCCCGGGGCCTGGGCTTTGGGCAGTGCCTGGGGTGCGGGAGCCCCCGTCCTGCAGCCTGCCGAGTGTCCGTGTGCCCGGGACGGGGGTCCCTGGTGCCTGTGGAGGCTCCCCTCCTCCTTGGTCTGGCTGGGTTCAGAAGCGGGGACCGGTTCCGGGGCCTGGGCTCCGGCGGGCCCTGGGGTGTGGGAGCCCATGTCCTGCGGCCAGCCGAGGGTCCGGCTACCCATCACGGGGGTCCATCGGGCCAGGGCAGGCCTCCCCCGCTTTGCCTGCGTGTCAAGGTGCCTGCAGGCCCCGGGTCAGAGTTCCGTCGGGGGCCCCCTCGCAGCCCCGTGTCCGAGACCCAGCTAAGGGCTCTGATGAGCCCCCGGGAAGCAGAGCCCCCGAGCCCTCCAAGGGCAGGCGGGAGCCCTTCCTTTAAGGCGCAGGGAGGGCTGATGGGCGTCCTTCGGGTCCAGCCATCTGGTCGTGCCTTTTCCCCCTCAGCCATCTGGTTGCGCGCAGTGCTTTCCAATGGGCGACCAGATGGCGGGGCTGCCCTGAAAGTCCAGATGAGGGCTCGTTTGCCTCCCTGATCCCAGCCAGGGCTCCGGGAGGTCGGGCGCGTCCGCGCCTTGGGTCCCCTCCATCACTCGGTGCGCACAGGTTACCAGAAAAGGGGGTACCCTTACGCCGGATTACTAGGGACAGGGTACGCTGGAACCCCTCGCGGGCTGGGGGCTCTCAGCCGGCGACCTAATTGTCTAGGGCCGGGCAAAAACCTCCCCCCCCTGTCCGGGGCTCCGTCCTCCGGCCCGCCGCGTGGCAAAGTGCCCAGGACGGGCTCCATCAGGCCCCGGTGGTCCTCCCTTGGGCGTCCGGGCCCGAGAGCTCTGGCCGGGCGCTCCCTACACTGGGCTCCGTCCTCCGCTCCGCCATGGGCCCGGGGCCTGTCGGGTGCTACCCAGCTCGGCTTGGGTTCAGGAGCTCCAGCAGGTGCCCTTGGTGGCCCTGGGGTGGAGGGTGCCCTCCCCACCCTGGGCTCTGTCCTCAGGCCTGCCGCGTGGCAGGGCGCCTGGGACGCGGGCATTGAGGAGGCCTCCCCTGCGCGTGCTGGCCCGGGACCTCCAGCCAGGCCCAGGGGACAGGGCTCCATCCCCCTGCTCCGCCATGGTCCCAGGATGGGGGTCCGTTGGGCCCGGGCAGGCCTCCCTCCTGCTTCGCCCACCTGTCAAGGTGCCTGGGGGACCCCGGGTCGGAGGTCCGTCAGAAACCACCGTCCGCAGCCCCGGGCCCGAGGCCCAGCCGGGGTATCCGAGCCCCCGTGACACAGAGCCCCTGAGCCCTCCAAAGGGCAGGCGGGAGCCCTCCCGCTAAGGCTCGAGGCGGGTAGATTGGCGTCCTTCGGGCCCGGCCATCTGGTCGCGCCTTTCCCCTCGGCCATCTGGTCACGCGCAATGCTTTCCAATGGGGCGACCAGATGGCCGGGCTGCCCTGGAAGTCCCGATGAGGGCTCGTTTGTCTCCCCGATCCCAGCCAAGGCTCCAGGAGGTCGGGCGCGTCCGCGCCTTGGGTCCCCTCAGTCTCACGGTGCGCACGGGTTACCAGAAAGGGGGTACCCTTCCTCCAGATTACTAGGGACAGGGTACTCCGGAACCCCTCTCGGCCTAGCGGTCCTCAGCCGGCAGCCGGATGGGCAAGGACACCCCCCCAGTCTGGGGCTCCGTCCCCCGGCCCAACGTGTGAAGTGGTGCCCGGGATGGGGGCCCGCAGGCCCGGGGAGGCCTCACCTGTGCCCGGGAGCCTCAACGGGGTCCAGGGGCCCCAGGCTCAGTCTCCTGGCCTGCCGCTCTGCCGGGCCCGGGGAGCCTTCCCCTGCTTGGCTGGGTACAAAGGCTCTGAAGGGCCCCCCCCTGAGGGCCCTGGGGAGGGCAACCTCCCCACCCTGGGCTCCGTCCTCGGGCCTGCTGCGTGGCAGGGCGCCCAGGACGGGGTCCTGCGGGCCCGGGGAGGCCCCACCCTGCGCCTCTGGGCATGGGAGCCCCGACAGGGACCGGGGGCCCCGTCGGGCCCCGGGGAGGGCGCTCCCACCCTGGGCTCCGTCTCCCAGTCTGCCGCTCCGCCAGGGGCCCGGGACGGGGTTCCATAGTTCCCGGGGAGCCTCCCCCTGCTTGGCTGGGTTCAGGAACTCTGGCCGGGGCCCCTGAGGGCCCTGTGGAGGTCGGCCTCCCCACCCCGGGCTCCGTCCTCGGGCCTGCCGTGTGGCAGGGCGCCCGGGACGGGGTCCTGCGGGCCCGGGGAGGCCCCACCCTGTGCCTCTGGGCACGGGAGCCCCAATGGGCCCCGATGGGTCACATTGCATGTATATTCCTTTCTTGTATTGTCCTTTCCCTTTTAATTCTCCTGTGTACTTTTAACTCTGGCACCTGCCATGCAGTTATCTCTGATTCCACTTGGAATTGGAATCCTGATTATTCTGCTGCTGGATTTGGACTGAGCAGTACTGTGTCTTATGGAATACATTTCTTCAACCTTTCTTTGGACTTCCTTTCTCATTTTCAAAGGATTTTACACTGGCGACGAGATTACAGAGTACCTGCTACTTCTCAAGGCACAGGAGCGGTACAACTACTACTTTGGGATTTTTTTTTTTTTTACTACTTTGAACATTTTACTGGCTTACAACTCGTAATCTACTGGATTTGTTCTTTATTGTGGATAGGACTCATTTAATATCCCCCACCATCATTTTCTGGATTTTCAATTGTCACTGAGAGTTATTTCAGTGAGAAGTTCTGTGATGCTATGTCTACTGATGATTTATGCCCATCAGATATTATTGCTCAAGGTTTTGATGGCTCAACCATCGACATTATGGGTTATGTTGCTTCTGATGTTAGATTCAAGGAGAGGACTGCTTTTATTAAACTATATGTTGCTAAAAAGGGAGTCAATGTCTTAGGGTGGAGAGACCAATGGAGATTAGGGATCATACTCAATGCCCGCAGCAAGGAACCAGTCATGGTGATTGAGGACAGTGTTGATGTCAATCTTATGGAGAAAGAATTTCCTGAGGTATTTTCTGAAAGTTTAGGCAAACTTAAAGGTTTCACACATTTAATAAAACTCAAGCAGGGAGCATCCCCTGTCAAACAAAAACTCAGAAATGTTCCCATCAATGTGAGGGAAGAATTGGGAAAAGACTTGAAAGAGATGTTAGATGGGGGTATTATTGAAGAGGTGAAATCATCGGAATGGGTTTCTCCGATTGTTTTGGCACGTAAACCTGATAAATCATTGAGGTTATGTATTGAACTTAGGGCTTTGAATGCCAACATCTTGGTTGACTGCCATCCATTGCCGAATAACAATGAGGTGGTAAGCATGCTAGGAGGTGCTACGATCTTCTCCACCCTTGATCTTCGATCTGCATATCACCAAATCGAACTGGCCGAAGAATCACGTCATATGACAGCATTCATTACCCCCCAAGGATTGTTTCAATTCAAAAGAATGCCTTTTGGGTTAGCGTCAGCTGCCTCCGTTTTCCAGAGGTCCATGTGTCATCTTTTTAGGGACATGCAGTCATTTGTAAAGTGTTTTCAAGATGACATTCTCATTTTTTCTCCAGATAAGAAAACACATACTGAACATCTCAGAAAGGTGTGTGGTGTTCTGAAAGAATACGGTTTGACTCTTAAAAGGAATAAATGCAAACTATATCAAGATTCTGTTGAATATTTAGGACATACTCTGTCCAAAGAAGGTGTGGTACCTAAAAAGCCTCTCATTGATGCAATTTTAAAAGCACCTGCTCCTGACTGCAAGGATAAACTTTTTTCCTTTTCAGGATTATGCGAATACTATAGCAAATTTATTGTGAACTTTGCATCCAAAATGGAACCTTTAAGAGAACTAACAAGGAAAAATGCAGAATTTGTATGGGGGAAAGACAACAAGAAGCTTTCGACGGTATCAAAGCAGAAATGATAGCTGCACCTACCTTGAAACCTTATTGTATGAACAAAACATATATTCTTACTGTTGATGCAAGTCTTTATGGCTTAGGATGTGTTTTGTCTCAACGTGTGGGGAAGGAAGAGTGGAACGTTGCGCCTCCCCCCTGAGGGCCCTGGGGAGGGCGGCCTCCCCATCCCAGGCTCCGTCTTCCGGCCTGCCGCGTGGCAGGGTGCCCGGGGCGGGGTCCTGCGGGCCCGGGGAGGCTTCTCCTACGCCTCTGGGCCCAGGAGCCCCGGCTGGGTCCAGGCGACCCGCCGGGCCCCGGGTCGGGTGCTCCAGACCTGGGCCCCGTCCCCTGGCCTGCCGCTCTGCCAAAGGCCCGAGACGGGGTTCCGTCGTGCCCGTGGAGCCTCCCCCTGCTTGGCTGGGTTCAGGAGCTCCGGCCGGGGCGGGCGGCCTCCCCACCCCGGGCTCTGTCCTCGGGCCTGCCGCATGGCAGGATGCCCGGGATGGGGTCCCGCGGGCCCGGGGAGGTTTTCCCTGCGTCTCTGGGCCTGGGAGCCCCGGCTGGGTCCAGGGGCCCCGCCGGGCCCCGGGTCGGGTGCTCCAGCCCAGGGCCCCGTCCTCCGCCAAGGGCCCGGGACGGGGGTCCGTTGGTCCAGTGCAGACCTTTCCTGCTTTGCCTGCTTGTAAAGGAGTCCGCGGGCCCCGGGTTGGAGGGCCCGTCGGCTCCCCCTCGCAGCCCCATGGCTGAGGCCCAGCTGGGGCCCCGGGCCTCCGGCCCCCCATATCCTGGCGCCCGCTCGCCCTTTCGTTAGGGCACAGAGCGACCAGATGGCCGCCCTTCAAGCCCGGCCATCTGGTCGCGCCTTTCCCCTCGGCCATCTGGTCGCACCTATCCCTCGGCCATCTGGTCGCGCGCAATGCTTTCCAATGGGGCAACCAGATGGCCGGACTTCCCTGGAAGTCCCGATGAGGGCTCATTTGCCTCCCCGATCCCAGCGAGGGCTCCAGGAGGTCGTGCACGTTCGCGCCTTGGGTCCCCTCCATCACCCGGTGCGCACGGATTACAAGAAAGGGGGTTATTTTTCCTCTGGATTACTAGGGAGAGGGTCAGTCAGACCTCCGTGAGGTCCGGCGATTCCGAGACAAGAGAAGGCAGGACCCGGGCCCGCTTGCCAGGG